>CAMXCT020000681.1:0-145000 GCA_947184155.2 Cladocopium goreaui | reverse complement strand
GGCCCCAAAAAGTTTTATTTTCTATCGCTAGAGGCCGGTCAGCAGGCAAGGAAGGAAAAAAAACTTTTCAGGCCCCAAAAAGTTTTATTTTCTATCGCCAGAGGCCGGTCAGCAGGCAAGGAAGGAAAAAAAAACTTTTCAGGCCCCAAAAAGTTTTATTTTCTATCGCCAGAGGCCGGTCAGCAGGCAAGGAAGGAAAAAAAACTTTTCAGGCCCCAAAAAGTTTTATTTTCTATCGCCAGAGGCCGGTCAGCAGGCAAGGAAGGAAAAAAACTTTTCAGGCCCCAAAAAGTTTTATTTTCTATCGCCAGAGGCCGGTCAGCAGGCAAGGAAGGAAAAAACAACTTTTCAGGCCCCAAAAAGTTTTATTTTCTATCGCTAGAGGCCGGTCAGCAGGCAAGGAAGGAAAAAAAACTTTTCAGGCCCCAAAAAGTTTTATTTTCTATCGCCAGAGGCCGGTCAGCAGGCAAGGAAGGAAAAAAAACTTTTCAGGCCCCAAAAAGTTTTATTTTCTATCGCCAGAGGCCGGTCAGCAGGCAAGGAAGGAAAAAAACTTTTCAGGCCCCAAAAAGTTTTATTTTCTATCGCCAGAGGCCGGTCAGCAGGCAAGGAAGGAAAAACAACTTTTCAGGCCCCCAAAAAGTTTTATTTTCTATCGCCAGAGGCCAGTCAGCAGGCAAGGAAGGAAAAAAAACTTTTCAGTTTCTATCGCCAGAGGCCGGTCAGCAGGCAAGGAAGGAAAAAAAACTTTTCAGGCCCCAAAAAGTTTTATTTTCTATCGCCAGAGGCCGGTCAGCAGGCAAGGAAGGAAAAAAAACTTTTCAGGCCCCAAAAAGTTTTATTTTCTATCGCCAGAGGCCCGCTTCGTGGGTTGACGGCTGCAGAAGCAGTAGGATTCAGAGTTGCTCCAGAAGAGCATTGCATCTCTGCGATAATGTCAGAGATGTCACCACCCAAGCGCAAGAAGCGCAAAGACCGATCAGATTCAGATTTAAAAATCACTGCAAGAGACCGTGGATCGTGGAAAAAACTTTTCGGAAGCTGAAATGTTTTTTCCCTTGGGGTTGGACCCTGGAAAGAAGGCCCACAAGCTACTTTCTTCCTTCGAATTAACGAGGTAAAGCCTTAATTTGCACCTGCAAATTAACGAACGAGGACAGTAATCATGGGGAACAAATTAAGACACGAGGGAGACGAGGTAAGAATTAAAGTAATTTGGCCAGATATTATGCATGCATAGTGTTTTACACATCACATTTCACCAGGTATTTGTTGCTTCCGTCGCACCTTTTTCCAGGTTCCCACTACCATCAACGACGCCTGGCAGAGAAAGCCGCCGACTTGAAGTTGGAAGACGAAGGTGGATGGGGGGGTTCAACGCTTCAAGTCATGTTGATGATAGCTGATAGTTCTTGTTGATAGTTTTCATGATAGTCAACAACATTAATAACATCATCAACTATCAATAGTTCATCATTATGGTTAACTATCAACATGGGGTAATGATGGGTAATGATAGTTAATGATAGTGACAATTAATGATAGTTCATGTTGATAACTTATGATATATGTTAATGATATATGTACGTATATATATATATAGATATATATGGTGCTTTCCTATTGATGGGGAATCTCCAGTCGTCACCATGGTTGTTTCAATGCTAAGTCATGGTCGTTTCTGAGGTGGATGATTTGGGGGTACCCCCATGACTTAGGACACCTTCATATATTTCTGTTTATGCTGGGTTTGCATTTTTGTTAAAACGTGTGTCCTTTTTTAAAACCATAGTTTCTGGGGGATGGGCAATAGATAGAACGATGATAAGCATCAAACTTGGGAGTAGCATATAGGATTTCGACCATCTTGGTGACTGTACACCATACACAAGTCTAAAAAATAGATATGACTATAAACATTATAAACCATATCCACTTACGGTTGATCATTTGCTTGACCCACTGCAATTGATAGGAGTTTACATTGCCATTTGCATCCATTGGTCCAGTGTTCTCCCAGGTTCATGAGGAGGTTTTTTCGCGTCTTCAGACCGTGAAACGAAGAAGAATCTGACCAACAGGGGATCACCCAAAAGTTGGATCTTGCCATATCTTGCCCCAGGAAAAATCGAACAGAGATGCCTTCGAAAAACCAACTCTGTGGGCTGAACTGAACTCCAGGTGAACATACTGTCTTTGTGGCGAATCTGGACTGGTCCGTCGCTTGGCGTCCATGTGGGGCTAAGGGGGAGCACTGATGCAGAATAAATTTACACCAAGAACCAAATATGTTCATTGGGGGAATGATGATTTGTCTTATGTGATTGTGGATGATTGTGGTTTTTTCCATGGCTTACCCCCACATTTCAGGCACGAAAGCTGACAATTTAAGTCCCCTCCCTTTCTTGAAGGTGGATGAAGCCCAGCTCTATCGGGTCTTTCAAGAGGTGGAAGGATTAAAGGCTCGCGGCCGGATGATGGTAATCATCCTTTTTGTTGGGTGGATAAAAACGTACGGATTTCAAAGGTATCCGACCAGGTATCCTCTGGTAACATGTTATATAATAGGTATTGCTATGTATAGCTGGACTAGCTGGACAATCCCCCATTAGTTCGATGACCAGTTCGGGGATTTCCAGCTTACCAGAGGCAGATGGATCATGATTCGATGAGTTCAGAAGCTGTGACCGAACCCTGGAAATCATGGTTAGTAAGGGAAATGATCCCCTTTTATAGCCTTAATTCAGGTCAGTGAAATATTACAATTTACCCAGATATATATTATATATATAATATATTATATATATAATATATTATATATATAATATATTATATATAATATATAATTATATATGATCCAGTCCGCCGGCCACCTACCCTTTCATGGTATCCCCCCTCCATACATACAGACATACAGACATACATACATAAATCCCTACCTGCATGTATACATACCTTCGTACATACCCGCCTACCTACATAATTGCAAAGACACACATATATGCATACCTACCTACATACATTCCTACCTACATACATACCGTACCTGCCTACTTACATACATACATGCCTACATATAGACATACATACCCACCTACATCCATTCTTACCAACCTACCTACTTACATAACTACCTTCATACATACATGTATGTATGCATTCATACATACATATTATATATATATATACCGACCTAGATACATACCACCACAGGGGGGTGGGGGGGAAGGGGGGTTGCGGGGGCTGGGACACACACACACACATATATATATATATCTACATATGAAATTATATATATATGTAATTATTACAATATATTATTATTATTTTTTAAATATTATATTATATTATATATATTATATTATATTATATTATTATATTATATTATTTTATTATATTATATTTTATTATATTATATTATATATATTATATGACATTATATATTTTATATGACACTATATTATATTATGTTATATTATATTATATATTATATATTATATATTATATATTATGTATTATATATTATATATTATATATTTTACATTATATATTATATATTATATATATTATATTATATTACAATATAACATATTATATTATATTGTATTATATATTATATATTATATATTATATATTATATATTATATATTATATATTATATATTATATTATATATTATAAATTATATATTATATATTATATATTACATATTATATATATATTGATCGAGGATTTTGTAGAGTTCGTTAGACCAGGGTAAAACCACTGGGTTTGCGATCTCCCATTCTTGGACACGACAAGAAATCTTCCTGGGAACATCTTCAAGAGTGTTCGGCAGTTGCAGGGCAATTTTAAGGGTGGTCTTTCGCCTCTTGATTCGGTGATGCCCATTTCAACCACCTTCATTGAACTGATTCAAAACACATAAGACATATATATATATATAATTATATATATATATATACATTTCAACGAATTTCGGAAATGGTAAGCAACATTTACTATCTCCCATGATTTTCATGTTATTTGGTTATTTCAAATGGAAGTCTTCAGCATTTTTCGTCGTCGAGTTCCGAAGCTGCGCTGCAGAATCCCACAAAAATCATCAGGAGGTGCGCCTGGTGCGAGACTTCTTGAAGAGATTCTCGGTTCCGGTTCCGTCGACGGGTGGTGTTTCATGTGGCGTTTTTTTGAGTCATATCATGTCATATCATGGTCCAACCATTGGGGATAGCCCAAAGTGTTGCAATGTTTTGCCGGTTGGTGGTTTGGAACATTTTGATTATTTGTCCATTCAGTTGGGAATGTCATCATCCCAACTGACGAACTTATATTTTTCAGAGGGGTTCAAACCACCAACCAGTTAGAGTTTGTTGAGGGACATTGAAGTTTTTTGTTCATAGTTGGATGTGCATCCGTGGAAATCCGTGGAAATCGTGTAGAATCCATGAACCTAGCCCATATTTCATTCCATACAATCAAGTGGGATATCAAATATATATATATATATAAAACTGTTTTTTTGACCCATTTACTAAGTGGGATGCACCCCCAAGTAGTCCAAATTGGGGATACCCCAACATTGCAATGTTTGGAAACTGTTTTTTTTGTTACCCATTTTCAGAACAAAGCCATGGCATTGGTAGTATTTCATTCCGCAAATCTGAGGTTGAGTGCCCAAAAATAATGGCTTTCCCCTTGGAACACCGTTTCTCTTTGTGAATTCCCCATTTGTGTTTGTTGAAGGTCCGCCATCGGTGTTAAAGTTGGACTCCTCATATTGTTGGCTGGTTCGTTTGGTAAAATCTGACCTGTGTGGCTAAATTCAACATCAACAAAACATGTTGGTAGCACTGTTAAAATCCCAATTTGTCTCGTTCCACCATTCTTCTTCACCATTTTTTTTTCCAGAGGTTTTCCCATCATTTTTCCACCATTTTCCATTAAAAAAATCCATGTTTTTGTCCAGCCTAGGCTGGACCACGTTTTCCACCGAGGGTCCAAGGGTTACGCCTATGTGGACTTCGATTCCCCTGAACACGTCATGGAGGCGGTCGAGAAATTCTCGGGCGCCCTGGTGAAACCCCTCAGGGCCTTGTTGAGAAATGGGGAAATTCTCTGGAAGAAATGGAGGTTTACACTGGCAAAAACCCATGTTTTTTTACCGTGAAAATCTTAACCAATATGAAGAACAGGGAAAAACATGGAGTACTTATTGGATCTTATTGGCATATCTTCAGAACATTGGTTCTTCCAGACCCGATTCTGGGGTTTCCCATCGTTTGAAGGGGGTGAAGGTCAGTTGAAGGGTTTATGTGTTTTATTCCCTCGAGGAGGAATATGAATTCCCAAAACTATATATGTGTTTGTGGTGTATGGTAAGGAATTCAGATTGCTGGATACCACCTTTGTATACCTTTGTTAGTAATATGATTTTAGCATGTTCTACCGTATGGAAGCCGTATGATTCATGGAGAAACCTATGGGTTTCTTGCACATGTTCCGAACAAAATCTGGATGGATTGTACCCACCACACTAGATTTGGGGATTCAATGAGTGCAGTACATTTTCTGGCCAAAAAAAGTTGTCAACTTTTAGAAGGGTATCAAGAAACAAGCAAGGATTCTCCTGATCTTTGGACTTGCTTCCACACTTGGCCACAACAAGGCCATTTGATCAACAATCGCGCGATGACTCTTGTCGCCCCATGGGGATTCCCTGCCAGTTGGAATTTCACCAACAAACATCGGGATATATATATAATAATATATATATAATATAATATAATATATATATAATATAATATATATATAATAAAAATAATATATATATATATAATATATAATATTATATATATAATAATATATATATAATATAGTATATATAATATAATTTATATATAATATATATAATATATATAATATATATAATATATATAATATATATAATATATATAATATATATAATATATATAATATAATTAATATAATATATATAAAATATATAATATATAAATATATATAATATATAATATAATATATATATAGTATAGTATATATATAATATCAATATATATATATACATATACATATACAGTATATATTATGGGATAAACGGGATACCCCTACTGGTAAGGATTTTCCTTTTGATAGGGCGAAAACCAGCAACAATCTCTTATATATAGGCCCCCAAGGGCTGAACTTTTTCATCGCCATGGGACCGGGTTGACCGACCGGTCGGTCATGGGTAGCGGTCATGAGTTATTCCAGATGGTCAGGGCAATTCAATGGTTTACATCAATACCCAATATGTATATATATATACATATGTAAATACATATATATATATATACGAAATTATGGGTTTGTCTCAAGATAGATTTTGTCCTCAAGATAGGTTATGTACCCCAAAAATCATTGTGTAATCACAATTTTCGCCACTTACATGTGCCATTTGGCGGGTATACAGTATACACCATTTGTGGAAACGCCCATGTCAGAGATTAGAGAACAGAAATTGAAGAACTTCTGGACATTCCCAATAACTGATGGGCGGATGCTTAGTACAGTGCCTGAAGTTCCTGACTGATAATTATGGAGCACTGGATGGCAGAAAAAATATGATATACAATTGGTTTATGGGCTTCATTATATATAAATATATACATTATTCCCCTATGTGGGATGATGATCCCAATTCACAATATGTTAGGGGTTAGTTTCTAAAAGGATATACTTACAGGAACTCTTGCCTGGAGTCCATCAGGGGGATGCTGGTTTCTCGGTGCCAGATCTGAGCAGCTCAAAGCATTCGAGAATCTGCAGCTAGAGCTGACAGCTACGCAACTCAAACCTGACCTATATATACATACATACATACATACATACATACATACATACATACATACATACATACATACATACATACATACATACATACATACATACATACATACTACATGTATATATATATACATGACTATATTACATATATATATATATATATGTATTACATACATACATACATACATACATACATACATACATACATACATACATACATACATACATACATACATACATACATACATACATACATACATACATACATACATACATACATACATACATACATACATACATACATACAACATACATACATACATACATACATACATACATACATACATACATACATACATACATACATACATACATACATACATACATACATACATACATACATACATACATACATACATACATACATACACTACATACACTACATACACTACATACACTACATACACTACATACATACATACATACATACATACATACATACATACATACATACATACATACATACATACATACATACATACATACATACATACATACATACATACATACATACATACATACACACATACATATAATCTAATATATAATCTAAAATAATATATAGCATATACTATATAATATAACAAATAATATATAATATAATATATATTATATAATCTAATATATATTCTAAACTATTATATAATATATAATATATAATTACATATATTATATAACATATATAAATTATATCTAATATATATAATATAAATGTAATATATATAAAATAAATGTAATATATATGATACATACAATATATATATATAATATAATATATATATAGTATATATATATAAGAGATATAATATATTTATATATAATATAATATATAATATTATATATAATATACAATATATAATATTTAATATATACATAATATATAATATTTAATATATAATATATAATATTTAATTTATAATGATATATATAAATATGTAATACATATAATATATAAAATACATATGATAATATATATATATAATATAATATATGTAATATAATATATAATATATAATATATTATATATAATATATTATATATAATTTAGACTATATAATATATAATGTATAATATATAATATTATAATATATATAACATATAATATATAATATATATATATAATATATATATAATATAAAATATATAATATATAATATAATACAATATAATAATATATATATATATATATCTTTATATTCATTGATCTCCGTTATCGCATGGATGAAATGTCAATCATGAGTAAGATTATGTTCCCATGGCGGGCCTTGGCCTGCAAGCAGACCCAGTTTTGCCACCAAAAGCCTGCACGCCCCAAGTAGGTGAGATTTCCATAGATTTCCCAGTCCCATTGTGTCCCATGATATAAATCGCATGATGTCGAAAGGAATTTCCGTTAAATTTCCATTAATTCTCCATGAAAATTCCCCATGAGATCGTAAAGAAATCCCCATGACATCACCTTAAACTCACCCAAGAAATTGCCACAGCCGAAAAGGAAGGTGGCAAAGTCGCTCCCCACCAAGCAGCTCTACCAGGCAGATTCACCATGGACCGTTCCGCTGAGCTATGGTGAATCTCCGGGGATAATGGGATATGATGGTTCATTGTCAAATGGTGAATCATTGTTAAATGGTTGATAAAAATATTGGTGAACAATGGTTCATGTTGGTGAATAATGGTTAATGTTGGTGAATCCTTGTTAAATCTGGATATTGTAATGGAAAATCATGGGGACACAACCAATAATATATGAATCATGGATGGGTAGATACTCAAACTGTTACTTGACAGTTTGCGAACTGGAACATGGCCCATTTATGGATGATTTGTGATGATTTACGGTCATTTATGATGATTTATGATATTTTATGCCGATTCATGATCATTTAGCCATTTAGCCATTGAAAATGATGGTTATCCAGAACTATCCTAAATAACCAGAGGATAACAGGAAATACAAAAATTATGGATGCTACACAGATCATGATAACAGAATAATGGATGATAGGAATAGTGTCTTGGATATCACACTTAAATCTTTCGGAAAGGCTCCACAAAATAATTGCTACATTTCATTTATCAGCTGATAAGGGAAGATTCAGATGTGAATGGAAGGCATATAGATGCATATAGTATCCAGACATAAATGGCGGTTTGAGTGGGAAATATCATCGAAGCACCTGGAATATCCTGGAATAAATGGGTTGTTTTCCTCTTCCTGACCCGTTTGTTTGGGATCTGGGAAATCTTTGGCAAATCCCATGGCACTTTTCATAGAAACGACAGATTTAAATCTCAGGAATGGTTTGGGAAGTCTCCGGTAGATCAAAAGAAGACCAGACGGTACGGTACATATAACATGTAATGATATGTAATCATGGGCATACAATATAACTTGATAATATAGATCTGTATTTAATTATATATATATACAGGTACCTACCTAATCATTGGATTCAACAACAAGCATTTTCAGAATGGGATTTCTGGAGATCAGAACTGAGACGAGACCTCTATATACACAGGTCCCCGAACATCACCTGTTTGTGGTTAAATGTCCCCCAAAAAAGGTGATGTTCGCAGAGGTACCCTCTGGTAATTTAACGTAGCTATTGAAAATGGCCATTAATAGTGGATTGTCCCATTAAAAATGGTGATTTTCAATAGCTATGTTAAATTACCAGAGGATAAATATACAGTAGTGGGAAACTATGGGTTTTCCATATCTTTGTTACCTTACTCTTCATAGAGGAAGATGAGGAAACATACCATACCACATCCCACCATAAATTTTCAAAACAATAACACAGATTATGACAATTCATTATGATATTCCTCCGCCAACTTAACATAGACCCTCCCAAAAAAATTAGGGTTTGGAAGATTAGTTTCCACCAAACCATGGCTCTTTTTTGTGAGGGTCTATGTTTTGGAGGAGGGTACAGTAATCCCCTTAAAAAAGTGATGTTCACAGAGGATATATCAGAAACACAACGACTTCCCGGCAGGAAAAGGTCCTCTTCGTGCGGAACATTGGTGACACCGCGGTGGAGGACATCCGTCATGCAAACCTACGGAGTTTGGGGTACACTATTTTCAGACAAAGCCGCATGATGCCATATGATTTGGCATCGCGACTTGTAATATCTTGTAATTAAATACGGGTAAACAGGTCAACACACCAAACTGGGGTAATCCAGTATAATTATGAATTGTAATCCATATATCCAACGCAATATTTATTTGATTCACTGGCTTTCCCAAATGAAACCAAAAGCGAAGCTTAAACATCGCTGGCATCCCAAAACGACCCAGATATGTGGATGAAAGCAATGAACACAAGAGAATTTGGGCATGTATTAGCAAATTTTGATCCCCGAATAGCCATGAATTTCCATTCTCTATGAATTTGAAGAAAATGCTGGCATTTTCTAGAGAGAGGTCCGTTTTCATCGCTTTGGGCTCCGAAATCTGGGACATGTTCTAGAACGGTGTTCTTCGAGCACATGTTTGAAAATATGCAATTTTATAGAGAATACATAGATAATTATATTATATGATCCCGTCTTCCGCCCGCGAGGTCCCCCCCCCTCCCCCCCCGAATGGGATGGGTCCCCAGGTAGCACCCCCACTTCCCTTCTATTTGCAAGCTATTGGCAGCATTTCTGAGGTCCAGCCTCGTATTTGCTAGGTTTTTGCAGCGATTCTGACTACAAGCCTCCCATTTACTAGGTACATGCTACCCTTTAGACGAGCTGCGTAGCACACATACTCCCTCAAAGTACCTACGTGCTATCTATAGTTACAGTTATATGTACATGTGCTATGTATCTACTTCGTATATATATATATATATACATATACATATATATATATATATATTTACATGTTATAGATACATACATATGTATATTCATATTCATATTCGTATTTAAATAATTCAATATATATATATATATATACGTGTCAATATATATATATATACACATACATACATTCACACACACATATATATATATATATACACCAGTGTATATATGAATACATATAAGCATATATATAATTATATATATATACGCAGTACCACACCCCCACCACACCACAGGGGGGCGGGGAACATAGCTCCTGTATATCCATACCCATCCCTACTACTAACTACTACTAACTACTACTAACTACTACTAACCCCCCCCACCCCCCTACCCACCCACAGGGGGGGCGGGGAACATAGCTCCTGTATATCCATACCCATTCCTACTAGTAACTGCTACTCACTACTACTAACTACTACTAACTACTACTAACTACTACTAACTACTACTAACTACTACTAACCCCCCCACCCCCTACCCACCCACAGCGGGGGAGCGAGGAACATAGCTCCTGTATACCCATACCCATTGGGGGGGGAGGGGGGGGACCTGGGAGGCTGCATCATATATATATATATATATATAAATAATTATATAATTATATATATATATACATATATATATATATGTATTGTATATATATATATATATACCATGGGTGTACTATTCTTTGGGATACAACATGATTGCAAAGCGCTGCATTTTCTAGAAGGAGGTGATGACAGACAACGATCCATTTTGTGCAATTCTACTGCCGAAAAAAAACGAGAACTTTACTGGGTGGAGCCATTTTGTAAGCATAACATCTATGTTTGAAGGAAGCTTAGAAGTCAAACTTCCGACAATATGGACAGATGAAAAGCAAGGATGGGAAGAGTCAGAGAAGAGAAGAGAAGAAGAAAGAAGATCAAAAAAGAGAAAGTCTCAGAAGAAAGAAGATCCAGGTGCGCGAAAAGGTAGGAAAGTCGCGAAACACTGTGTTTCTCCAATGATTTGTGGCTCCGGAGGTCGAAAAGTAGGCTCGCTAAAGCGGCGGGTGCGGAGCCCGCTGGGCAGATGAGAGATGAAAAATTGCACGCCGTTGTGGCGCGAAGCACATTTCAAAGGCAAAATGTACAAAACACACCAGGTCCGGACCACTTTTGGAAGTTGAGATGTCGAAAAAGTGGATGCCGTTGTGGCACGAAGCACATTTCGAAGTCAAAAGTGTAAAAAACTGACGGGTTCAGAGCACTTTTGGACATTGAGATGTCCAAAAAGTGCACGCCGTTGTGGCGCGAAGCATTTTTGAAGTCAAAAGTGTAAAAAAAATGACGGGTTCAGAGCACTTCTGGAAGTTGAGATGTCGAAAAAGTGCACGCCGTTGTGGCGCGAAGCACATTTCGAAGTCAAAATGTTAAAAGCACCGCGTGTTGGGATCACTTTTGGAGGTTCAGATGTCGTTTCGCATGGCAGGCGCAAGGGATTGTGCACCTTGTCAAGAGTGAGCAAAACGTGAGGGTTTTGTAGAATTTCCAAAAACGATGGCAGGCGTGGGACATTTGAAGAGGATCTGCCAAGATGAATTTTCCGTGGCAGGCGCAGTACAAGAGACATGTTTATCAGAGATGCTAGAAGGTCCGGGCGCTGATTTCCTGAGAGGGGTTGCATTTTGGAGCATCAGATCTTCAGTTTTGGGAAGATGATTTTGCGTGACAGGTGCAGCACTTCGTATGACCTGGCCTCACTTTTTCGTGCCAGGTGCAATACTTTAGACAAGTGGAGTGGAAAAATCGCAAAACGCATTGGTACGAGGCTGTCAGCTCTGTACAGTACTCAACTTTCCATTTTAGAAGGAAGTCAATTTGGAAAAATGAGGAAGTCTCGCAGACTTGTTTCGTTTTTGATGTTGTCAAATTCAAAAATTGAGGAAGTCTCGCAGAATTGCTGCGTTTTGAAGCTTACAGTTAGACAGACAGACAGACAGACAGACAGGCAGACAAACAAATAGATAGATGGATAAATAGATGGATAGATAGACAGATAGATAGATAGATACATAGATACATAGATAGGTGGTTAGGTAGGTAGGTAGGTAGATAGATAGACAGATAGATAGATAGATAGATAGATACATAGATAGGTGGTTAGGTAGGTAGGTAGGTAGGTAGGTAGGTAGGTAGGTAGGTAGGTAGGTAGGTAGGTAGGTAGGTAGGTAGGTAGGTAGGTAGGTAGGTAGGTAGGGAGGTAGGTAGGTAGGTAGGTAGGTAGGTAGGTAGGTAGGTAGGTAGGTAGGTAGGTAGGTAGGTAGGTAGGTAGGTAGGTAGGTAGGTAGGTAGGTAGTCAGAGAAACAGAGAGAAAGAGAGAGAAAGAGAGGAGACCTCAGCCACGTTTCGGTCCATCAGTGGCTTCGCTCTGCCATCCGTGATTCACAGCAACCAAACTCTCCTATAGGTTTCCTATTTTTGAAACTTCCGCCAGCGCCTAGTGCGGTATTACTGGTAATTCAAATGACCCATTTTGATCATTTTGTAGAGGGCTGCCAGGTTTCAGTGATTTTCTTGCATGAAACCGAAGATGACAACGATGAAATCTAAGTCGCCAGCGTCTCCAGGAGGACGTCAGAGAAGCCTTCAAGGGGCACCAGGTGGTGAGTGTGCGCATGCCTCGACAAGATGATCACCACAAAGGCACCGGCGCAGCGGTCGGTGATTTTTGGCTCATGGAATCCCATGGACAAAGTCCATGGATAAACCCACTAGGTGGGGAATCGATACCTAGATTTTTGGACATCTAAAGCAATCAGTAGTACTGTATCAGATTTTTTGAGTGGTTGGAAGGGGGAAAACGAATTCTTGGACTTATTATTGTTGCTTGGATTTGGTTTGGATGGCCGATTATTGCACAAAATATCACAAAATTTTGATTCTCAATATGTGAATATTTTTTGTGGGAGGTCGACTTGGAGGTGATGAAAAACACAGGTGGGTTTGTCAGCCCATCCTGCACTAAGAACAAGACGCATGTGAGGCCAATAGGAACAGTTTCACCTTCAAAGCAGATCAACTTGTGTACCGAATCCATGTTTGGGACGAAACTCACGGTTTCATCCTTCACCGGTCGCCTGAGGATACGCTTATGTGGAGTTCACGTCTGACGATGCCGTGAAGGTGACTGACCAATGAACATGGACGACATGAGTGTGTCTGAAAATGGGCATCTACAGCAATTTTATGGCCGTTTTAAAGGGGGACATGATGATCAAGCATCAAAATTGGGGATTTTGATGGATTTTGGGCATCTTGGCTTTGAAACGGGCATGGGCACCCCCAATTCTATCTATTTCGAATAGGTAAAATCATTATCAACTATGGGATTTGTTGTTTTCCTCAAATGTTCAGATACATTTGATGTTCAGTCTGGCACAACAAAATCATTTTTCTCCGACTCAAGGGGAGATGGTTGGTGTCTCCAGTTAGATCACGAAACCAGGCCTGCTTGAGCCTCGACGCGCCCAAGATCGGTGGACAGCAAGTGAGCCTTTCAAGGTGCCTAAAAACATGTCCATGACGTGGCTATGAAAAGTGGCATTAAAAGTTGAGATATGTACAAATAAAATTAACACATCAAATAAACACTATACATATATATATATATATATATATGTGTGGCTTCGCGGGTAGAAGTCCACAAAGGTAGGGAATCCAGCAACTCTTTTGGGGGTTTTCAGGGATCCCCCAAACCACAACCAGTCCCCCTTAAAAAGGACCCGACAGACCCCCTGGGCCTTTGTTACACTTCTCGATTTGTGGGGCTGACCACAGCGAGTGTCCGCACTCAGTCTTTTCGCACCTCGCGGCCTTGAGCCATGTCAAGCGGATCCATGCAACGGTGAAGGCTGGAATGCCTTTGGCAAGCGGAAGTGATCATCCAAGGGTGGTCAACTCAAGTGGAAAAAATTCACACTGGTATCTTTTTCTTTTGGATGAGCACCCCCGAAAAACTTTCCTTCATCAAGTGCTGCTTCTGGCAAAGAAACCCACTTAGCCGCGATCTTGCGGTGTGAGTTATTTTGTAACGTCTGTTGTTCATCAAAAATTCTAAATTTTCCCAGGCGAAGCACTGTCCGAAGAAAGGACGATTCCATCGGCTTTGTCAAGCAATCGGCTAGCATGATTGCTGTCGATATCCAGCGGCACTGCGAATGACCCTCAGCTTGTTGTTTGATCAACATTACTTCAACAGTGGTTCTCCATTCTTCACAGTTGGGGACCGCTAGTTTATTGACAAGGTCATATAAACTTTTACAGTCAGTGATCAAGAGAGCTTTAAGGGAAGATTGCAATGACTTTTCGGGATATTGCCATTTGAACGTTGGGCTAAGGATATATTCCCACATGCACCTCAGCCATGTCAACTTGTCTAAGGAAGAGCTCATCGCATAAGCCTCTGCACTTAGAGTTGATCTTACTACCCTCCCTATTTGTTTTGAATTCCAAGACATTGGACTGATTTCCGATGTCCGGTTTGCGGCCAATTCTGGAGTGCAGGCAACGATAAACAGCCCTTGTTGGGCTTTCAGCTGAGATGACGAGGCAAAACTGGCATCACCGAAGCTAGCGAATGTGACACTTTTAATGGGGAGTGGCCTCACCATGATGCATGTGTCAGCCGTTTGTTTCGCTTCGATGAGAACCTTGTTGGCATCTAACAGCATCGAAATCGTGGCTTTGCACACATTCTTCTGGATAAATGCTACCTTGGCTGCAATGTCCGGACGACTGTGGACAGCTGCGTACTGAAGACTACCGCATAGTCCTCGCAAGTCATGGACCTCTGATGGACTTGCAATGGCATCTTTGTTGGTTCTTCTGTTCTTGGGAATCTCAATAGGCTCGATCTTATGTACATATGTTTCCTGACTAATCCTAATTGAGTTATCTGGCAGCTGTTCTATGTCAAGTCCTGTGAATCGGAATTTTCGGTATTCCCTTTGGCCAAAGGGAAGCACTTTTTGGAGCTCTTGGAGGGCTCGTTCATAGTTCTGGTTACCACCCCCTATCCCATCATCTACATGAGTGCCCAAAATGCCATCAAGAACTTCAGGGTTAGTCTTGTTCCTAAGAAGAAAAAGGCAATTGTCCAAGGGGTGTGTTTCGAATCCAACTTTTTCGAGTTGACGGCGGAATTCCTTGTAAAAAAGGAGTGGAGCGTCTACGCGTCCGTATGCATTCCCATCCAACCTCAAAACTTCCTGTTCATTCATTTGAAGGAGCTCTTTCAATTCTGGTACAGGTTCCATGGCTAATTGACGACCATCAGATTTCCCCCTGAGGAATGCAGTGGTGATGTCAAAATTTTGTACAACCCAACCAGAAGAGGATACTACCTGAAGCAATAACATTCGAGCATCTCTAGAAAGTGTTGGTGATTCGGTATTGACTTGATCCAATTCCGGGTCCTGATATCCTCTGACCACAAGTCTGGCCTTGGCTTTTCTGCCCTGTGGCAGGGTTGAATCAGGTTTCCAAGTGAGAATCCATCTACTGGTCATGATTCTATTGGGAGGAATTTTGGATCGCAACATCTTTTTGACAGAACTTGTTTCCAACCAACAGTTCAACTCTTTGTTCTTGGCTTGTTTGAAAAGTTCTTTCTCAGTGGCGTTCAAGCTGGAATATCTCACTTCGGATTTGGCCCGACGGGCTGCGGTGGCTAAAAACGAGGTGTGCATTTTGGGGTTCGCTAGGAACCTTTGGACCTGCTGCTGGGGAACCTCAAATTCATACTCACAGTATGGGCGCGGGTCCTCTTCAGCTTCGTCCCAGAACGTGTCTTCGTCGCCCAGGGCGGCTGGTCCAGGAACATTTGACTCCACGAAGAGGGCATTATACACAACATTTGTTGGTTCAGCAACTGCTTCATTGGATTCCCCTGGGTCATTATTTCCCTCTGAATTATCCCCGTTAACACTCATGTTATCCCCATTAGGCGTTTCGGGTGGAAGACTACTTGGTGACGGAACACTGTCATGGTCCCAGGCTCCTTCGGGTATGTCAGGGATGGCAATCTCTTCGGGGTTCATTGCAGGTGCAAGTGCATTTGACATTCTCCTAGAGGGTTCTTCTTCTGGCTGCTCACCCATGGTTTCGGGCAAAACATTTGGAGCTTCAGGTTGAACATCGCTGATGTCGGAAAACTGAAACATGCCACTTCGTTCATGAAGTCTTCGCTGAAGCTGCTGTGCAAGTTTCTGGGCTTGCTGGGCATCGATGTGCTGGCTGAATGACGAATGTCTTTCAAACTCTCTGAGGCTGACAGGTCTAAGGTTATCCCTTGCGCATCTTAGGAGCCTATTTAAGTGAGTTATCCAAACAATTGTCTTGGATTCAACCATGACGACTTGTGCGGGTCCACACCATTTACCCTTTTCCAACATATTTGCTGATTTCCTCTTATCCCAAAACATGCATGGTTGACCGCATTGCCATTCCGTTATTTCCCCTCTGGATTTGCGAAGCACTGCTCTGCGTATGGCCTGGCTGTTGTCGCTATCTACAAAAGCCTTTCGTGCCAACACTCGGAGTTCCAGGGCAGCCCTGAATTTGTCAGCGGCAGGGCCTTCATTGGCTATGGCATGCAAGTGTGCAGGAGTGGATTCATCTCCGATTATGGACGCTGGGAGTTTGGTTGCCTTTCCCAGCACAGCTTGCTCGGGACTGTATCCGCAAATGGATGCCATGCTATTCTTTGCTCTGAAAACTTGAAACAATGCCCGTTCGAACTCAACTTCATTGTGAATTGGTTGGGAATTGTCAATCCGGTGAAGCATTTCTTTGACGGTTCCACCATGCCTTTCTATTCTTCCCCTCTGCCAAGGTGCTGCAGTTAGGACAGGTTTGATGTTTTCCTGTTGAAGAAATTCTTTCCAGGGTTCCGCAACAAACTCTCCTCCGCAGTCCATGACCATTTCAGTAGGCGTGCCCGCCCAACTGCTCCAGCATTCTTCAAAGACTCTCCTCGCTTGGATTCCATCCCTTACGGTTCTGCGGCCAAGATGAAACTGAGTTGCTTCATCGATGACATGGACAACGTAACCTTGATACCCAGTAGAACCCTTCCAATCAAAACCATCGATGTAAATCCTGTGGTTGAAATCTTGGGCTTCTTTCAACGAACCGGGTGGATTCAGGTTTGGAGGACGTCTTTCGGCACACGACGAACACAGGAAATCCAAGGCGCCTTGAACTAGGGTCTCTTCGGCTCCCATTCC
Source organism: Cladocopium goreaui (assembly GCA_947184155.2). Lineage (NCBI taxonomy): Eukaryota > Dinophyceae > Suessiales > Symbiodiniaceae > Cladocopium > Cladocopium goreaui. Next base: position 126,973 of record CAMXCT020000681.1, on the reverse strand, counting down.
ATCAAGGTGTCGAGACAGCTTTTCAGCGGTAGGATGTCCAAGGTTATTGTGAAGCTTACGAATAAAGGCTTTACGTGATTCGGACAACTTTAGAAACCTGGGACCCGAAATTGACACGGCGGCTGACGTCCATGAATTTGCTGGCAACGTCTGGTCAGCATCGGATTCGGCTGGCCTTACATTTTGGACATCCAACTGGGCTTCGCCATCTGGATGCGAGGTTTCTCCCTCGGTGGGAGGGCATGCATTTTCCACTGCATCAGGGAAAGGTGGTTCTGCTGGCATCAGCTCAACACTTCCGACAGGTCTACCAAAGATGCAAAGCATGATGTGTGATGGATGGGCTTTTCTGGCTTGCTGATTTCTTGACAAACCACGGATTTCCTCGGTTCCCAGGTCATGGATGTCATAGGTCAATCGACACAAAATCACCGTTCTCCTAAAAGGTAAGGCATCTGGGTGGATCATGAACTTTTCTCGACCTTTGCATGCCATGACGGACTGGACATTCATTTCAGGGCATAGTTGTTGGACTGCTTTTACTTCATCATTATTGGGACCATTCCATTGTACTATACCTGATTTGGGTAGTTCTTTACGATATCTATCCATGAGTTCTTTCCATTTAGGATCTTCCAGTTTGTGGGGGGCGATTTCTTCGGCAGTTCGTTTCTTCCCCTTTGGTGGATTGGCCGATGGCTCCTCATGCTTGGCACGCTTTGGACGGCTGCTATCAGGAAGATCTGTCTCTTCCAAGGCTCGGACTGGAAAACAATCCTGCGGATTTAGGACAGCTGGAACGCTTACGTGCTCATGCTCTGGTCGCATGATGATCTCGGCAAGTTTCTTTGCAAGAACCCGAGGGTAGAAGGCTGCAAAGCTGGAAACACGGATGCTTTCCCCATTAACATGGCAACTCCCGGCTATGTGGACATGTTCATGTTCATGCTTGCAAAACCGTTGATCCATACTGCGAAACATTTCTTCGGAAGAGGTCTGTATCCTAGTTCTCTTCTTCATGGGTTCATGCAACGTCGGATGCTTGAGGCCAAACTGACATTGGTCGAAGAATGCCGGCTTTGTGCGGCGACATGTTTCGTCCAATTCAACCTGCTGCCACATTCCTGATGGTGCTGGATTTTCCAAGTGAAAATGGTCTCCTCGATCAAGTTGAACACGACACAGCAGTGAACAAAAATTTAACTGTTCCTTGGAAATTTCTTGATCATGTTGAATGCGGCAAAAGGATGTCAGCCCTCGCATTTGATTGAACCTGTTCCATGGTGACCATGGCGCGCATTCCGGGGCCATCCAGATATGTCGAGGTCTCCAGAGAAAAACTTTCCTCAATAGTTGAACTTGTCCTTGAAACGTACTGAGATCTCCATCTTCCAGAGTAAAACGCTTGGCAGTACCCCCCTTCTTGATGACTTCCTCTGTAAGTTTACTTTGTGTGCTGGCATAAACTTCTAGGAGGTCAATTCCAGGGCTGGTTTTACTAGGTATGTGGTGGCGGCAACTTTGAAGAAGTTTCATCTCATATGCTGACTCGACAAACATCCTAGGCATCTCGGGCTTAAATTTCATCGGCGGCCCGTCAGTGCTTGGTGCTCCATGTCGTTTCGAGCCTGGGCATAGGTGATGAAATCTTGCATGGCGGCGTTCGCCGTGCTTGCCCGAGCAGTGATCCAATCCACGTACTGCGGGAACTCCTCGTATACCGTCATGAAGCGCTTGCCATTGTGAGTCTTTCCCCAAGACACCCGTTTGCTCCCCCAGCTCTCGATGGCCTGTGCAGTCAAGGCCAGTTGGTTTTCCGACTGGTTCTCTGGGGTCAGGCGAATCGGCTTTGTTGATGCCGTTGCTGTCACCGGAATTCTTGTTGAGGTCCTCGTCGGCGGTGAAGCTGGCAAGGCATTGGTATTGGTCAACATCATCTCTTCCTCCTCCAGTTCCCAGGAGTGATCCGATAGGTCTCCACGACTTGGCGGTTTTGTTCCAGGCGAGACTCTGGTCTTTCGGGGTGAACGGTTGTCCTGAAGAATCTTTGACAATTCTTCGATCCGATCTTTCTGAACGTTCACCTGCTCCAGGAGGTTCTGCAACGAACTGGCATGATGCTCGGAAATCACTTGGTCTGGGGCCTTGATCTCGATCTGGTTGAAAAGGATGATCAGGAGCATCCGGAGAGACTCCATCACCGCCTCTGCCGTCGATTTGATCAGCTTCATCGCATCTCGTTGCGTCAGCATGGTCGGCACTGTCACCGATGAGCAAACCCGGTGGTGGGGAGATCGCGCTTGTCACTGGAACGGCTGTACAATTTTCTGCACTCAAGGCAACTTCTTTGGAATCAATGCAAAGCTCTGCCATTCTGATCACATACAAACCGTTTTCACTTTCTTTCAGACTGAGTTCACGATTGATCTTTGTGAGAAAACATCGGTTGGTGGACAAATCAATCATGGCTCCTAGGGCTTTCAAAGCTTGTATGGAAATCAAAAATGGAGTGGCTCTCGGAACTACCTCAATGACAATCCAAATTCTTCGTTTTCCTGACAAAATTGGTATTCTGACCTGTTTGAAACTGTAGGTAATTTGATTGTTGCCAAATCTAAATCCTACCTTGCTTGGAACTTCCTGGACCTGTGCTTGAATCTCGGCTGGCAAACTTTTCCACACCCCAGGCCACAAGTCGGCACCGATCACGCTTCGGCTGGCACCTGTGTCTAAGATGGCAAGCCCTTCATCGGCTATGGCACCCAAATTGGGTCGGTTATGGAAGCAGCTAGACTCCGCTGTCGCATTCATCCTGGGTTTCAAACGACTTCGAAACAAACCTTGGACCTGTGGAATCAGGTGTTGCAAACTGAATGCTTCGGCAACAGGAGGGACATGACAGGACACATCAACGGGGACTCGGATGCATGGACTTGACATGGTTCGACCGACGGTAGCAATTAGGCTTATTACCCCAGTTACTGCCCCACTTATCAGCCTATACACCCCATTAAATCCCCATTTATCCTGTACCCCAGGTTGTTTGGCTTCTCGGTCCTCGGCTTCATCTTCGAAAATCACCTGGGCTTGCTCTGGACTGGAGTCGATGACATGGAAGGTCTGGTGGGACACGAAATTGGCCGTGTCTGTAGTCTGATTGCCCTTGTTCGGGCACTCTGCTTTCCAGTGCCCTTTTTCTCCGCAAGCTTTACAGTGAGTTCGAGAGATCCTCCAGAGGAGGTTGCCCTTTCCATTGCCTTTGCGGTTCATGTTGTACTTGCCATAGCCCTTTGATTTCCCTTTTCCCGAAGCAGGCCAAAACCCTCTGGACTTTTTGCGGTCCAAGATCTTGGCCCGGGCCTCTTGGTAACTCACCAGCGCGTTGTGGAGGTCAGGCACATTCTGGAAGATTTCTTCCAAGTCTTGTTCGAATCCAACCACGTTCAAGGCGTCTGCATCGCCCTGAGTTGCCAGCAACTCAACGTACTCTTGGTCGACTTCTTCATCTTCTGCATAGTAGGCTGGACTCATCCATCCAGCATTGGACTCGTTTTCCATAGCCACAAAGCTTGGCTCCGGCTCCACATAGTTGGTCGGGTAGACCTTTTTCTTCACGTCCCCTGACGCCAAAATGGACGTTGCCAGGGTCCTCATTGACTTTTCAATCTTCTTTGTGTCGATGTCGCCATTGGTCATTGTCAAAACTCGTTTCTTGTCCTCAGGGCTAAGGGCACTCTGTCTCAAAAGCAGAAATGCATGGAACTCTTTCAAGCTCTTTGCACCCAACTCATCCATCGCGACCTGGAGCCTGTTCACGTAGCTCATGCTGGATTCATCGGTTTTCTGAACAGTTTTGTAGATTGCTCGTTCAAACTGCTCATAGGTCTTCATCTCCGTGGACTCCTCCCACGTTGACAACGCCGCTAGAAGGTTCTTCACACCGTCTACTGGGTCGGTAAGCTCATCTGACTGCAAATTTTTGACCTGTCCCCAGGCTGTACCTCTGCAGAGCATTGCTAACCGTGGTGCTAACATCGGTCGATCCTTCTTTGGGCATATGTTGTCAATGAACTTGACCTTCTCTATGTACTCTTTCACATTGTCAGTTGCAGGATCGAAGGTGGGTAACAAGGTCCATATATGGCTGCCCTTGTCTTCTGACACCTCTGCAGTTGACATGGCGGCGAAACCAGGCTTTCCACGAAATCTGTGGGCCTTCCGGGCTCCGCTACCAATGTGGCTTCGCGGGTAGAAGTCCACAAAGGTAGGGAATCCAGCAACTCTTTTGGGGGTTTTCAGGGATCCCCCAAACCACAACCAGTCCCCCTTAAAAAGGACCCGACAGACCCCCTGGGCCTTTGTTACACTTCTCGATTTGTGGGGCTGACCACAGCGAGTGTCCGCACTCAGTCTTTTCGCACCTCGCGGCCTTGAGCCATGTCAAGCGGATCCATGCAACGTTGAAGGCTGGAATGCCTTGGCAAGCGGAAGTGATCATCCAAGGGTGGTCAACTCAAGTGGAAAAAATTCACATATATGTATATATATATATAGGCTTGTCCCACCTCTTGGAACTACATACCATGGGGGGGGATGGGGTGGGATGTTAACGTTCGTGTGAACTTGGGGGGGGGATGGGTGGGATGTTAACGTTTCATGTAACTTGCAGAACAGTTGATGCTACGCACACGCGGGGTGGGGTGGGGGGGGGATGGGGTGGGATGTTAACGTTCATGTAAACTTCAGAAGCAGTTGATTGGGAGAGGTCCTCAAAGCTGTGCGAGACTTGCAGCTCCCGTGACGAGACAAAAACCAGAACTGGTCTCACATGTTTCTGGGAGAGGTCTTCAAACACCGTGTTCATGTTCATACTAATGCTGATGATGATGATGATGTCATGATGATGATGATGATGATGATGATGACCCTAATGAAACTTGTCAATTCCGGGACAAAATTTCGTCCCGGAATTGACAAGTTTTACCAACCTAATTCGGGTTGTGCGCAGTTCCAAGAGGTGGGACGAGGCTATATATACATATACATATACATATACATATACACATACACATACATACATACACATATACATATAATATACATATACATATATATATATATGTATATATACATATATATATACACATACACATACATATATATAGATAGATAGATAGATAGATAGATAGATAGATTGATAGATAGATAGATGGATAGATAGATGGATGGACATATTTTACACGGAATACATAAATCGTGCTGCATGGGTATTGCACACTGGTTTCTTTCAGCATTGAGGTCCATTCCCATGAAAGATCATCGCCACACCACAGCGGCAACGCGCAAAGATTTGCCTCAACGAGTGACTTGCCACGGGCCAAGGGGACCAGAATGCCTTGGAATTGGCCTTGGAATTGGCAGAATGCTGTGACTTTTGGAGTTCAGCTGTACTTAAAATGGGGTGGTCTGAGGGCGCGTGCTCATGCATTTGTTGTGCGGAAGCGGAAATGAAACGTGTTGCTGACATCGGAGTTTTTTTGCACCAGCGAAGATTTGACTCTCAAAAGAACGAGGCGGGCATCAATGAACTCGTAAGAATTTCTGAATGATGTGGTAAACCCAATGCCGCCATCCCATTCACTGACCGAGGATCATTTTACATCATTAATAGGGGATACACAATAATAAACCTTACTGGGGATGGTTTATGTTATTGGGTTTACCCACATTAGAGAAAAGTAGATAGGTACACGCACAGTGAAAGGCCAAGAAGTGCATTTTTTCCCATGGCCAGTGTTTAAAAAGTGGCTTAGCCTCCTGGTAATTCAACATCGCGGTAGAACAATACGCATTTATAAATTTTATAGATTTTATAGATTTATCCTATAAGATCTTGTCTTCCATAGCAAAGTGTTCAATAATCAGAGGGTTATACCTTGGTTTTTATAGCCGTGATTTAACATGTTCGCCAATCCGCCAATCCCTCGAGGTGAACCAGCGCGTGATCGTGGAAGGGAAACTGGATCGCGAAGACCCAGTCACTTGGGCTGGCGGGAACATCCCCGATCAAAATGGAGGTTGAAATGGGAAGATTTTTTTTTGAAACGGTGGATTTTACCACGTTGAATTACCGGTAGGTTGCTGGTGTCCTATTTGTGTCTATCTGCGTATTTGTGTTTGTTTGTCAATTTGTGTCTGTTTGTCTATCTGTGTCTGTCTGTCTACCTAGCCGTCTTCCATATCTTATCCTGTCCTATCCTAATCCCTATCCCTATCCTAATCTTAAACTTAATCCAATGCCTAATCCTATCCTATTCTATCTAATTTATCTAATCTATCTGAATCTAATCGATAATCTATGTAATCTATGTAATCTATCTACTCTATCTAGTATATCTACTCCAATCTATCTATATAATCTTGTCAATTCTCATCAAATCATGTCAAATCTTGTTGATTCTTACCTTATCTATCCAGATGTCATTTTATCAATGTGTCATTCATATCTCTCGGTGCCATCCCCAAACTTTCTTGGTCTCCATAATCATTGAGACCGATGCACGGTTTATAAAACCATTGGTAAGGGTTTAAATCCCCAATTCTGAGTTTCTTTTTGAACTCAACAAATGGATGGGTGTTTTTTTTTCATTTTTTTTCTACGATCAGCTTTTTCTGGGTCCGGTTACCTAGTGCCTAAAAGTGACGATACGACACGAGGTGAGACAATCAGCCAAGTGCCCCACGACGGTCTACGTTAAGAATTTGGCCTTCAATGTGGATGACGAATCGCTGACCAAACATTTCGAGCTCCGCGGCGGGAAAAAAAATGCCCACAAAATCAAAAATGGACTCAAATATGGGAGAGCAATCCAATACTAGACTCGATTTCGTTCGGCTATTCAATCTTAGAGGAAAAACATCTGGTCAAGTTACTTGATGTCGCTCAACATGTTCGTTGGACTGGGAATTGATGAACCATGAACCAATGTTTTTATATATTGTATACAAAGTTTTTGGATAAACCTGGATAGTGTAAAGGTTTCTTTTGCCACTTTGATGGGATACCTGCTACCCAGCAAAAAATCGTGCTGGTTGGATAGTGTACAGGTTGAAATGTTCTGCGCTGTTTAGCTTTGAAAGGGTGCAGGGTATCTAAGAGCAACCAGCACGGGTATGTTAGCTGCGCTTGACCAACTACACCGCAGTATTTGTTTGTTTTTTTTCCATGAGTATTGTGAAATTGGAGTCCCTTGAACATCCTTCAATTGACATGTGCCGGGGTCATTTTGGTGGATGTTTGTTCCGGTTCTGTGTGAAATGCGAGCAAGCGATATATATATATATATATACATAATTATATATATACCTATATATGTAAACATAGGCAGATGTACATACATAATCATATATATATATATAATATAATGACATATTATGATATGATATGTATATCAAACATTCTCCACCTAATTTCATGGATGAATAACCAATGAGATGATTGTTGGTTAAAAATATGGTTATATCCCAATTCACGGTTCCCATTTTCCCCTCACGAAGTGTCAGAAGTTGGTCCTGAAACCTGGCTTTGTTCGATTTCATTTGGCAGTGTGTCAAAACCAACAGTACCCCTGTAGTTCACATCAAAATAGCTGGGATTTATGGATGTTCATCCCACTAAAAATGGTATTCATAGGTATTGATCCATACCCATTTTTGGCTGTTCCCATTGCTGGTCCGAAAGCCCCACCCCGTTTTTTTCGCCCAAATTGGTTCTGGTCAGGTCGTGCGGGGAAGTTGCGCAGGTGTTGATCGTGAAAACGGCAGAGCCTCGGCTATGCTTCGCCGTTTTTTCCTTCAAAGATCTTTGCTTCGTGGTTTCAGAGAATCCCATCCTACCAATATTAAAACCACCCCCCGGCGCGGGACATCGAATACCAAACCAGGGGGTCTAGGGGGGTGGGAATCTATCCATGCCATACCTTGGGAGGATGTGTTGCGGTATACATGCCCAAAAATGAGATGATGATTCCCAATTGACAAAACAAGTTTGGGTCATACATCCCACATGCATTATTCTAGATCTATTACATCCCACATGCATTATTCTAGATCTATCCTATTATACCTATATATGATTCTACACTTATACAGTTGTTTCATTATGTTAATGTCAAACAGTTATGATGACAATAATGATAATCATAAACGTTTGTATGGGATACTATGTGATAAGTGACTTTTTGGTTGTTAGACACTACTGATTCTTGACTCGCAATCTGTGTATTCAGCTGGGTCCCAGGGTGATAAACCCCATCCAGCTGCGAGGCATTGCTTCCAGCAATGTGAGTCAATGCCAGTACCCTCTGGGAATGACTGTTACACTTCGCTATTGAAGCCATGGCCATTGAAATAGTTGATTTACCCATTAAACATGGTGATTTTCCATAGTTATGTGGCTGTTTACCAGAGGGTATATATCATAAAACTCATTATTGACTGTCATCCGATATCCTGTTTCTTGATGTGCGAGAATACATGTCAACTTGGCCTGGGTTCGAATTCTGAATTTTCTCCACAGAAAATTGAAGATGTGGGGGGGTACTTGTACCCCCAAAAAATGGATCAGAATGGTCGCGTCAAAAAATGGAAAACATTGATAAAGCATCAAATTTCAGGGAGCCTATTCTTAGACACACCCCAATGATCACATGCATAGTGATGCAGAAGGAGTGGCTATCCTTGTTCCCACCATCCGCCGGATTGTGAAACCCCCATGGTTTCACCATTTCTCCGTGGCAAACGGTACTGAAAAATCGGTGCGAACGGTTTGACCGTTTTCCTTGTCCATCCAAAATGTGATAATGATCCTCTGGTAAACTAACATAGCTATTGAAAATGGCCATAGAAATATTGGATTTACCCATTAATAGCATGGTGATTTTCCACGGTTATGTTAGTTTACCAGAGGGTAATGATCCCAATTGACTGGTTCTTTTGGGATGTCTGGCTCACTTTGGCTCACCACTTTGGCTTGACCCAACTGGTTCCTAGAACTGGTGGAAAGACGGGTGAATCTATGGCGAAACCATGGGTTTGACAACTGAGTAAACATCCCAGTCCCCGGTCAATTTTCACAATAAGATAGATAGATAAGATAGATAAGAAAGATAGATAAGATAGATAAGAAAGATATATAGTTAAGAACGATAGATAAGGAAAGAAAGAAAGAAAGAAAGAAAGAAAGAAAAACAAGAAAGAAAGAAAGAAAGAAAGACAGAAAGAAAGAAAGAAAGACAGATAGACAGACAGTTAAATAGATAGATCCTGACACTAGAAATCCCGATATATCCTATTCATAATATTCCCAGCTAGGAACCTCCACTAATACTAGTAGTTTGGGGATTTCCCAGCTTGCCATGGAAATGATGACACCGGATATCGTCTCACCGCTAGGATGGTCGCTCTCGGGGCTTCGGCTTCGTAGAGTTCAAAGATTTCGAAGGCGGTGGCGGCGTTGCATTTCGCGTTGGAATCTGTATGTTTAAAACCCCTTGTGATTGGTTATTTAATGATATTTAATGGGTATTTTACCATCATCTTCAGAGACAGTTTAAACCATCAAGAACGGGCATATCATTGATAAAGAATGGTTGGTTGATTGATGGTTGGTTCTGGGGTGCAAAACTATCCAAGATTAATTGGGAAGTATTATAATCCATGAACTGGGAAACCCACTCTCAACCAGTGAGTGTACAGGGACGACACAGAGTTTCGAACACTGCTCACATGGGTCTGGACATGGATATCCCCAAAATGGAAATTGAACGTCTTTAATGCAAGAATCCCCAACCAATTCGAATTTGTTGGTCTTATATGGTCTTATGATGGGCTTTATCAGGTTCCACCGTAACGGGCCCCAAATGCCCAACGTTCATCCTGGGCAGGTGCGCAAAGTGCCATGATCTTGTCCGATAGCAACTTGCATGACTGCGGACTCGGAGCCAACAGATGGGGATGATGAGGGCCTATGCCCAACATTATTGTTAGGAAAAAACCCTATGAAACCACATCAAACCCATGGTTTTTGGTGAGAACAGAACCACATGAAAACCAGCTATGTTCATGTGAGAACCAGACTTTCGGACCAGGATTTCTTGGGGGTTCAGTTCCAGTTGTAAAATGGATATGTACCCATGTAGTTACAGTAGTTCTGGGGGCCTAACATTTTAAAAAACAAGTTACTGGGGCGCCAGCACCATAGTTATAAATATAGAATAGATATATATATATATATGTATATATATATATAATATAGTTATACCCATTTATACCCATAGAAATTTGCACCCCCCAAGTACGGCATTTTTTTTTTGCCCATCATCCCACCCTAAAAATGGGATGATCATCCCTAATTGTCGGTGCCATAATACCCAGCAATGTTGAATCTATGGAAAATCTAACTTATTTGGCAGTGTGTCAAAACCTTGTACCCCTGGTGAACATCAAAATAGCTGGTAAATGGATGTTCATCCCACTAAAAATGTATCTATAGGTATTGACCCATACCCATTTCGTTGTATGGCTATCCCGAATGTGTTCCCAAAATCTTTTTTGAAACGTGAAACTGCCAAAAAAATCTCACATGGGGCAAGGCCATGTTCCATCATGTCTATCGGATAGTCTATCGCCCAGCTCTGTGGATTGATGATATGGTCCCCGGTCGAGATGGGACCACAGAATGGGGCTGTTTAGTTTGTGTACCGCGGAATCGGATTGTCTAACTATCCCTATTCTATCCCCATTTAAGTATCCCTGTTATAAAACTATTCTACAGCCATTATAAGTATCCTAAAGTTATATATATAGGTAAAAAAAACAGTTGTGATATATATATATATATATATAAGAGTATCCTAATAAGCTACAACAGTTTGGTCATAATAAAACAGTTCTTATCACCATAAACAGTTGTGATACATATATAATCATATATAAGTATCCTAATGCCAAACATCCCTTTTTTTAAATCACCATTAAAGGGTACCATATCCCGTCGCCGTTCTTCGTCAAGGCGTCCTGTGCGGCCGTGAGATCGTGGTCTCCAAAAGCTCCAGGCCCATCACCCAGAAGAAGAGCAAGGCGCGGCCCGGCCAGGATCTGGTATTTTTTCAGGGTGATATATGACATATATATATATATATACATATGTACGTATATATATATATATATACACATATTATATATATATGTATGTATACATATTGGAAACCTAACTGTTAGGTCTTGGGCCATCTCTGACAATGAGGTACAACCGCGCAATTTCTGGCCAGTGAATAATGGATACAATAGGGGACATAATGATAATCCAGTGGAATCTGGGGGTACCTCGCTGTCAGACAAAGCCAGATGGGCCGCCTTGACAATTTTTGCTAGCTGTGCCTTTTGGCCCACAATTGAACTACATTTTTCTGGCATGTTGTGAACTATGAATGTGGGTAAAACAATGCCATAAACCATCCCCCAGTCATCACCATGTTTATAGATGTTATGTTTACCATTCCCAAATGGACGGTTTATCGGTTTATTCTTTATCCACATTGTATGAATATAGATATACTATAACAGCATATAATCATAGATAATACTATAGATATATCCTATAGATAGTATTATTATCCCCATAGATATACTATAACTATAGTGATGTTACCCACATTATTCCCATTAAAACCTCCATTTTCTAAGGGATTTCCATGGAATTTTCCAGGCCCACAAAAACACAACACCTCACCTTCCAGGATGAAGATGAAGAAGGCAAGGGAAGCAGACTTGGCAGCGCTGGTGGATGGCTGGATGGGTGGATGTAGGATGCAATTTGGAAGATCTGTCAACACAATGACCCCTACCCTCTGGTAATTTAAGATAGCTATGGAAAATCACCATTTTTAATAGGGAAATCAACTATAAATGGGCCATTTTCCATAGCTATGTTCGTTTACTGGAGGGTAAATGCTCAAGATTTTTTTTGTGACATTATTTGTTCAAGGCAGGAATTGACTCTTTAGAGACCCTGCGTCAACCTGTAAACCAGTCAGCATGATCTACGACTAGACCGCGCAAGAGCAACAATGGAACATATCGTGCCTTTGTATATCAGTAGGCCATGAAATGCTTCTGTGTCGTAAACGATATTCAAACTCCATTTTAGGTAGACCGCTGTTGAAGGCACATCCCGACTGATCTTGAATGTCGATGGGTCAGAATTGGCTACCCAAAAACTACTCAAAATGACTAAACCCTCTGGGGGGATTCCAAACTTTGCTTGCTATTTGGACCTGGAAGCTCGACAAGCCAAGGCAAGTTTAAGGGCAAAGGAGAGAAAGGAGAGAAAGGAGAGAAAGGCAAAGGTTGCTCGGCATCACCAGTTTGTTCGGCACAGGAACCAACCAGAGAGTCTCCCACTTCGACTTGAAGCCGAGTTTTTTTCGGCTCGCCCTCCAATATCCCAGGAAAAGGCAAGGAGGGGAAGGACAAAGGCAAAGGCAAAGACAAAGACAAAGGAAAGGAGAAAGGAGCCCGGCGTCGCTTGGAGGACGAACCAGAAGCGAAGAAGCCAAGGCGGGAACCCGGGAACCCTTCGGCTTGGCACGCAATGTGCAGAGGCACGTCAGACATGGGCCAAAAAGATGACTTAGATCTACTGCTGGAGAAGAGACATACAGTATGATTTCATAATAATGATGTAACTGTACATGTTTATATTTTATTTAATTATGTGGGTGATTGTATATATACGCATAATTCATATATTTGTTTGTTTGTTTTCCATCTCTATAACAGCAGGACGATGAACGCCATCAGCATACTTCAACAGCTACATCAATGACTTGACCCATAGCCATATTAACGTGTATATATAGATATAGTAGTGTATATACACTAATATGGTTATTGTATAGTATAATATGGCTATGCGTATATATATGTATATGTATAACATTCACTATATATATATACACATTACTTTGGCGACTTTCTGTCCTCAAAAATCATGACTCCCTGCTATTCAGATCATTCACCTTTTTTTTTTTACGTGTTTGAGAGGGTACCCCTAGTTCCAACGGATTCTCATGATAAAAATGTAAGGACAATCCCCGTTTCGCACACCGTCATGTTGTTCATGTTTGTTTAATCCCATTATATATATATCCATATCATATCATGGTTGGCGGTAGACCACCATATTGATTGTTTAATCCATATTGTTGAGGTTACATCCCTTCATGTTCCCTTTTTTTACCACCGTGTTTGATGCTTAAGCCATGGCAAATCAGCATTCTTGATCATTCTTGTTGGTTACACAATTATTTCTTGGTGAAACCCAGAATTTTGAAATTTGTTGGTGAAATCCCACTTTATGGTTGATTCACTCAAACTTTCTGTTGCAGGCTGCAAGAGCCTGAGGAGGACCAGATTAGGGTGCAGGGGAAGGGTGGATAAAAGCGTCAGATTACTCCAACTTATATATGATACAAGTTAAGGTTTGTGTTTTTCAGTTTATATCTATTTATCATATAGTTTAATAAAATTTGATATTAGCTAGTATAATATACTCAATATAATCGAAGATACTTTCATGTAGTTTAAGCACATATGATATGAGTTCATAAAATAGAACTTGATATTTAGAATTTAATACACTAATAATATATTGTCATATGATATAATATCATGATATACTATACTATACTTTATTCTACTCTACTGTCCTGTCCTGTAATGTATATATATATATACATAGTAAATACAATGGTAATATAGTGTGATATAATCTAATATATTATACTATACTATGCTATACTATAGTATAATATACTGTACTATAATATAGCATAATATGTCCAGGGACCCTCGGACACCGCCACAACAGTTTTTCGGGACTTAGCGGCCAGCGGGCAACTGCTCTGTGTGAATCGAGAGTTTCCGTGAATCATCAGATCTGGTTATGACTAACATAACATAGCCATGGAAAATCACCATCTTTAATAGGTACACCATCTATTTTCATGGGCCATCTATACCATGGCTATGTTAGTCATAACCAGAGGGTATACTGTAAATCTTCATCCGGTCCAGGACAGGGAGTCATGGACCCCCCTGGAAGAACCACGTCCGTCACGTCCACGTCTCCCAGGCTGCAACGGCCGCTGCTCCGGCGGCCGAAGCAGAGAAGGCGGACGGCCCCATGTCCAACGCCGACTTCCGGAAGTTTCTGCGGCCGTGAGAAACATCGAGAGTGGTGGGATGGGCGTGACACCCTCCGGAACTTGTGATGAAAGGAATACTATAAGATCATGAAAGGGGGGAATCACCAGAGACTTGAGTGGAAATTGGGGTTGAACATGTGGCTTGAACTTAAACCAGCATGGGAGTTCCAGGAAGAGAAGGTACTCGAAATGGTGGCCTCAATCTCCCTCAAATAGGGAAAACCCCCAGTCATATATGTTATGATGAAATGGGATAGTTACTCGGATAGTTGTAGCAAGTCCAAATTGTGTGTCGTACAGTGACCTTTCCCATATTTTCTAGGGTGGATTCAAATCCCATGACAGTGGCAGGGTGCCTTCGTGGTTATCCACGATGGCTGTGAAATGTTTCTAGCAGCGGGAACATGTGCGAAGATCCACGAAAAACTCTTGACAGCGAGGGACCCTGTTGGATCTATCGCGAAGTTTTTGGTTCGTTCACTGTGTGTCACCTATGCTCCAGCTGTGTGCCTGGATCAAGCCAACAATTCCTGCCGATCACGTGCAAAAACCATCTCACGTGAGGAAGAGAGACAGTTTGCATAGTCAAATTCTGTGTCACAATTGAGGGATCCTGTAGCTGCGCAATGCTGCGCATATGTTTAAATTCCCATCCTGACCAAACGTGACACCACCAGCCCATTGTGGATCCTTTGCAGCCATGGCAGCCACCGGTGGCACGGAAGCACGTGAGGCACGGGTCAGAGGATGGGTCAAAACTGCTTCTATGAAACCAGATCATAAACACCGGCTACTTTGGTGTGAAGAGAAGGTTACCAGGGTGAATAAACCATCATAAAGCATCATAAAACCATGTCTTCCCAACATGTTGGTGTTTTGGCATGTTTTGGCATTTGCTTCGCTCCTGGGCATGGGATGGCTTAATCCCTTCTCAAGGTCGGGATAGTCCATGAACTTGAGCCTGAACTAGGCACTGAACTCCCATTAAGCCCCTGTTTTCTGGCACCCTTTCCAAGCTGCTACCCCAGCATCCATGTTTGATCTCTTCAACGACAAGACATGACGATACTTTCGTTTGAGCGCCAACAAAAATGCTGTGTCTGAAGATGCATCAACTGGTTGACCATGATTTTACCCTCTGGTAAACTAACATAGCTATGGAAAATCACCATTTTTAATGGGAAAATCCACTATAAATGGTCATTTTCAATAGCTACGTTAGTCATTACCAGAGGGTACCAGTATGTTACTGGCACATCGAGCACCTCCAGGGCCGCTTCTTGCTGGACATGTCGCAATTCTTTGGAGGCCGGATGTTCACCTCTGGCTCCATGGAGGTTTCCTAAGTCATGGGGGTATCCCCCAGACTCGCTGGATTCATGGATAATCCCCATGGAAAATGGATGACTGGGGGTACCATAAAATGGAGGAAACCTCCATGTAGCCAGTGGGGCTACCCCAAGCACCATTTTTTAGCCATGCTGAACGTTCAGCTCAAAAATAGCCATCAGGTAGCCATAAAGACCCCAACCAAAAATTTGGCTCTCCAAAGGGTTGATCAGCCGCCCAAAGCCGCCCCAGTGAAATGGAGACTGATCCACCAAAGTCATTGGGATAGCAGCCAAAACACATAAGAACATGTCATCAAACATATCATATTCACCCCGCTTCGCGTGGGGTGGCCGCCCACACCGCAGGTTTATTTCGGTCAGTGAGAGGGGCTAAGGGTGGTGTGGAATATGAGGAGCAGAGCAGCACAGGAGAATTGACATACATAACTGCTGGGTTCGTGAATATTTTCACTTTCCTTTCCCGTGGGGGCTCCCCAAGCTAGGGAATTTTCACTTGAGCCCCCCGTGGGGGCTCCCCAAGCTAGGGAATTTTCACTTTTCCCCCCCGTGGGGGCTCCCCAAGCTAAGGAATTTTCACTTTTCCCCCCCGTGGGGGCTCCCCAAGCTAGGGAATTTTCACTTTTCCCCCCCCGTGGGGGTTTCCCAAGCTAGGGAATTTTCACTTTTCCCCGCCGTGACAGCTTCCCAAGCTATGGAATTTTCACTTTTCCCTCCCTTGGAGGCTCTCCAAGCTGCGGAATTTCAAATAGCTAGACAACGACGCCTAGATAGTCCCCCAAATCCCGTGTTCTTTGAATGTGTTTCCATGTTTTTGCAATGGTTTCCTTCAAAGCACGGTACTTTACACTTTTGTCGCCATAAAACCGGTCGAAAACATCATGTTCGACAATGCTTCCAATTCCCTTATCTCCCCAACCGTTGAAAATACCGCTATTTACAGTGTTTTCTTCAATTTTTCCATGTTCCAATGCCGGTAGCCAACTCCAACATATATATAAGAAATCCTTCCAAAACATTGTTTTTGACAGTGTTTTTCCAATGTTTCCAGTCAAACAGATGGTAATTTACACGTTTTTTGCCATAAAGGCAGTAAATCCTTCCAAAACATTGCTTTTGACAGTGTTTTTGTAATGTTTCCAGTCAAGCATACGGTAATTTACACGTTTTTTGCTATAACGTCAGTCCAAAACACTTGTTTTTGCAGTGTTTTCAATGCTCTGGCATCCAAAAACCCTGCAAAATCTTGCTATGTACAATGTTTTTTTCATTTTTGGCCGTTTTTCCATTGCCGGAAAGCTACCAAAATGACCCAAAATTCCATTTCAATACAGTGGAATGCTAAAGTCGTTTGACTGTACCCTCTTGCGCTCAGACACCCAAAAATCCTCGAAAAATGTCGAAAACACCACCGTATTCTGGTCTCGGTGCGAAACCGTTTTTGGCCCCCCCCAGCTAAAGCTGATATAGCGACTGCTATATTAACAAATGTGATTGAGCATTTAGTGTAGCTGTTTCCCCCCAATAAGCACGCCTTCACCGCCAAAGCGGTGTGGGTGGATTTAGTATTGTATCGTAGTCAACTGGGTTTGAACATGGGGGTACCCCCACAAAATTACAATTTTCGTGAAACAAAACATACCAAAACAAAGATGACCCATCAACTCTTGGAAGCCTTGGAAGCCGCGCTGAGGTCAGGTGTGGCTGGACGTGACTTCCGTGGCAGAGTCCGTGCGCAGCGACAAGTGGAAGCTGCTGGTGGCCTGCATCTTGATCGATCTCATAGGCGCCTCGGAGCTGGGCGGGATCTGGGAACTCATGGGGAGATTTGATGATTTTGGGAACAACGTTTGACTGGTTGGTGGTTTGGAACATGAATTTTATTTTCCATAGTATATGGGATAATCCTTCCCATTGCCTAATATTTTTCAAGATGGTTAAAACCACCAACCAGTTGATATTTGGGTCGGGAAAATGGAGTGTTGGCCCCCTAGAATTGCAATTTTCAGCCGGAATTTGGGCTGTTCCCGAACAAACCCTAAGTGGCAATAAGAGCGGTTAGTCTGTGGTGAGTTTCCCCAGTTCTAAATGGCTATGCGGGGGGATGGATGGACCCCCAAATGATCCCAAATGAATATTCAATTGGTAAGAGGATTACAATGATATACAATGATGATATTCATATTTACATTCACATTATATATACATATATATATATATAATTATATAATACATTATAATGCAATCATGATAATATGTGAATACATATATATATATATATATAATTATATAATACATTATAATGCAATCATTTTTGTTTATTCACAATCATCATTTTATCATAGGTAATGTGATGACAAATGATGATTGTGAATAAACAACAATCACATGGATCGCGGGTAGCTTTTCCAATGGATCGGTCTTGGTCTATGGCACTTTTTTGGGGAGACCATGGGATACCCGTGGGAAACATCGAAAAAGCGACATGGAAAATGGCCCAGTCGAAATAGTGGATTTATATAATTACCCATTAAACATGGTGGATCCTTCCCATCAGTTTTTTGTGACTGTTTCCCAGTACTGGTACCGACTTAGATTGCCATTTGAATTGGCATTGGATAACGGTCAAGCATTGGATTTTGAATTCGCCTATTGACCCGGCGGATTTTGTCCATTGCCATTCCATTGCCAGAGGGGTTTCCGTTTTTGGATCGTTTCCATGGATGGTCATGACACGGGTCCTCTTGTTGAAAATATACGAGTTGAATTTCTTGAATTTTTGCATTCCTACTAGTTCTGCAAAATACTGCAAAGTCAGCTGCTTCAGAACAATCCGAGATCCGAGAGCCGTGTGGTCAATTGGTATGGAAATTAAGACCTAGAGTCCAGAGATTGGAAAGTCTTGTACAGAACAGCGTTGTTGTCATTGTCACGTCTCTTCTTCTTGTTGTTGTTGTTGTTGGCGGTGGTGGTCACTGTATTGTTGTTGCTATTGTTTTTACATACCACTGAAATAGACTCATACTGACTCATACTATAGTTACTATAGTATCTATAAGCATGTAGTCATGTAGTCCCTATTTATCGTGGTGTTTTTCCTGAGCAATATTTTACCATGCATTGCAACATCTTGTGGCGTTCGTTTTGTGCTATCACCCTGAGGGAGATAGAATATGTGGGATTTGAGTGAGGATCCTTTGAACAGATCCATATTCTATTCTATCTATATATATATATATATTTTATATAGAATTATATAGATATCTAATGTAATATATATATATATATCTAAAGAAACTGCATCCATCCATGCGACTTCGACAACCTAAGGAATGGCCAGCTATCTGATCCTGCTGGTGGGGGAGGCTGGGCTTTGACTGCGGAGGGTGTGCCCCAGATTTCAACGCCAAGAACATCCAACAACAAGTTCTCACATCAAGAAATATGAGCCATTAAAAATACCATGGTTGATAGGTTATTATGGAGATCATACTATCTGGTTTAATGGGGATTATAATAAACCATAATAGGGATAACTACTAACCAACCAGTATAATGGGATGGGATAGGGGTATTTTTCATGGCTCATATGTCTTATGGTGTCTGCGAAAGACAACATAGAGCATCATGTGGAATCATGGTGTTCTGCAAGCATTCGGGATCTTATGGTGCGGGATCTACATTGTTGACATTTGTTGATCTTCAAATCATGAATCAACAAATATCAACAATGTAGAAGGATCAAATTTGTTGATATATTGTTGATATTTGTTGAATGAGTGCTGAAGGAGATGAAGGGAGGACCCAGACACCATTTCGCTTGTTTCGGTGGTTTTTTCGGAGGGGACGATCCACATGGGTCGGCATACGGCCGTAACCTTCGTACTGGTTATAGTTCTATAATCAATGGGATTTTCCCCATAAAATATGGCCTTATATGGCACAGTAATGTACAGTACCTCCATTTTAGGATCCTGAAATTCCCATTGATATAAGTCTTTTGCATTCTTTTGCTAGGAATGGTAATAAAATCGACCCAGGAAAATAGATCCCCTGCTAGAAAACACAACTCGACATGGCATGATGCGCCAGGTTGGCGTTCCCCCTGCCTTTCCCCTGTTTCGCTTTTCGCAGCGGTCGCAGCGTTTCGAAGGTCTTTGCCCAACATCAGGATTCCGCAAACCTGGAGTTACATTGATAGCTAAATATCCTCAATGATCAAACATCATCGTGCACAACTCATTTGGAGGTTTCCTGAAACAGGGGTACCCCCAGTCATCCTCCATCAAATATTCAATTGGCTTTTCCATAAACCATCCAGCGAGCTTGAGGTACCCTCCTGACTTAGGAACCCCCTACCCTCTGGTTATTTAACGTAACCATGGTATAGATGGCCCATGAAAATAGATGGTTTACCTATTAAAAACATGGTGATTTTCCATGGCAAACTGTTAGTCATAACCAGATGGTAATCCTAGATTTTACTATTTATTACCTGGGCTATTTAAAAATGGGTGGATCTTTCCATATGGCAAACTGTTACTCATAACCAGATGGTATATATCTGGGTAAATTATAACTATCACTATATCTGTTCTAATGTCAACCATTGATGTTTGTTAAAGTGAAAATGACCATTTAAAGTGAAAATGACCATTTATAGTGGATTTTCCCATTAAAAATAGTGATTTTCCATAGTTATGTTAGTTTACCAGAGGGTAAATAACCAAACCCCATATTTTTTTCATCCCAAGACTTGCTCGCAGATCACCGACCTGATGTGGGCCCCCATCGCCGGCTTTTTGCTTCAGTACCTCGGTGGTTGTGGTGTGAAGCGCTTGGCCGCGCGAAGCCACCGTTGTTTGTTTCCCATTAGAATTACCATCTGGTTATGACTAACATAGCCATGGAAAATCACCATTTGTAATAGGCAAACCATCTATAAATGGGCCATTTTCCATGGCTATGTTAAATAACCAAAGGGTAGAATACACATTGATTGTTTCAAGAATCTATGGTTTCCTGATTTTTGAGCAGTTAACCAATGGGTTGCTTGGAAAATGAGGAAACCTCGCCTCGATTTTCCCATCTTCAGATCATGGGGCTTTCCGGTTTCAATTTTCCAATGGTCGATCCTGTGCCGAGGTATCTTTTTGGAAGCTTACTCGCGACCTGGCAACGAAAAGGATGTGGGATGGGCTCTCCATGAGTTCTTTGGGGAGACATGTTGTGAGTTATGATCAACTTAGATAATTTTAGGGTAATTAATCTAGTTTCAGACAAACCCATGTTTCCTTGTATCAAAACATGACACACTTATTGAATATCTTGGAATTTTTCCAGATATCTGTCGTCACTGTGCTGGTTCATGCTGGTTTCCACCACGGGACCACCAAGAAAACTCACATTTCCCCGCCATGGATTGCTTGGTGCATCCAGTCACCAGTCCCATCCTCAGAGTTGACGCAACAAAAAAACACAGTTTTGACATAGAAATGTCGGTGACAAACCACATCACCACTTTGGATATTGATAAAAAAACAATAGAAACTTAGGCATCTGGAAAACAAACCTGGATTTAAGTAGATGATTTACAGTGAGTACCCGTTGAAGTTGAGGATTTGTTACTAACCTCAATTTTTTTTGGTTCTCCAACAGGACATTGAAACATCCATGAATTATCATTGAAATCGAGGATGGTCCAATCCGAAAACTTGACGAAATCGCCCAGTTGACCCAACCCCTGCTCGTTGTAACTTCTTCCAAGACAAGTTGGAGTTGGGGTATTGCAATTTTTTCAAAAACACCACAGAGTTCTTAAGTGGAATTCTTGATCCTTAATTACAGTAAGTGATCACTCGCTTTTTTTTTGAGGTGCTTTGTATATGTTCACCTGTTCACCCATCGAAGTGTCAGTAGTCTCCATGTGACCTGGCCTAGTCCAATGACAGAGCCAATGACAAGCGATGACGTTTCCATAGAACTAATCCCAGATAGTCAATACAGAAATTAATTCTTAGATGTGGGATTTTTCTATGGTATCAACAATGGATAATATCAACAATGGGAGTATCAATTTCGACTGATAAATATATGGGTACCCTCCAGTAAATTAACATAGACCCTGCCAGATAGGGGTTGGAAGACTAGTTTCCTCTAAAAATGGGTGATTTTCAGGGTCTATGTTTATTTACCAGAGGGTATGGGTCAAAGTTAGATATTCCTTTTTTTACGGCTCAAATTGGATTAACATTGGACAGCTCGTTTTTTTGAAATGAACAGACTCTGCGGTCCCCTGGGCCGAAAACAATTTCTGACCCATGACATTTCTATGTGGGGTTGTCTGCAAATAGGGTACCCTCTGGTAAACTAACATAGCTATGGAAAATCACCATGTTTAATGGGTAAATCCACTATAAATGGCCATTTTCAATAGCTATGTTAGTTTACCAGAGGGTACCCAATTCCATCCAGTGATTAATCAAACGTTTCCCTTTTACTTGATGGCTATGTCGAAAGGTATAGCCCATTTTCATCCAGTTTCAGACAGACCCATATCTGAAGGAAACTTAAGTCGTGGTGCCACCCTGCAATTTCCGGGGGGACGTGTCTGTGTTGAGCCACTGCCTTCAACCGATGTTTCCGGCATTTTCTTTCGTCCAGCAGGGAGGCGTTAATCGAGAAACGTTGAGTAGCGGCATTGTGTCGCCATGTCAAAAGTAGATGCATGAAATATAGATAAACCATGATAAACATAGATAAACACATTCGAAAATTGCGATCAGGATGTTTCTCAAGTATCCATTTGCTGGGATACAAACGTTGGGAAGCGACCCTCCAGTGGCTAGTCAGACCATAGAACACACAGTCCTTCATTATGCCAATACAATCCAGGTTGTTGGGAGAGTAAAACACAAATAAGTTATATAAGTATAATTATATATACACATTATTATATATTATATAGTTATATCATATATACATATATATATATACACATATTTGATCAAGGAAGTATGTGGGAAACAATGAGCAAATTTTCCTGGAAAAAAAATCATTGTTCTTTTTTATTGACGGTTTTTTTCTTGGAAAAAATATCAGGAAAGTCTTGATGTCTAGCGGTGCGTGACCCTTGGCCGTCCTGGTAGCACCGTCATGGGATTCCGGTTGGTGGTTTTAACATGTTTTAACCCCTCTGAAAAATGATGGAGTTCGTCAGTTGGGATGATGAAATTCCCATTTTTTTTGGGAACACGGAAAATAATTCCAAACCACCACCCAGAATTAATTGTGATGTACAATTCATCAGTGTCCCAACAAAAAAACGGCCAAAAGTTGCGTTGCGTAAAACGACTTTTTCAACTATCAAATAACACCAAATTTGAGTAGGGAGAACCCAGTAAAAACCCCTCCCATTTTCCACTTGGAATCGGACACACAGCCAGTGTTTGGCGCTGAGGTGAGCTCTCTGGGCACTTTAGAAGAGTTTCTGCCCTTCACCGACATTTTGCCGACTGCCACACTTGCATGGGTGACTTATCTTGGCACTTGGCTGGGTGGTTTCTTAGGGATAGGTAGAGAATGGTAGAGATGCGATTGGCGTTTGGGCTCCACTTGGGTATTTGGGCCATATCCCAACTATCCCCAACTTTTGGGGGATCTCTACTGCACGCCCAAATGGGCACTGTATATAGATGGTTGCCGTGGCAAATTTGATCCAGCTGCAGATAAATAAAACTGTCAGGGCTGTTGGATGAAAGGAAAAATAGGGGCCCCAAGTGGAAACACAATTGAGATGGTGACATCTGGTCAAACTAGTACATTAATTCATTTCCATTCCATACATCATTCAACGATTTGGGGTCATTTGATGGTTTATCATCATATTTCCTGCTAAAATAACACAACATAAGGGACGACTCCGCCATTTTCAGACATCCCCAAATATTAAGCTGCCTGACACTTGGGGTATTTTCTATTTGCCAAACAATGGGCCACGGCCCATCGATGTGCCCAAGCTGAGGCGATCTGCCACTTGGAATGCTTGTCTTTTCTGCGGCTCTTGCTGGGTGTACAGCGCCATAGCCCAGCGGCGGTGGAGGATAAGGAAGATTGAGGACGGTTTTTTCGAAAATCCCAGATGATCATGAACTATGAGTTTTGGTTAAGATGATGAACAAATTGTATCGTTTTAAGTCCTCGATAAAATGCCTTCCTGGATGGTGTCCATTAACATCATTTTCCATGTCAACCGCGCTTCAGCGGCTTTTGAGCGCCCAAAACAGCTGGGCTGGCCGCGATGAACACATACCATTGATTCCGCGATGACGATGGATTTGGACCGTCAAAATTGGAAAACTGAGCAGGTGAACAGCCCGCCGGTCTTTTCTGGTGGGATTTTCCGCAAATGAAGGGATCAAGTACTACACCAGGGTTTCCTTTGGGGGGCATTTAATCGGGGGAAGGGATTATAACCATATATGACATCTGCAATACAATCCAATATCAACTCGGGTAGTATTATCACCCCGTGTACATCTGTCTACTTTTAGCAGTAGGAGCCGGTCCCTTCGCTCTACCATGTTGAGTTTACCCCACTGCATTGCTGCCTTGAATCTCTCCATTTGGAGCATAGCCTTTGAATAGAATTTGAATGTACAATTTGAATACATATGAATACATAGTTTACATACATGTGAATCATTATAGTGAATCCATATTGAAAACAGCATGAATACATACTGAGTACATACTAAAGACATGCATAGTATACATCATGAACACGTCATGCCGCAGCTGATCGAGATCACAGCTGATCCGAAATGACGGACGGATGGACCAAAACCATGAAACAAAGCTATGAATTCATGGTGATTCATTGGGGATTCATAGAAATTTCAGTATGAAAAATCGGTATTTTTTTTTGGATCTACGACCATTGACCAGTGAAGATGTGGTGTCAGAAGGGCCTGTCAGGGTGAACTTGGTTGGTTTCTACAACTCGTTCCCCCGTGATGTTTGTCATTCGTGGGCTCCACCGGCCATTGGTACCAATTCGTGCCTCTAGTTTTTTTGTTTTATCTATAGCCACACCTTTTTCGGAGATTCGTTGTGATTTGTGATTTGTAGCGTTACCTTACAAGAAAGAACATTTTTTGTTGACCGCTAAGAAGCCCTGAGGCTTCGTAGTCTCGATTTGCGATTGGGTTCAGCACATCAGGTGACTGTCGACCACTAGTCACTCCTGATTAAACCACTGGTAAACATACAAAAAACTATGGAAAATCACCATTTTTAATGGGACAACTCACTATAAATGGCAATTTTCAATAGCTTTTTGTATGTTTACCAGAGGGTAAACCACTAGTGTTTTCCTCTCCCGCCATGAAACTCTGGAATGGCTTTGCCCGGTGGTCGCCTCGGCTGGAGGGGAATGTCGTCATGTTTCAGGTTCATTGTCGCTTGCTGTTATCAGTACGATTCATTATGATTTGTCTTGGCAATATTTGGGAATATTATCGTTTGTTATTGTTGTTTTTGTAGTGTTATTGTTGTTGTCATGATCGCAATCGTTATCGTTGTCGTTACCCTCCTCCTCCTCCTCATCATCATCATCATCATCATCTACTTTAGTTTCTGGGTACAGTAGAACCAACGTCTAAGTTAGAAAATATCTCGCGGCCGGTGACATGGAGTCGTGGATATTAGTCCTAGAACATCCTAGAATGTATCAGCAATGGACCATTCCAAATTTAGTTCGATGATTTTCCAAGTTATAAATTTGCATTTGTAAGGGATTTCCCCTATGAGCCATGTTTGATCACCTTGAAATCCTATTAGAATCCTATAAAACCGCTGTTTTTCAAGGTTTAACCAGCATTTTCCACCCAAAATTCCCAGCAACCCCATGCGCCAAGGCACCTGCCATGCGCGTCCCGTCTCGGCGTCCTTCGAAGTCTTGGGATGGCAGGCCTCGACCGAAGGGATGGTGGTGTTCCATAATGTTCCATAGCAAACTCCAGTTATTTCCAGGGGGGTAAGTTGGATTTATCTACCATATCTACCAGTTATATGGTGAATATCATTGAATATCATTGAATATTTCTATAAAAAATGGGCTTCACCTGATTACCAGTTATTTTTCCGGAATATGGAAGATTTATAAGCCCATTCATATCTACCATATTCCACCATAATTCCAATGGTCAACCTAATGATGTTCACCAACGTGCGTGGGCCCTGTTCCTTCTCCTGCAGGAAACGATGCCCTAATTTGGAGCTGCAACATGCTACAAATGGAGGAACTTGTTTGTCACTTTTCTTTTGCAATCAACGGGGGGGAATCATGTATATAAATTATATACTTATTATATAATTGTATAATATAATTATTATATACTCATTATATAATATAACTGTATATAATTATTTTGATGCTTCTTGTTGTTTGCAGAGTCTCTAAGGTTAGCCATATAGCCCTCTGGCCAAAAAAAAAGGAGCCCCAAGAGACTTGGCCAAGCTACGAGGCTTGACATGGAAATCATCGGGTGTCCGGTCCCTCCATCATAGGCTTTCTTTGTTGGGGTTATCCACCGTCAAAGCCGATGTTTGTTGGGCTCAAGTTTGTGTTGGATAAATCCGCATGTTTGTTGGTTAATGTTGGTTAACTATATATAAAGCTACCGTATAACTTGTCTAAGCCAGCATGAAATCCCCATGAATGGTACAGATGATGTTAGGTCATTTTAAGGAGCCCATTTAATTAGTGTTGGCTCAGCCTCATAGTTTACATAAAATCCCCATATGGGTTTTTCTTAAAGTAGGGAATCCCGCAAGCATGGGTTTCAATACTAACATATACCAAAATCGTTTGTCTGACTTTGGATGATTTGAGGGTAACCCCATGACATAGGAAACCTCCATACATCCTCCATAAATCTCCATTAAACCACCCTTGCTGTACAGAAAACAGGTTCATGGCAGACTCCCTTGTACAGAGCCGCTGGAACGACTGGTGCCTTTGGGAGGCGGTTACACTGTGGCGAGTGTCGGTTTTTCAGGGAGTTCATGGGGAACCGTTCGGGGAGATGTTTCAGTCTGATTTTGTTTTTTCGGATGATGAGTTTTGAATAGTTTTGATCTGCTTCTTCATTGGTTCAAGATCCACCGGTTTTCTGAGAGACAGTCGCTCTGGAAGCCGTGGGGGAACCCACCTGTGGCCAGGTTTTCAATGACCAACCAGCAGCTTGGCAGATCCTTGGGGAAGCCCACAGATCAGCGCTTTGGTGGGCCGAGGTTCAAGACCTTCCCCAGCCACATGCAGACGCGCCAGTGACCGCCAGACAGGTGGAGACGTTCCCAATGCTTTTGATTCAAACCCTGGGGTTTTTACATAGAAATAGATGTGGAAAAGCCATACGGAATCCCTAGGAACATGATCTATATACACATGGTGGCTTAAACCTACATCTATGTAGCTTCACAGGAGCTGACATATTTTCATGGCGAACTC
This sequence comes from Cladocopium goreaui, assembly GCA_947184155.2. Classification (NCBI taxonomy): domain Eukaryota; class Dinophyceae; order Suessiales; family Symbiodiniaceae; genus Cladocopium; species Cladocopium goreaui. The sequence goes on along the minus strand of CAMXCT020000681.1, from coordinate 99,845 downwards.
TTTGCATTTATAAAGCTGCTGGACGCCACTGGATTACTGGGGGGATAAACCACAGGACCCACTGAAGACTGTGGAATCTTGAAAAATGGCAGACTGGAAGATGGCTTTCCGCAATTGATGGGTTCCCTGAGAACTATTTGTTCTGCGGGGTGCATAACATAACCAGCCTTTTATAGTGAAGTGGTGTTTTCCCGCAAATTTGATCCATGGCCAGGACCTCAAGGATCAAACAGAACTGATTCTATAGATATCATGTTAAACATGGCATTAATATACATATATGGTTTCATATGGTATGTATATTATGTCATATTTTATACACATTATATATTGTATAGTCATCCAGCGATTGGTTGATTTTCCACTAATGTCGGTAAAACAATGCCTTAAACCATCGCCCAGACATCACCATTTTTATAGGTGGTATGTAAAAACCATTTCCCAGCCATGGGTGGTTTATGGCCTTGTTTTACCCACATTGTATGAATATAGATATACTATAACAGCATATAATCATAGACAATACTATAGATATATCCTATAGATAGTTTCTTATCCTATCATAGATATACTATAACTACAGTGATGTTACCCACATTATTCCCATTAAAACCTCAACTTTCTAAGGGATTCCCATGGAATTTTCCCCATGAAATCACCATAATCCTTGTAAATCCTATTGTTTTACCCACATTTTATCCACATTATCCCCTTGTTTTGCCCACATTATCCCACATTATCCATCATTATCCCGCATAAGATTGCTTGTTGGTGGTTTCAAACATTTTTTATTTTCCATCATATATGGGATAATCCTTCCCATTGACTAATATTTTTCAGAGGGGTAGGACAACCGCCAGCCAGCATGAGATTGGTTGACTATGGAAAAAATGTCCCATCATTATCCCATCATTATTGGTTGTTTTACCACATTTTACTCATCATTACCTACATTATCCACCAGGTACAACATCCAGAAGGTGGTGAACTGGTTCCGCAACCGGCGCTATGCTGGCGCTCCCAGGGACGAAGCGACGTTTGTTGGGCATGTCGTTCATTGGGATTTTGTGCATGTTCATTTGTTTGGATCAATATGTATAATATAATATAATATAATATATAATATATAATATATAATATATAATATATAATATAAAATATAAAATATAAAATATATAATATACAATATATAATATATAATATATAATATAAAATATATAATATATAATATATAATATACAATATATAATATAATATATAATATATATAATATATCATATATAATATATAATATATCATATATAATATATAATTTATAATATATCATATATCATATATAATATATAATATAATATATAATATATAATATATAATATATAATATATACTGTAATATATAATATATAACATATAACATATAATATATAACATATAATATATAATATATAGTATATAATATATAATATATAATGATATGTGTATATATGATAATACACACATATGAATATATATATATATAGATATTATACATATATTCATAGCAAACTAAATTTGTATTTTGATGATTTTTGATGTATTTTGTTATTTGTATATGATATAATCTTAATATCTTAGATTATGTACGTTACGCGCAGCCGGTCTCCTCGATTTGCCGGAGGCATTGGAAGTAGAGAGCAAGCAGCGCAGCACCAAGAACCGAAACCATGCGGAGGTGGCCCTTGGGGGACCTTTTTTTTCTTCTAAACATTGGACGGCCGTGTTGATAGTGTCGATAGATGTTGATAGTGATGATAGTCTTGATGCCCTGTGAGAATTCGTTGGTCTCTCTGTTTGGAACGTTTTTGAACACACAACAGCTGGGAATTGGGAGTTTTTTCTCTCCAACAGTATCCGATTAAAAAATCAACCAATCTGAGGTGCCTGCTCCCAATCTCATGAAATTTAAGACTTGCAAGATTCATGGATTCCAGTAGATTTACATAGATTTACCATCAAGCGCACCCCCAAAAAAGAATAACAAAAATAGATAAGACATGAACAGAGCAAGTTCACCACTATTTTATTTGTATTTTAGAATCGAATTTCAGCAAATTCATCCAATTTTTGGTATCTCGCAGACTTCGATTAAAGGAAAACCTACAGGAGACTGTCCATTTTTGGTGGTTTTGGTGCCAGGGTTTCCAGTGCAGATTTTACCTGAAGCCAATCCATTGAATCAGGTTTTGATCACCAAACATGTACAGCAAGTGATTGGGGATCAACATACGAAAACCAGGATTCTTCATGGGATTCAAAGGACAAATGTGTGTTCTGTAACAATATGGTGATATTTATTGGTTAACATCCAGGGGTTGGTGAATGTGCCGTTTTTTTCACATCAGCTAAAGAAGTATTTCTTGGAGGTTACTGTACCCTCTGGTAATTTGACATAGCTATTGAAAATGACCATTTATATAGTTATGTAACAATATGGTGATATAAAACGGGCTAGCGCCCGGGTGCCGCCGACCCCTCCTTCTTTGGGACACAACGCTATTATGTTAGGTTTACTAGAGGTGGTCATGCTTAATGTGGGGTCAAAGTGCCAGGGTTTTAAGGGTTTTAAGCGTTTGGAGGGTTTTTAAGCGTTTAAGGGCTGGCAAACGGCAGGCTTGGACGCCCATAAGAAGACATTGATGTGTGGCCTTGGAGTGCCTGTTGGCTGCAGGATGAAGCATGCCAAGGTTCCCTTGTGTTTAAGGACTGGCAAACGGCAGGCTTGGACCCCCCATGACGGGTTGTAAGGGTTTTAAGGGTTTTAAGCGTTTGGAGGGTTTTTAAGCGTTTAAGGGCTGGCAAACGGCAGGCTTGGACGCCTATAAGAAGACATTGATGTGTGGCCTTGGAGTGCCTGTTGGCTGCAGGATGAAGCATGCCAAGGTTCCCTTGTGTTTAAGGCCTGGCAAACGGCAGGCTGCGACGCCCATAAGAAGCCATTGATGTGAAGCCTTGCGGGCCTGGCAAACGGCAGGCTTGGACCCCCATGACGGTTGTAATAAGGGTTTTAAGCGTTTGGAGGGTTTTTAAGGGTTTGAAGCGTTTAAGGGCTGGCAAACGGCAGGCTTGGACGCCTATAAGAAGACATTGATGTGTGGCCTTGGAGTGCCTGTTGGCCGCAGGATGAAGCATGCCAAGGTTCCCTTGTGTTTAAGGCCTGGCAAACGGCAGGCTTGGACCCCCCATGACGGGTTGTAAGGGTTTTAAGGGTTTTAAGCGTTTGGAGGGTTTTTAAGCGTTTAAGGGCTGGCAAACGGCAGGCTTGGACGCCCATAAGAAGACATTTGATGTGTGGCCTTGGAGTGCCTGTTGGCTGCAAGATGAAGCATGCCAAGGTTCCCTTGTGTTTAAGGACTGGCAAACGGCAGGCTTGGACCCCCCATGACGGGTTGTAATAAGGGTTTTAAGCGTTTGGAGGGTTTTTAAGCGTTTAAGGGCTGGCAAACGGCAGGCTTGGACGCCCATAAGAAGACATTGATGTGTGGCCTTGGAGTGCCTGTTGGCTGCAGGATGAAGCATGCCAAGGTTCCCTTGTGTTTAAGGCCTGGCAAACGGCAGGCTTGGACCCCCCATGACGGGTTGTAAGGGTTTTAAGGGTTTTAAGCGTTTGGAGGGTTTTTAAGCGTTTAAGGGCTGGCAAACGGCAGGCTTGGACGCCCATAAGAAGACATTGATGTGTGGCCTTGGAGTGCCTGTTGGCTGCAGGATGAAGCATGCCAAGGTTCCCTTGTGTTTAAGGCCTGGCAAACGGCAGGCTTGGACCCCCCATGACGGGTTGTAAGGGTTTTAAGGGTTTTAAGCGTTTGGAGGGTTTTTAAGCGTTTAAGGGCTGGCAAACGGCAGGCTTGGACGCCCATAAGAAGACATTGATGTGTGGCCTTGGAGTGCCTGTTGGCTGCAGGATGAAGCATGCCAAGGTTCCCTTGTGTTTAAGGCCTGGCAAACGGCAGGCTTGGACCCCCCATGACGGGTTGTAAGGGTTTTAAGGGTTTTAAGCGTTTGGAGGGTTTTTAAGCGTTTAAGGGCTGGCAAACGGCAGGCTTGGACGCCCAAAAGAAGACATTGATGTGTGGTGTGGCCTTGGGGTGCCTGTTGGCTGCAGGATGCAGCATGGCAAACGGCAGGCTTGGACCCCCAGGAGGTGGCAAAGGGCAGGCTTGGACGCCCATAAGGAGAAAGAAGACATTGATGTGTCGCCTTGCGGTGCCTGTTGGCTGCAGGATGAAGCATGCCAAGGGAATGTTTAAGCGATGGCTTTTAAGGGCTGGCAAGTGGCCTTGGAAAGCTAAGAAGGAGAAGTTCCACACCTGCGGTGGTCCCAGGGGCCGCCCCTGCCTTGGCCAAGGCCGGGGTCGGCGGATTTATTGGTTAACATCCAGGGGTTGGTGAATGTCCCGTTTTTTTCACATCAGCTAAAGAAGTATTTCTTGGAGGTTACTGTACCCTCTGGTAATTTGACATAGCTATTGAAAATGACCATTTATAGTGGATTTTCCCATTGAAAATGGTGATTTTCCATAGTTATGTTAGTTTACCAGAGGGTATCTATAATTACATTCCCTTTTTATGTTGGATGATGTAAACAATGAAGACATTGACCAACCCCTGAGATCAATGGTCATTCAATGGTGGCTGTTAATTATATGCTATCTACCTTAATTATGTAATTAACTATCATAAGGGTCTATATGAAACTATATGTCCATTGCTTGATATAAACATATATATATATATATAGAAGAGATATAATATGGGGGGTGCCTAAAATATGGCACCCCCAAATCATCCATTTTATTTTCAGATTTTCTATTATCAACCATCCAGCTATTGGGTACCCCCATGACTTTGGACCCCCATATGGATTAATAAACATCTGGGCTGTTTAATTGGGGGTACCATTTAAGTATATTTAAGTATCACATTATCACTATTTGGAGAGTAACCTCCCTAATTGATAAAGTCATAAAACATGATTTAGTCTCATCCGGGGTTGACATTAGAACAGATACGATAAACCAACATCAATGGTTGACATTAGAACAGATATAATGATAGTCATAATTTACCCAGATATATACCATCTGGTTATGACTAACAGTTTGCCATATGGAAAGATCCACCCATTTTTAAATAGCCCAGGTAAAATGGGGGTATCTCATGGCCTGTTCCGTGGACTTGGGACATCTCTTCAGGTGCTGAAGCGTTTCCGCCTGTCCCGCTTTGGTTGGCAACGCCGGCGCTCGCGACTGCGCGACGGGTCTCTTGGTTGTGGCGGTTGAAACCTGGAGTTTGACCAACTACATAACAATGGGGATACAACGGGGATATGGCGGTGATATAAGATATAATTCAAGCATGATTCAATGGTGTTTTATGGAAGTTGCCTATAGACAACCAATAATATGTGGATTTTTTGGGTACCCTATTTTCAGACAAACCCATGTAGTCACGTGTTTTGGGATTTTGAGTTTGGTTGTTTCATCTTGAGCAATGAAGGGTACTTATCCATTACTTTGGTTTTGCAGGCGTAAAATTGTAACGTTGTTTGATTTGATGTTCATCTTCAGTAATTACTTCTTTTTGCATGTTTTGCAGCTGTTTGGACGTGTATATTGTTATTCATATGAGAGGTTTGTGTGGAAATGATTCAACTAGAAGTATATAGATAATGGCCTATGATGGGGAGAGTTATTTTCTAAACCATAGGATTTTGGTGTTCAAGCGGAAATCTTTTGAGACAATCCCATCGACTTCAAGAGTTCTTGATTGTTTCACCTTTAGATAAGGATACAGATCGGGTACCCTAAAATTGAATGGTGGCTATTAATGACAAACCAATCTGGGGTTTTGGCTTCACATGTTATCCCAACAAAATTCTGCCATGTTAGAACTTGGGTGATGTACCCTTGTAGGGGGATAGATATCTACATTAATCTTTCCATTAATACTGTAGGAATTTGTATATGAGAATCAATAATGATGCTGGCATGACCAAATTTTGAAGGAACATCTCCCAATTACTTCGATGACCCGAGGGTGGTAGCCTTGATCACATGTTTTCCGTGGTTTTTCGTAGCATCAACTCTTGACACACCATACCGCTCCACCTATAAGTGCCCATATATATATATATATATATATATGTATAGTTATATACATATATATAGTTATATATATATATAACCATCATAGCGATAGGGGGCCCATATTCCAATACATCCAAATTTATGGGCTTAGAATCCAATGCTAGCATCAAAATCACCCCCGGCCCATGCCCCATGAAATCCCATGAGATGAGCATTTTTGGAGGGCTACCATTGAGCTCAAGTGCTGAATCATCATGGGTCTTATGAACGAACCCCATTCTAAAGCCATTCTAAAGCCATTCTAAAGCCAATCTAAACCCAATCATTTATTTTCCCAGGAAACGTCGCCGCCGCAGTTGGCTGGACAAGAAGTTGGGCCTCAGCATGGGATTTTGGACCCAGAAACCCATCAGCCGGGGAAGATTTCAACCAGTGACATCATGAGAAATGGGATTAAAAGGATATATAATAGTGATATAAGTGATAAGTGATATTAATAGGATCATAAAAAGGATCACTTGTCACTTATATATATATATAACCAGTAAATACAAACAATGGGAAATAGGTGGTTATAAGTGGTATAAGTGGTATAAATAGCTGAAATTAATGATATCGTAACCAGTAAATACCAACAAGATCATAAGTGATATAAGTGGTTGTGTCTGAAAATGGTGTATACCCCCAATGCGAAAGCAAACGAAAAAAAACTATTTGAGAGGGAAATTTGGATTGACCAATTTTTTGAGGGGTCGCCTATTTTCAGACAAACCCATATCATCCCATATCCAAGCACTTTTTTGGGATATGGAATATTTCATGGACTTGTGATATTATGGGATATTATGGAATATTATGGGATATTTCTGGAATTGGATATTTCTATTTCTGGATATTCATATTTGAATCACCCAGATATAGTAAGGGTTGGTTGAACCGGCGCGGAGCTAAAACGCCAAATTTTCGTGGGGGGAGCCGGGGACCAACCAGGATTTTTTTGGGGATATGGGGAAATCATTAGAAAATAGCAACTACCCTCTGGTTATTTGTTACATAGCCATGGTATAGATGGCCCATAGAAATAGATGGTTTACCGTTCTCAAGAATGGTGGATCTTTCCATGGCTATGTTAGTCATAACCAGATGGTAATAATGGCTACCCTAGCCAACATGGGGCATGTTGGGAGTAACCACAGAACTGTCCAGCTGGAAGCTGGGGGAAAACCCTGAGACATCGGCAAAGTAAGGAACTCAAAGAAGATCGATTATGTCCACCGTGTGGATATGCTGAAGATGATTCGCAGTGCCACGTGACCTGTGGACGCCTGTGGACTCCGGACCTGGACACCTGTGGACTCCGGACCTGGTAGAGCCTTGAAGGGATGAACGTTGACGATGGACTCTATTGGTTTGGCCATGACCAAGGCCATAACGATCTGTTGGTTTCATCTCCAAGTTGTGGTGTGTTCCATCGTCGGCCATGAAGGCCTCATTCCAGGTGAATGCTTCTGATTTATGTATCCAGATACCTGTTGCTTTTTTTGGTGCAAGCCATTTGCAAACCACGCTTCGTGCGAACAATGATCCCTGACATCCATCATTCCAAAACCAACTGGAAGAATCTGGGAAGCTATTCAGCTTGGTGAAGTTTTCACACAAAACCTATTATCATCATATGAATGGGGGAATAAACATTCATTACCCTCTAGTAAACTAACATAGCTATTGAACATGCCCATAGAAATAGTGGATTTTCCCATTAAAAATGGTGATTTCCCATAGTTTTTTGTATGTTTACCAGAGGATAACAATTATAGGGTACCAGGGTTTCCTTGCATTTGGGTGAACTGTGTGTACTGACTCATCCCAGCGCCAGGTATTTCAAGCTTCGCATCCGTGACTTTCCGAAGGATCCCAACCCCAACGTCCGCGAGACGCGCGGCATCGTGGGCAGCCACTTTGGCTAAGCCGGCGACCGAAACATCACGCAGTTTTTATTGGAGAATTTTAGCAGCTTGCTATCGAACATGAGCCATTTATAGATTCTTTAATAATATTATATAATTATTTGATTTACCTATTAAAACTGGGAAATTAATATTATTTTTTTTCTGAATTATTTTTCCATTTTTTTCCCATTGGTGATTTTTCATAGTCATCTTGCACTACCAGAGGGTACAGTAGGGCCAACCTTTTGGGGACACCGAAACATTGGATCCTGGATTTGTTTGGTGTCTTTATTTCGATGATTGAACACAGAAGCAACAAAGAAATGCGGGCTTGGGCCTGAAAATTTGGCCATGTCCAGTGAAAACTCAGCCACGATTTTCACCAGTTGAGAGGATGAATCTCTCAAGAATCATTTATAGATTTGGGTATGGGTCAATACCTATAGATAAAAATTTTTAGTGGGATGAACATCCATTTACCAGCTATTTTGATGTTCACTAGGTACCAGGGTTTTGACCCATCCCCATTTCAAGTACTTACGCAGCAACCAAGACCTGGTGAAACAGAGAACATCTCGACGCCATGGATTTGGGAATGGACTCCTCGGTTTTCATCGGTCATGGTCAGATGGGACTTGATTATGGTAGAACTCCAATGTGTATATAATAGCATATAAATACTTGCAAGACACATATATATATATGCTATAATTATATATATATATAATATCTTGGTAAATTCAATCTTGACGTGGAGTCATGATTTCATGGATGGGTGGCTACATGATGGACCAAAACGAGTGCTACCGTGCTCCTGGGGGCTGGAGACTTGGGCTCAAATGGCCCTATGGGAGCTATGGAATCCCAGATGGCAACATGAGTGATCCTCGAGAGTTCCGAGTGAGTTACCTTCAGACTTCAGACATTCTTTGGTATATGTAATATGTATATGCATTTTATATACATTATGTATCAGTATGTATCAACTAGATGTAAGATTGATAAATTTATAGTATAATGCAATTGTACAGATACTGTGCATGCATGTTGATTTCATTCTTCAAGGTTCCTTAAAACACATCAAATGTAAATTTTCTGAGGCATAAACGTCCGCCTACTTGAGTGTTGCCAGAATTAGCTAAGTCGTTAGTAACTGGGCTATATCCCGATACGTCGGAGGTTACATAGGGTAATAAAAGGGTTATTATTACCCAGTTACAAAGCATTTGACATCATTTAGCAGTAACGTCCAACCGTAGCCCCATTTCGTGGCACCATGGCGTTGTCGTTTTCGCCCCGGGCCGTCAGCGCCCTGTGTGGCTCTGCGCCGGCGTTGCCGCCGCGCCCGGTGCCGTGGGCCGCGGCGACCGCGACGTCGAGGTCGAGGGAGCTGCGGAGCAAAGGTGCCCACGGCGCTGGGGGTTGATGGGTCTAAAAGATTCGGAAAGTATGTATGAGATTGTATGTGGCTTAGTATAAGTATAATGTCTATGTGGGAGACAATGTGACATATCTATTAACCTCACAAACCTAGCATGACATATCTGATCATTCGTGAGATTTCGTGAGTATATCCCTAGCATGGTCCCAGAAAAAATGCCCCAGTTGTTGAGGATGGCTGAGGTGAACCATGGTGAAGCCATTGACCTGGGTTACCCATAGAATTCCCATAGTTTTTCTCGTGAATTCAATCCAAGTTTCCCAGGGTCCCAGGGTCCCAGGGGCCGTGCCGGCCGTGCATCGTGCATCGAACGGATCCCGGATCCCGAGGATCGCGTTTTGGGGAACTCACACGATCTTCGCTCAATCAACGTTTAAGGAAAGATGGAAAGTTACAGGATCTCTGTACAAGGATCCTCTACTGTAGTACAACTCGCAAAACCATGCAAAACCCCTATCAAGCACCGAAATCACAAGATATATACACAACCCAGATCTCTATGCAAGGATCCTTGGGGAACCTGCAAGATCTCTGCTTATGCAGACCCTTGGTTCGGGTGGTTCACAAGATCTCCACACACTGAACGAACTCACAGGATCTGATGTCGGAACTCACAAGATCTCCGCACCAGGACCCTTAAACTCGTAACATCTACTATTAATTATATAGTAACACAGTAATACTATGCCCCTCCGCTTTCCGAATACTGTCTTAGATGTCTTAGCATCTCGATACTAATTATTCCTGATGTGGGAAACCCACGAACAAACCTACCATTTGAGCCATTTCAAATGGTGATGATATGGTGATGATTTGGGGAGGGTTTTTGAAATTGGGTTTCCCAGATTATATATATAGATATATAATTTATAATAGATATTAGACTATGTAAGCCCATCGCTATATGACATTGGTGGTTGGTTATTTATACTTATACATCTATTATCTGCCATTTTCTATCCATTTCTAGTATTTACCGTCCCAACAATTCTTTGATATTCTAGATCTAGGCTAGGTGGTAATCATGTTTTTTCGATCTACCATTCAAATCCATGATGTTCTCCTATCTACCATTTAAACCACCCAATATTTGTTGGTTCGATCCATTGGATATATGACTTTAATATACGGAGGTTTCCTGAAATGGGGGTAGCCCAAAATCATCCAAAATTAGACTATCTCAATGTTGAAAGCCATGGTTTTGGGGACGCCATGGGACCATATGGGATCCAGAATTCTAGGAAACCCCCAGATGAATGATGCGTATGAAACCAATATTTGATATATGATTGGTAATAATATAATATATCAAATATTGGTAATAATATAATATATCAAATATTGGTATTCATAATTATTTATTATATTTGATTCATGATTCAATGATCATTACCCTCTGGTAAATTAACTCGTTGAGCCTGAAAATAGCCGTATATAGCCAGAAATTTGAATGGAACTAATCTTCCAATCCCCATCTGGCAGGGTCTATGTTAATTTACCAGAGGGTAATAATTGGCTTATTTCTTGGGACCCGTGACACCGTGACACCGTGACACCTCAAGGTCTCGCAGTGCTGGCCGCGTCGGCCGTGGCGCAGGCGGGTCCCCTGGATTAATAACCCCCAAACGGCTGTTGAATTGGGAGGGTATCATTTAAGTATGAGATGAAATGACTATTGGAAGAGTACCCCCCCCCATTAATAAACCATGGTATAGCAAAATCTGGGGTTGACATTAGTCATGGATAGTCCATTTTCAGACAAAGCCAGCAGCAAAAATCATCTCCATGATTTTACTACGGTGGATATTTTGAAATACCTGGAGGGCGGTCCTTGCCTGCGGGGCTACGGAGGTAGTCTAAAATATCTGTTCAGGTTTAAATCGAATGTTTAAAAGTTCCGCAGCCTTAACTTTCCTACTGTTTCATTGACTGGCGGCCCGTAGTGATATCTAGGATCTAGCAATTATTTTTTAGCAACCTGGAACCAGCCTTGACCTCTCCACCCTCACCTGCAAATCTCAATTCTTCCAGCTTGGAATTTTCTAGACCTTCCAGAAACCTCCAACTCTAGCAAGCTCCTCAAAGTTTAATCGACCTAAAGTAGCTCCGAATGTTTGTTTTATTTATTTTCCGACTGTTTAAGTTGACATAAATGGACGAGGCGGCCAGCAAACCTTCACGGTGGTAGTATAAAAATGTATAAAAAACAATAAAATACCTATTGATTTGTTTTAAAATCCGACTGTTTAAACATCTACGCTGTATTACTTTGATGGGATATAATCTGTATAATGGGATATAATCCTATCCCCCATCCCCCATTCATATTAAAAGTTATTAAACACATCCCAGAAATGGTCCCAAATAAGTGACAATCTCGTACAAAACCATGGTTTCTATGCGGTGTTTAATATTAGGGGAAGGGATTAGTGATATCATTTCAGTATTTTTCAACCTATCGTGACTTTTTTTGATCCCCCATTTTGAGAAACCCCCATGACTGGGAAATGCAATTTTTTGTTTGGGGAATAGCCATAGCTAAATAATGAATTGAAACCAAGGATTTAGATTAGATCCTGGTGCTTTTGGGTTTGAATATGGACCTAGCCACCCAAAGAAGGTTAATAGAAAGGTATGACGCGGATTATGTTTATGAAGAGGAAGTATGAGAGGAAGTATCGGGGGTGAGCGTACTCATTTTGTTGGATCTCATACAGTTTGTTTGTTGATTTCCATTGTCTGGCCGGGGGCAGGCCGGCCATAGTTCCAATTTGTCCGTTTTCGCCCCCAGTTTCACTCGCCATTTATTTCCACTGTTCCAAATTTATTGCCCAAAGATTCCACATTTCAGACAGATCCCACTCTCCACTTGAGTATGACTGCAAATAGGCTACCCCAAAACCACCAATGTTTTGTCATCATTCTCCCCATTTTTGATGACAGTCTTGCGCTTTGGACAGATTTTTTTTCGGGCTACGGGTACCCGCCCATCCAAATTAAACTTTAAAAAAATAGGAAATTTTGAAAGCTATCAAGTGACTTGGGGATTTCCCATAAAAAAACATGCACCAACTCTCCGTCCATGTCCCACATCCCAATGACTCCCCCATCGCGGCACGGGCACGGCAAGGTCACCCGGACACGGCCTGGTGCGGGTGGGGCGCCAATGGGAACCTCTGGGATGGTCGGAGTTGTGGGGATTGAACCCACCAATGAGCTAATAATACTTATTAAATCTTATTAATATACATGTGTATATATAATTATATATATTGATATAGTTTTTATAATAATTAGCGATATAGTTATTATATTGAGCTAGACAACTTTAGCAGCTGGCATAATTTGAGCAACAGCCACAGTGGCGACCCTCAACAAAATGATGGTTCGCAGGGGTCTCGGTCTGCCACTAGAAGTTGGCAGAATCTGTGCATACCTGTGCATCCTAGGGTCTTTTACAAATTCGGTCCAGAACCAGAATCCAAAACATCTTGCCCCGTTTCGACCAGCATAGAAATTGGGATGAAATTGGGATGATTTGCCATTCCCAAACCATAGAAATTGGGATGAAATTGGGATGATTTGCCATTCCCAAACCATAGAAATTGGGATGAAATTGGGATGATCTGTCATTCCCACCGCATGTCTTGTCGAATCAAGATCCTAATGCCGCAGAATTGGGCTCTGCCCCAACAAAAACTCAGTTCTGAGTTACGCCCATAGCCCGATCCCAGTGGAGCTACCCTCTGGTAAACTTTCACATAGCGAAAGATCCACCATGTTTCATGGGAGAACTCACTATTTCTATGGACCATTTTCAATAGCTTTTTGTATGTTTACCAGAGGGTATATCCATCAATATCCCAGTATTATCTCATCATCATTCCATTATCATCCCTATAAAACCATATTAAACCATATCAAAACCATATTAAACCATATTAAACCATATTAAACCATATTAAACCATATTAAACCATATCAAAACCATATTAAACCATATCAAAACCATATTAAACCATATTAAACCATATTAAACCATATTAAACCATATTAAACCATATTAAACCATATTAAACCATATCAAAACCATATCAAAACCATATTAAACCATATTAAACCATATTAAACCATATCAAAACCATATTAAACCATATCAAAACCATATTAAACCATATTAAACAATATTAAACCATATTAAACCATATTAAACCATATTAAACCATATTAAACCATATTAAACCATATTAAACCATGTTAAACCATATTAAACCATATTAAACCATATTAAACGATATTAAACCATATTAAACCATATTAAACCATATTAAACCATATTAAACCATATCAAAACCATATTAAACCATATCAAACCATATTAAACCATATTAAACAATGTTAAACCATATTAAACCATATTAAACCATATTAAACCATATTAAACCATATTAAATCATTTTTAATTGGGTTTTAATAAGGCATCATATATTTTGGGAAACTAAGCATTTCTGAGAGTTTCAAATGAAAGAAACTAAGAAAGGAATTAATTAAAAGGAACATATTTTAGCTAGCAAAGGAACAGGTAAAAGAAATGATTGAAAAAATCAAAAAATCATGACCTCAGGAAAGCAGCTGGACACAATAGTGTACCCTCCAAACAAACCACACTATTGTGTACCTGGATGTAATTTTCTGTGGAAGGCATCTGGAAAATTTCAATGATGGAAAATAAAAAGTAAAAGAAAAAACTTTAAAAAATGAAAAAAATGAAAAATGTTTGAACAAACAGAAACAAGACCAAGACACAATTGTGTATCCTGACACAATGACACAATTGTGTATCCTGACACAATTTAAAAATAATATAAAAATTATTATAATAAAAAAAAAATAATTTAAAGTAAAAAAAAATAAATTAAAAATTCTTATTATTAAAAAATATTATAATTAAAAATAAAAATAAATAATTTAAAATAAAATAAAAAAAATAATTAAACTAAAAAATATTACAATTAAGAATTATTTTAATTAAAAATAAAAATAAATAATTTAAAATAAAATAAAAAAATAATTAATTAAATTAAAAATAAAAATTATTATAATTTAAAATAAAAATAAAAATCAATTAAAAACTAAAAAAACAAAAAAATGAAAAAACAACTTACACCAAAATCCTGTGGACACAAAACTGTACCCCTCGATCATTTCCAACGATACAAAATAATTTTGGAGTCTGTGGACACAATTCTGTATCCCCACACTAATCTGTATCCCACATTAAATCATATTAAACCATATTAAAACCATATTAAACAATATCAAAACCATATTAAACCAGTGGAGCTATGTTCACCATGGGTGAAATCACCAGTGACACCAGGCGCTGTTCCATGGCCTGACAAGCGCCTTTGGGTTGGGACACCGGGCGGAACAAACACGCGACTGGGAGGACTGGGGAATTGAAGATGGACATTTCATCATCTAACATGGGGGATATACTATATATATCTACATATATCTACATATAATATCATATATTATAGTATAGTATAATATAATATAATATAATATGATATGATATGATATATGATATGATATAATATAATGTGATATGATATATGATATAATATAATGTGATATGATATTTGATATGTGATATATGATATATATATATGGGTATGATGGAACATAAAACTGTATACAGCTGTAGCTATAACTGGATGTTGGTTAAACTTCTAAATTTGTGTTGCTTGAAAATCCCAATGTTTTGTCGGTGAAAACAACGTTTTAATTTACTAAATTTGATTCTTAAGAATTGCATCATGTTGTCAAAACATTCAAGATGTTGGGTCATGATTTTGGTTCCATTTGGTAATGCTCACATCAGTTCTGGTACTGTCGATTGAACTACCATTGTGGCTCTCTTGTGGCTCTGCCCACTTTGAAACCCTGAATAAATTTTGACCCTTTGCTGAGTCAGGATTTGCTCAGGATTTGCCAAGTGATCCTTCGACATCGCACTGAGTCACTTATGACCATTTTCTGTTTCAATTTCTGGGGTTTTTCATAGCCGAAGATGTCGTGACGATCCGAATGTCGTGATGAATCTTCATCCAATGTCCCTTGGGATGATGTTCCCCAAAGTGCCCAAGAAAGATTTTGGCACAGCTCGAAGCCCCATAAAAATGAGCCCCAGAAAAAACTCCGTCACAATTCCAAACATCAATATGCTCCCTGATACATCCAAAATCAACTGGGTCCCTAATTTATACATATTTATACAACATTCATTTTCTAGTAGAAAATCACAGGCCCCAACCTGACCCGGTGAACTCGTACAGGGATGTATTCCCAATATGGGGATGTAAGCAAGAACTCAGATATATTTATGCCCTAAATATATCCCATCCCGGAGTCATCCCAATATATTCCAAATTTTTACATGTTGGTACATGTTGGTACCCCTCATCAAAATAACAAAAGGGTTTTGCTACTTATCCGTTTATATATATATATTAAATATATGTCCCTTGATATCCATTTATATCCACTTACATCTATTACTATCCATTTATATTCATTATATCTACTTACATCGATGGTTTTACTATCAAACTCAAGGATTTCTGCAGTGTCATGACCCAAACAACAGAGGTGCGCAAGCTGCCCGATGGCACTGCAGAGGTATCAACGATACGCAGTGTCCCTTGGAAATTCTGTGGGAATTTGCGGTGCAGCAGCCAGGGAACCTACGAGAAGAGGAGAAACTGGAAAAAAATATGGAAAAATGGGGCTGTTAGCAACAAACATGAAGAAACATGATGAGATATTTTGACACATTGTGACATTTTGCAACACGAGTATCAAAGATTTAGCGAAAATCGATGCTGAGAAGAAGACCATCTCCCGGTGCAGGTGTTGGCATGTAAACATATCCCCATAATTCCTCTTGAATTCCAGTAGATGTTTCTTCAGTGACTCCCACATTTTTGTTGTATAGTGCCCCTCCCACACAAAGGATGCAGAAACCGTTTTAAATTGTCCATAATATATATATATATATTTAATTATTAATTTATGTTAGATACTTGAAGGATTGGACTTTACTACACTTGTTCTTTCGGGTGTGCTGTATACCACTATATTCATTTAATATGACATCATTGTATACCCATTGTTGTGGAACTTCGCACACCGGCGATGCAACCAGTTTTTTTTTTGTTGTTGTTGTGGTGGTGGTGGTGGTAGTGGTGGCAGTGGTCGTCGTCGTCGTCCTCGTCCTCGTCCTCGTCGTCGTCATCGTCGTCGTCGTCGTCGGTGTCGGTGTCCAGATAGGATGTCAAATGAATATATGTCAGATAGAATGCGAGGTACAATGTCAGATAAAATGTCAGAATATATGTCAGATAGAATGTCAGAGCATATGTCAGTTAGAATGTCGGTTAGTGCGGATTACTCAAAGAAAGTAGAATTACTTTCTTTTTTCTACTACTAGTATTTTTGTTACTTTTATCTTTATCATCTATTTTTACAGCTATCCACCCTTACGTTCTTTATCTACTAGGCTACTAGGTATATTTGTTAGTTTGATGAGTCAACATTTGAGTAGCAATGTTGACAAAGACAAAGATAGCAAGACTGCTTAAATCTATTTGATTGAATTTTCTTCAGCATCGTTGTCATTCTCATTTCCATTATCCGCATCAATTTTGTGACGGTCTTTATCTATTGCTACTGGTATATGAGATTCCGTCAACATTTGCTAGGGTCTATGTTATTTTACCAGAGGGTATTATACAATATATATTATATATGATATCTTATACATTATACATTACACATTATATATTATATAATATATATTATACTATATTATATATAATATTTTACTTTATATATATATAATAGTACACTATATTATATATAATATTACACTAGATTATATATAATATTACACTATATTATATATGATATTTTACTAGATTATATATAATATTACACTATATTACATATGATATGTTACTAGATTATATATAATATTACAGTATGTCGTTATACAAAATACGGGTGACCTTCACGTGTTTGATAGTGACTTGTATGTTTTGTAGATTGTGTGGAAGTACAGTTAATGGTTGTGCATGGATTTCTGTGAGTATTGCTATCGCTGTAGTCGTTCATTTGTGACTGCAACCAATAATCCCAACCAGTGTTTATAATATTACAGTATATTATATATAATATGTTACTATATTGTATTATTATATATTATATTATATATATAATATTATACTATAGTTGTTATTATATAATATTATACTCTATTCTATTTGTTATACTATACTATATTATATATATCATGATATTATATATCTTATTTTACATACTATATTGTACATATTATACATTATATATTGTGTATATTCTATATATTTCATCTATTGTCATGGTTAATTCTAAAAAACCTCGAGGCCGATGCCTTCATGGCCTTTGATGCCTATTCACAGCCAAGGCGCTTCATCTGATAACTGGAGATAGAATGGGAATGAATGGGATGTAGTGGGACATTTAACTAACAAAGTCTGGTTGGTGGTTTAGATTTTTTTAAAATATGTTTTCCATATATTTGGAATAATAATCCCAACTGACTAATATGATATTGATAATTAAATCTCGCACTAAATCCATTTACTAATCATATTGTTAAACTAAATTTAGTGTTTCAATTTAGAATATTGATGGGAAAATCGAAACTGTGAAACCCAGCAGTTACGGCGTTCAATCCCTGTTGATTCATCAATCCATGAAGTGGGAATGCGCTTCGTCACTGTCAAGACATGGTTACACATGGTGATTTCACTTTTCATAAGTCGATTCAGAATATCGAAATTTAATAAAAAAAACATCACCAGAATTCGCGAATATGTTTGAAACATCATGAAAATCTATATTTCATACTTGACGATTATATTAAACATGATTTTGTTTGAGAATGGAGTGCCTTGATTCCACAGGATTACCATCATGTTTATCATTTAGATGTCACCCTCAATTCAACCACCCGCGGTATTAATCCGTGGTTGCCATGAGGTAGATTTGATAGCCTGTTGACCCTTATCCAACGTTAGTGATGGGCAAATTTTCGAAAATTGGCCCCGTAACAAAGACGTGGGTCAAATTGGGAACCTCAAAACAACTTTTCACCGAGCTTCCAGGTAGATCCCATATGCCACTGGGGTGCACCGTGCTTATCCCCATCATGGGCGGTCGGGTTTTCCCCAATAAAAAATTGCATACCTTCCGGTAATCAAACATGGCAATGGCAAATCCATCATTAATAGATCATTTTCCCCACGAACATCTCTATTTTGAGGGATTTCCCAGCTCGCCATGTTTGATGACACAGGGTACGGGTACCCATTGATTTCGGTCACGTTCGGGAGCCTTTCTGAAAGGCCCGGCACCCGTGAAATTTGCCTCGGCGACCTTTGTGGGGGCTGGCCCAGAAAGCGCGGACGGCAGGGGTGGATGCCCACTAGTAAAGGGTTCGCTAATGCCAAGAATCTGTAATGTGAGGTCTATGTATAAGGCCTATGTAAAGGAATTTATACCCCTATCCAAATATGCCAGATTCAAGATTTCCAAATGGTGTTTTCATTGCTGTTGCATTTTGCCACAGTTTTCAGACACTTTACTGTGTATTTTGCGAGTAATTACTGTGATGGGAATGACCCCAAATTTGTTACATCCTGTGGCATAATAACAAGTCTTCGGACTGTCAGTGCAAGCAGACATTGAATAGTCTAGCATTAATTAAGTATGTATGCAAGTGCAAGTGAATGTTCATCGGAGGAGCATCAAGTATGTGTGCACGTGCATGTGCAAATGATCATTCAATAGCGGAGCATGTCAGGAAGTTCAATCATGCATGCGATGTCTCAACGCAGGTGTTCCCAAAACGCAGCTTTCCAAAGTGACCCATGCTAATTCCCTGCGCCCAAGGAAATCCGTGACCCTAATTTCGGTGTTCTGAAGTGACCATCCTACCCGCACGGGGAGAGAACCAAAGTGGATCCTTTGGTGGCGGAGATAGCAATCGTAGATACCTTGGATTTGAGACAAGATTGATCCCCTCCAGCAATTTCTCATGGCACCGAAAATCACACATTTGTAGATGATTTGCCGTTGAAAAAAGGGTATACAATGGTATATATCTGGTTGGTGGTTTGGAACACTGTTTATTTTTGCATATATTGGGAATAATAATCCCAACTGGCTAATATTTTTCAGAGGGGTTGAAACCACCAACCAGATATAATCATATATTTCCGTTGCCAGGTCAGAAATTTCAGAAGTCTGTTGTTTTTGCTTGTTCCCCTTCAAGCAGAGAATTGGGGACCGATCAAATTGAAGGAAATCCAATGGCACCTTAGTCGCGGCTGGGCACCAACGTTTTCAGAGCTGGTTCCCAGCCATCCAACTGGAACTAAAAACGGCATTGGGTACATGATAGTGTATGACAATAAGTACTAGTATCATTAAGTATCACTATCATATTCCCAGTATTGTTTTGTAATTAATGTCAACCCTGGATTAATAAACCCCTAGGCTGTTTAATTGGGAGGGTACCATGTAAGATACCCTCTGGTAAACTAACATAGCTATTGAAAATGACCATTTATAGTTGATTTCCCTATTAAAAATGGCCATTTTCAATAGCTACGTTAAATTACCAGAGGGTAAGTCGATATGAACATTGATATTCCATCAATTCTTCCAACATGAGTAGGTTTTTTCGCACACAAAAATGAAAAAATATGATTATGACTCAAACATACGGGTCAAATACATTACTTATATTAGTTGAAACACATATAATGTCAACCCCGGATTAATAAACCATGGTTTATTAATTAGTGGGTACTCCCCCAATAGTCATAATCTAATACTTAAATGGTACCCTCCCAATTAAACAGCCTAGGGGTTTAATTTAAGTATTAGATTACGACTATTGGGGGAGTACCACCTAATTAATAAACCATGGCTTATTAATCCGGGGTTGACATTATATGTGTTTCAACTAATATAAGTAATTAATGTATTTGACCCGTATGTTTGAGTCATAATCATATTTTTTCATTTTTGTGTGCGAAAAAACCAACTCATGTTGGAAGAATTGATGGAATATCAATGTTCATATCGACTTATCTTACATATTTTGAGGTTGTTTCTTTGGATCTATTCCTATCTATATCTATCTATTATCTATCTATATCTATCTATATCCATCTATATCTATCTACATCTATCTACATCTATGAAGCCGGGAACCACCACGGAAAATACGACCATCTTTCCATGGACGAAAAGTCCGAGGCTTCTTTTGCTTCGTAGGGCCCCGCCTGGGTGCTGAGCATTTGGTGCGGGCTGCTGAGTCGGTCGTGGTGGGTTGCTGGTGGGTTGTCGTTGTAGGAACCAGGGGGGGTTCCATAAAATGCTTGGTGAATGATCCACCATATCCGTCCATATCCATCCATATCCATCCATATCCACCATTCGCCAATCGTTGATGAATGAGAAAAAAAACAGCAATTTATGTAAAAATTGAAGGAACATGATTAGCAAAATTTTCACTCGTTGATGATATTTCCGTGGAATAAATGGTTGATATGATTCTCCCAGAGGCATGGCTCTAAATGGCTGGATCTCCGGTGATCAACGATGGAAATCGGAAATCCCCTTTGTTGGAGGTTTGAATGGGAACATTACCCTCTGGTAAACATACAAAAAACTATGGAAAATCACCATGCTATTAGTGTGTAAATCCATGTAAATCCACTATTTAACTATGAGCATGGCTTCAAGTTCGCAAACTGTGAATGTTTACCAGACTATAAATGGGGTATCTATAAATGGGGGATTTCCGTTGTAATTTCATTACCAAACTGTTAGTATCTTAATAAATGGGGGACTCTAAATTTCTGTTTCCATGTGTTTAACCCTGCAGTTTCACAGGTCCTGTGGCGGCGAGTGGCAGATGTTCAGGAGAGGGCTGAGCAGTACCAGGTGTGACAAACCAAGTTTTCGATGTGAAATTGGTAACGAATCACAGGTTGAAAAACCATGTCCTGATTTTGCCAGTGATACTATGTCATTATGTTATACTAACTGTTATAAATTAACATAGCTATTCCATGGTTCCAAACCACCAACCAGATAAATTATCATTACCCTCTGGTAATTTGTTACATAGCTATTGAAAATGAGCCAGTCGAAATAGTGGTTATTTTCCCATTAATAGCATGGTGGATCTTTCCATGGCAAAATGTGGCTGTTTACCAGAAGGTATACTCTCCCTTCAATAAACCAACATTCAATAGTTCCTTGGTGGAAGATCCAACTGTTTCCAACCTCGTTCAGGCGGCTGCAGCTGCGCAGACAGCAGGTGGCAGACGTGTTCGGGATGTGTTTGTTCTTTTTAATGGGGAGAATGACAAGAAACCATGGGATGAATATGGGATGAATGGGTCCAAAATCTGAGACAAACCATGACAAGGTTCAATGATTTGAAGATTTTGAAGGATTTTTAAAGATGTTTTTATTTTTGCAGAATGAGAAGTTGTTGGAATGTTCAAAATGTTGCTGGGGTAGAACCAACAGTGGTCAGGGTTGAGTGCAGGGTCCGGATCAACCTTGAATGGCTACTTTACTACTTCACATATCTTGAAACATTGCTGTAAACATCTTAAAATAAAACATCTTCAATTATTTTAAAAATCTTGAACTATACTTATATAAATATCTTTGATTTTTTTTGTTTTCAAACTTATCAACATTTGTAGACATATTGCCTTTTGCCGTAAATGGGGTGATTGCTAACCCTACATCAAATGTACATGATGAGACAGACCTGAATCAATCATGGAGTCACTGAATTTGTAAATACAAACAATTAACTATTAATTATTTATGGGACCCTTGTTTTTTTGACCCCCCACCTCATTGTTAATTTACTTGTCTTTTCAATTGAGCAGCTTCAAACATAATCAGGAAAGGATTTGTGCAAATTGTTACTCTGCTGCGTTCGCGAAAGTCAACACGCAGGCCGCGAAAGGGTCGCGAAAGTAGCCACAGTCAATTGCCGCGAAAGCGAAAACCCCAGCGAAACGAGTCGCTGCGAAAGTTCCGCGATAGCTGAAAAGAAAGCAGGTGCCCTCGCGAAAGCCAAAACGCAGGCCGCGAAAGAGGCGCGAAAGTAGCCGCGAAAGAGACTTAGTCAGATTTGAGAGTCAACAGGAAAGTCAATGGGATTTTTGAAACTGCTCAGTTTTGTTTGGGGGGGGGGGGGGGGGGGGGGGGGGGGGGGGGGAAGGGGTAGGGGGGGGGGGGGGGGGGGGGGGGGGGGAGGGGGGGAGGGGGGGAGGGAGGGGGGGAATGGGGGGGGGGGGGGTGGGGGGGAGGGGGTTTGGCTATCTTGCCTTGATATTAGTGTGTTGTAATCGGTTAGTACTGACATTGTTCTTTGCTGTGTTTTCAGCTAACAGCATTGACCCAGCCCTGGTATTTCAGAGGTATCGAAGTTTGGCCATGTCCCGATGTGTCCAAAGCTGATGGCAGGGTCGGTGGTTTAAGCGGGTTTAACCACAAAAAATAGAAAAAGTGGTTGAACACACATAAATCCGGAGATGTGACAATATGGGGATGTATGTATATGTATATATATATATACGTATATACGTATATATATATATATGTATCAATATGAGCGACCGGGCTCATACATACATATTTATATGCATATACACTGTATGTATATGTATATATGCATATGTATACATACACACATTACATTATATGTATAATATATATATATATTAGGCAATGTAGCAACTTTATTTCTCATTGCTGGTTTCATGTTGCTTTCTTTTCCCTCTCCCAAACACCGGCTGGCCCTTGCCGTGGTCTTTTGCTGCCAGGCATGTCAGACACCGTGGACCAGGCGCTGAACCATTGGGTTTGGAAGTTGTTCCCTAAATGCCTAAAGGTACCCTAAATTTTGGGAGAAACCGACAGCATTTTGGAAGTGAATGGAAGTGAAGCATAGATTTCCGGGAGAAACCAACCATGGAACCTCAAAGCATTGCAAGTCCAAACCCATAGGATCCATGTATGCCATATATGGTAACATTTACCATTAATATACCCCAAATGTTAGCATATATACCATACATGGATCCTATGGGAAATAGGAAACATCCTCCAGCCATTTTCAGGTTGTGGTGTGACTTTTCGGGGAGTCAGCCAGGGCTAGAAGAAAAAAGCAGGAATCAACAAGTTGGCGCTAGAGCAATCTGCCTATCCATGCGTCTGTGTATATATATATATATACCCTCTGGTAAACTAACATAGCTATTGAAAATGGCCATTTATAGTGGATTTACCCATTAAAACTAGTGATTTTCCATAGCTATGTTAGTTTACCAGAGGGTATAATTTTTTGTGTATATATTACTATATAGTAGATATATACTGCGGTAAACCCAAAGCCATCCCAAATATAGTAGAAACACACTCCTAAAAACATCCCCGACCCCAATGGCCGGTAGTTTTCACCATTGTGGCAGGCGTTGCTTAGAGATGCCCCGTTGCGGCTGACCAAGTGCTCGGATAAGGCTCTGGGAGTGTCCAACTGATGATGGGCAGTGATTTTATCGTGAAAAATGGTGATGTTACCTGAGAAAATGGTGGGTTTACCATGAATATTGTGATTTACCCGTGGAAAGATGGTGATTCATGGTACGAATGAAGATTTTACCATCAAACATTGGGTGGAACCTGCTGAACATCTGGGGAATTCACCATGAAAAATCTGCTATACCTGACACCTGACATGCTGAAGATACTTGGTACATACCCACAATTTATAGCGTTTTAAACACTGGAGAACATGTTGCTTAACCAATGGATGGAATGTGGTACCCTGATTTTGAACTCGATCCAAGCTGGCTTCTGCATTCTTCATGTAGAATGTAGAGCACCCAAAATCCAATGTTTTCGTTTGCTGTTTTCTTGTCATCCACCTTGACATGAAACCACAAGACTTGCCATTTCCAGCAGGACAGCCTTAGTGGTGCCCCCTGGCAGGTTGCTTTGTGTTCACCCAGCACAACTTTCCAGCTTTGTTTCCCAGTAGCTGAGTAAGAACCATATGTAGTCTGAACTTAGAGATAGAGTGAATATGTGTAGATCCTACATATATATATATATGTATATATAATTATATATATATATGTATATATATATATGTAAATTACAACGACCTCACTGCGACCTCACTGGAATGATGCTTAGTACAGGGAATCATCCCAAATTCACCTTGATTTAGGTTTGTGAATCATTGTCATTTACCCACAGATATATGTGAATATCTCCAGTTAGATCAATGGGTTATATATATATACACATTATACACAGTAATCCATAGGATATCAATATCATATGTAATACTCACCACCTGGATGTATATATATATATATATATGTATATTCTGGTTGGTGGTTTGGAACATGAATTTTATTTGTCCATATATTGGGAATGTCATCATCCCAGCTGACGAACTCATATTTTTCAGAGGGGTAGGTACACCACCAACCAGTACGTACCCTCTGGTAAACTAACATAGCTGTTGAAAATCACAATTTCTTCTGGGTAAATCAAGGATTTCTATGTTCCATGTTCAATAGCTACGTTAAATTACCGGAGGGTATTGGGTTTACCCAATAATCACTGGATTGGTTTAAGGGAAAATTTACAGGAAAGCCCCATATTTAATGGGAAAATCTATGGTTTCCTGTAGATTTTCCCTTAAACCAATCCATTGAAATAAACCCACCTTTAAAACTGTGCCACTCGTCTCGCAAACCGCAAAATAACGGACGCGCCAGGCGCAGCTCACCGCAGCGGTCTGGCGCTGCTCGGTGCCAACCCGGTTTTTGGAAATGGCCACCAGATTTTACCGTATGGGTGGAGTTACCCTCTGGTAAACTAACATTTTGCCATGGAAAGATCCACCATTTTTCAAGGGAAAAATCCACTATTTCTATGGCCATTTTCAATAGCTATGTGAAATTACCAGAGGGTAATAATAATTTATCTGGTTGGTGGTTTGGAACATGATTTTTATTTTTCCATATATTGGGGAATCATCCTTCCCATTGACTTCCATATTGTTCAAGATGGTTAAAACATGTTAAAACCACCAACCAGTTATGATAATTAATGAGAATTAATGACAGGTAATGTTAGTTAAGGAGATGTCTATTTTTTAGTAACCTCAACATTAACTATATGCATATATGGAGTTTTCCTAAGTCATGGGGAAACACCAAATCATCCAAGGCATGGATTAGCATCCAGTTTTCCTTGTGTCTGGGGTGTCTGGCAACCCGGAAAAACCGGGTGAAATACAGGAAATATCTGGAAACAATGGTGCATTTGGGCGAAACATCCTGAGTAAATTAGGTAAATGCATCAATTTGCGAAAAAAAAATCATCAGTTATTTTTCTATAACTAGATGAGACATTGGGGAAAAACGTCAGGCCAAAGCAATAAAAGTATATTCCCAGCCTGGTTTCACCAGAGGAAACAGAGGTCCTGAGGAAAAGCATCGGAGAAACGACTCAGCGCGACTGAGGCTGGGAAAAGCTGGACGAGAGGGATCCCAATCGCTACTGGGCCGGGTTGCCTGGGCCATCCCTAGGCCTGATTTTGGTCGCAGGCACTATTCACACGTAGAATCTCTCCATGGAGGAGCTATCAGTGTTAGGTATCCGATGAATTATGATGAATTGATCACATGATTCATGATGATGGCCATTTCGCAGTGAGTCAAGTTGGATGTTGGCAACGCATTGCAGCAACTCATATCACCGCCATCTACAGCAGACATCAGCAGACTCCGTTCCCATCTGTTGATTTATGATAGGAATTCAACAACTGGTTGCTGGTTTGGAACCATGGAATTTTATGACTTTTCCATACATTGGGAATGTCATCATCCCAACTGACTCATATTTTTCGGAGGGGTAGGTATACCACCAACCAGATTAACTTGGTTTATTGGGGACTGTGAGCTGACCCATTATGGGAATCCAGTTCTCAGCACAAGGGGATGACATTTCAGCTTTTGAACACTGCGCGATGGGGATAGACCCAACAAACGAATGTTTAATATGGTTTTAACATCAATCATATGTAGCTTTAACATTGCTTAACTTGCTTCATTACCCATTAATATATGCTTGGGTCCCAACATGGTGGGTTTGAACCAACAACGACCTGTTTTCGGCTTCCAAGGAGGTGGGCAATGACTCCTGGATGTATTGGGAAAGTTTCTGGGCCCCAGCAGAGGACCTCGGATGTTCCTCCCCCATGAGGTTTTTTTGGAGTGGGGGATCCCCAGTCGTCACCATAGGTTTCATTACTAAGTCTTGGTCTAGTGGTCTTGGATGATTTGGGGTTGCCCCCGATGACTTGAAAATTTGAAAACGACCTCCCCTGTCATGGTCGGTAAAGGATATTGCCCCAGGATTTCATTGATAAGATGGTCGGGGTCGGACTAGAGCCAACACCAGCTCGACGCCATTGTTAGTCCCTGGGATTATCATTTGATTGCTTTAGTTAGCGGCGGAAACCAAAGTGGCGACAAAGGAGGTCCTAAATTCTCTGATTTCCCTGCAAAAATCCAGACGTTGCCGTTTCCTTTCACTATCGTAGGCTACGGCACTGATGGGATGCAATATGTTTTTTGAAACTGGTTTGACACATGCGCATCTCTTCATCAAGTGCGGGAAGGTATGTTGATAAGTGTTTTGATTTGGAGCACCTCGAGCTGCAAAAGAATCATGGCCTGCCAATTGATGTACTTTTTGGATCTTTTTGGCCAATCCACTTTGAAAAACCAACATGCACCAACAATCAACTTCGTTAGCAACTAGCTCCGGCTCTTCGATTCTCGGGCCATCGAAGGGTTCGCGCTGCCAGACTGGATTGGCAAGATTCATGGGCATCTAGGCAGACTGTGTGAAACGGCTCTGGCATGAGATGTTTGTGGTCAAATCTGACCGGACCCACTATCCATGCTGGTTGTGTCAAGGACAGGCAATCTTTTCAAAATTCCGTGAGAATAAAAGGTTCTTTGTTTCCGCAAGGAATAAAGCCAAGAATAAGAAGAAGTTACTATTATGTTTTTTTGCATCATGTTTTGATTCAATGTGAGCAGAATGTGCTCGGACAGGTGAATGCAACGATACAGCCAGAAAAGAGTTCTTCAGATGTTTTGCGGCAACGATTGTTTCAAATAATTTCGACATCAAGAATATTTATATTTTTGTTTTGCGGCATCAATCTGAGGCCGCCACTGCTGCCAGACAAAATTACTCTCGCATTGCCTTGCGGTGGCTTGTCGGCCGTGAGCCAGTTTCTTGCGGAGTCTTCTATGCACTACAAGGTCAAGTATCGACCCGACCTTGAAACATGCAATTGGCGGCGATGCATGGCGATGTTGCTCAATTCCACCTTGGGCCAGCTGCAGGCGGCTGACACGAGCAATCCATGTGATCAGCCTTTGGAAATCCAGGGGACGATATGAATCCGAAGCACAGTGTGCTTGATACGGCCGTCTTTTTTCCGTATGTCTAGGGCTCCATCCGCATTTCCATCCAGTGCCTTAATAATTATTGGCGCACATGAGCACTTGAGAAAATACTTACAAGGTCCATGCCGAAACCTCTACATAAGAGGCCCTGTGGTTGCATGGATAGGAATATGGTGAACCACTTAAAGCGATAACATAATTTGATGGTGAAGTTGAAAGGTGTTTTTTTTCGCAACCCTTTGGGATTGTATATGGCAGCCCTGAATGTTTTTTGTAGTATCAGCCGGATGTGAAACCAGATGCTCCCAAAAGGCCTGGCGTGCTCACTTCTGACCGGAGAATTTGGTGCCAAAACCTGTTACGACGCAAGCTTTGGAATTCGGAGCCCGTACTTGAGAAACAATCTTTCACATTTTTCGGATTTTCACCAGATGAAACCAGCGATAACGTTGCTATAACCAAAAACGGCCAAAAGTTGCCCCGGGTAGCAAGAGACCCAGCCCATCCCCGGAGTGGCGCACTTTGATCGCGCGTCAAGTTTTGAAACATCTACTCGGCGCCATCCAGGCTTGAAACCTACTGTTGAATACAGCTTTGACTTAATGACCCAAAGAAAATGACAAGAGAGTCTGAAGCAAAAGAAGGATGCAAACAACCAAGCTGTTCTGAGCTAAATTGCGCTGCGCTTGCACTTCAAAAGAACAGCGGGCCTCAGACTGCTATGAAGTGCCCCTATTGTTGATGTGGAGATGAATGAGAGTTTGCATGACATGTTGCAAAAGCATCTAAAGCGATATAGAGAACTCCATCTAGCGATAACTTTTGCTCATGACCGCTTTTGTGACCCTTAGTTTTGGTCCCTCTCACATGTCAGTTCCGGACATGAAGATTTTCAATCAAATGCTATCAAAGGTTGAGACAAACTGAATATGAAACCCAGGGAGACCCGACCGTATCAGAAATCAAGGGGGGGCCCGTCCATGCCACTCAAGGTGAGGCAATATGTGATCAAAGGAGTTCGGACCGCGTGGACGGGACAATCAGCGGAGAAAAATGGGTCACATGGGCCTGCGAGACAGGGAGATGCCATTATGATACAAAAGACTCAATTAACTAGCTCTTGAGGAACGAATCTGGGTCTCGTCCTTGAATATGTGTCGCCCCAACTGGCAAAACCGCGAACTATTGAAATGCTAACTTGAGGACTGGCCTGGAGATGAAGTTAAGACTTAGTCTTTTTGTCACAAGCTATTTTTGCGTTTTCAACATGTGTACTTCACGGCATTGAAGCTTTGAGATGGTAGATGAATTTCTCAGACCATCCAAGTCAGAGACTTCAGAAACATGTTTGACGAGAACACTGTTGTGACCTTGGATTAATAAAGGAAAAATGTCCAGTGCACTCAGTGCACCTAGGTTATGTTTAAGCATGTTCCCAGATGCTTCTGCAATTTTGATAGTTTTTCCAAAATTTGAAGGACCTTGTCAACACCACTTTAGATACCACCACTTTAACAAACACTTGGGATTAGAAACAATATCGTGTTGTTGAACATCGGGTATATCCTAAATAGCCACCAAAAATATTGTGGACTGTTGGGCCATTACGGGCAACCATGAAATATGATATCTTGGGTGTAGCTAAAAATTCGTGTCCGCCCGGGTGCGCCCGGCAGATACTTGGCTGTGGGAACATAGAAGCACGTGGATTCCTGTCATGTGCCAGTTCACAATCCCCAATCATCCAGGCAGGTTCATGACCCCCTACAATACGAAACTCAAAAAACACCAGGGCTTTTGTGGATGGGTTTGGCATGTTTTGGCGGGCAACTGTTCAGTTGGTCAGTTATGGTCAGTTGGTTTTCCCAGGTTCCTCTGCAAATATCACCAGCCTTGTCAGGTGGTGGCCCCCACAACAATGTTGCGAAGAAAAAACCATGAAGTATAGAGTGCTGTATATCTACAAATGTTATAAAGACCCAACGGTTATATATTATATAACTATACTAAACGTACATGAGCTACACACACTCTGTAGAGATATGTTTATAAATCTAACTATGGTTTAACTATGGTTTAACTATGGTATGTATATATATATATATATGATGATGATTGTAAATTATACACATGTCTCACACACTATGGCTAGAGATATTTTTGGCAAAGAATTGCACAAAAACATACTCATTTGCAAATGTTAATTATATATTATAGATGAATATCATAGATGTTACCCTCCCGCAAACTAACATAGACTCTGAAAAGAGTTTTGCAAAGTGGAAAAGAACCTTCCAACCCCCCATTTGGCCGGATCTATGTTAATGTGCGGGAGGATAACCGTTGTTCTAACTTATCAAAGGAAATTTTATGAAAGAAATTCCGAGTTACGGAACAGGTCCACATTCTCACTCACAGATCATGAAGAGTCCAGTTGTTATAAACATAAAAACTATCCCATATATGCCATATATGCCATTTACATCCCTTTCATCATGATTACATTATCATATGTCGTTATTACAGATCATGATACCATCTATGTTAGTATATGGTTATCATGATTATTCTTTGTTATTAGTACATTATCATATATCATTAGTTCTTTTATTACCATACATAATATAGCTCACATATCATCCCTAACATCAGTACTACAGTATCATGATTATTATGTTATTTTCCCTTATCATTACAATGTGTTATTATAAATTATTATCCCAACATTATCATATATCGTTATCCCTACATGGTAGAGATATTATCGTTACATTATCCCTATCTATTACTATAGATCCAGTTGTCCTATCCTCCATCGATATACTCGCAGGACGCGGCGCTGGCGATGGACAGCCCCGCCTTCGGCGACCTCAACGGTGTCATGTGATTTGCCACATTTGGATCTAAGGGTGATTTAACGCTGGCTTAATCTATCTGTCTATCTATCTATCTATCTTTCTTTCTTTCTTTCGAGCTTAAAATAGAGCTATATACTATATTTAGTTATATATTATATATACAGCATTATATACGTATATATATATAAATGTAGCAATATTTTTTATTTAGCTATATATATATATATACAACGATATATATATATATATTTTTGTATTTACACATACAACCATATATACATACATATTTACAACAATAAATATATATATAAATCTATCTATATATACAACAATATATTTATATATACATACAAAACTATATATATATATAACTATGTGTTCATATATTTACCTGCTATATATATATACATATATATATATATATACATTTATATATATACATATATATATATACATATATATATACATATATATATATATACATATGTAGCTGTTTACATATATATATATATAGGTGGCTAGTGTAATGGTGATTTCATGGGATACCCCAAGAAAACTGTACTGTTAATGGGAGTTGAGGGTGGTATCTTGTTTCTTTTTTAAATTAACCAATAAAAGCAGGGATTTAAACAACAAAACATAGTGCTATAGTGGGATATGAATGGGGATATACTTGGATAATCTGGATGTTGCTACCTCACATCGTGATGTTTTGTGGAAACAGTCCCTTTTCTCTATGCCTTACATAGACTTCATATAGATTCATAGATAAGTACCTCTAATTTAGGTACCTGAGATATGTATTTCCGATGGGGATCTATTGGGTTATTGACCAGTGATATGATTTGCGCAGGACAAAGGGTAGCAGGTTGGGAAGTGGTAACCATGAGTGGTTGACAAACAGCAAATTATTATACCATCCATATAATTCACGATACAATCAAGACAGATGGGTATATAAACGGAAAAAATCGACAAAAAGAATGGTAACCGGTTCTAAACCCTCCAACAGTAGTGCATTTCGACGTTTTGAAGTGGGATAGACCGATTGACAATTGAGGGATGAACAATGCTGACCTTCGAATACGAATGGAACGACCTCACCACAAATGTAACGAGGTATGGGTTTATTGGTTCACATGTTACATTATATTACATTGGTGAACTAGTTCCGATTCAACCCCAAAATCATCAGAAATCTAGAGATTTTCGGAATGTGTCTTGGCATGTTCTGGATCTTTGGGTTTTGTTTTGTTTTGGCACCTGCTAACTCCATCATTTGTTCCAGAAAATCGCAACGCAACGTGAGGTTACAACCCACCCTACCCGCTTCGACTTTGGTTTGGAGCCCTTAGCTGGACGGTGGTATGATTGGATGGATTGGATTACCCCGTGCTAATCAAGCGTGGCAATGGAAAATTGCAAATGGGGGTTTATAGCTGGGAAAATCATCGAAGTAAATGGTGGATTTTCCAGCAAACCACGTTTGATTACCGTTCTACAGCCATACAGATGTTTTTTTTTGGCGTGTTTTCATGTGTTTTTGGTGGATGGATTTGCCACATGACCACCTAAGACTTGAAACTATTTAGCAGGGGATCGAAAAACGACCAAGAATATGTGTCCATCGGACATGTTTTGAGCCTTCTATATAGTAGGTACAGTCATCCTGCAGATAGAATGTGGACATTAAAAAATAACAAACGCATCACTAAAATGGAAATATGTATCATAACCAACTTTCAAGCAAAACCATGTAGATGTAATATGATGATATAGGATGTATATATGATAAGATCAACGCAATGTATTATAATTATATATTAGACTATATATATAAATATATATATATACACTATATATATATATATGATTAAGGTTATGTACGTCATAAGTATTATAATTCATTATAAAAGATATGATATGATTGTAATCCAGTATAATTCAAACTCTTATTATAGTCACTATACGCTATCACTTTGCATCAATTATATATATATATCATTATATATCACGATATAAATACTATACGTATATGATTACTATCATATTAGTGAATACACTAGAATTATATCATACGATATCATAAGTAGTTATCAAATTATAGTGATAACACACAGACTATGTATCAATGGATTACAAGACTGGGCGAGTTCCCCACTTCCCTGCCTCTCCGCGATGCCGAGTTGATCGATGCTGGCAACAGCATCTTGGATCAGGCGCAGGGCGCTTGCGCGCAGCTGTGATTTTTTTGACCAACCAATGTGAATATCATGTGAATATCCTGGGGATTGAATGGGATTTAGCATGGATATTCAATTATCAAGATCAATCTGAATGGGATTTGCATCAATTATCATGAGAATATCGTGCAAATATGGGAATGTCATTGATTCTAATTAAGATGGAATTTAACTGGATGAATTAGAATGACCTGGTGACATCCGTCGTGACGTTACTGGAATCATGGGCATTGGATTCGGGGAATCATCTCCAAATGGTGTGGAACTCAGTTGTTTTCCAAGTTGATTCAGCCAGATTTTATGGGAAGGTGGAGATTTTCCATGGGGATATCGCAGAATTTTACCTGCGGGATCCACCCCCTCCAGTTGGAACATGAGGATCAACCAGTGGATGGAACGGATTTCCATGGTGATTTTTGGAGAGATCCACATGGTCACCAGCTGTGTTCGTGTCAAAATCAAGCTACAAGTGGAACTGACCTCATAGCCAATGGTGGTA
The DNA here is from genome assembly GCA_947184155.2 of Cladocopium goreaui. NCBI lineage: Eukaryota > Dinophyceae > Suessiales > Symbiodiniaceae > Cladocopium > Cladocopium goreaui. The sequence goes on along the minus strand of CAMXCT020000681.1, from coordinate 66,081 downwards.
GTTTCAGCAAGAAAAGCATTAAAAACCAGTTATACATATAAACGTATATATTTATAAACACACATATATATATATAATATATATATATATAATATAATATATATATTATATATATATAATATAATATATATATAATATATATATATAATATATATAATATATAACAATATATATATATATATTATTATATATATAATATATATCCTTTGTGTCCTTACATGTTTTGTGTCACACTATCTCGTCAGCATCCCAAAGCCGCGAAGCTGTGCAGGATCTGCCTCAAGGAGCGGAAGAGGAGCGACGCGCACGGGCTGCCATGAAGGAGCCGCGGGGAGGAGCAACACGAGTAGAGTTGAAGGATGATTGGGGAAACCTTGGATATGGGTAGTTAATGGTAGTTATACAGTTTTGATGAGTGTAATTATGTAATTATAGTATATTCTAGTATAGTTGTCTATACTTTCGAGAGGTCGTTTTGTTCCGACAAAGCAGCTAAAAGAAGTGCAGGGTAGATAAGACTGAAGGGAAAATGGATCTGGAAAGAACAATTTGCAGGAATATACCTAAGTTTGAAGGCTGAAAAGCATAAAAACTCCAAAGACATCAGATTTCGAGGTTAATTTCAAAGTCAGACGTGTTTCCTGCAAGCTCCCTAAATATCCTAAATCAACTCAAGATCCCCGTTTGGAAACAAAGGGGGGTTGCGGCGTTTAGGTCATGAACTGGCCAACTGTCGGTTTGTGTTTCATCCATGACTGTCTGAGGACAAAGCGTATTCCATCGTCTATGAATACAACGCCCCATCCTGAGCGAAGGATCACCAGCTAGCATCGATTGGGCCATGAATGAACTCCTGAAAGTCTGATATGTTCAGCTGAATGACTTTTCACGACGAAGGCGATGATTGGATGATATTATTTGTTGATAGAAATCACATATAGTCAATTGATGTCAAGAAAATATAGACAAAGAGCAACCACAGATGTTGGATAAGGTCTGGGGAAGCGACGTGTCGAGATCTGGCACAGGCGACGCCATGCGAATAGCACGTTGGTTATTTCCAAAAAACAAAAAGAAAATAACACATTGGTTGGTTGATTCCACTCAAACTGTATGGCGACTTTGACAAAGATGGTCGGTTGATGATTACGACCATCAAATATGGGGAACTCATTGATAACATCTGGTTGATTGATGATTAGTTTGGGTGTTGCTTACCTACTCCATATGTCTACATATATATATATATCTATATAGTCACATAATATATAGATATATACATGAATATATATATATATATATACATACTACTAATATATATATATATATACATGCATATACATATTTACATACACACATATATATACATACATACATGTACGTACGTACGTACGTACATACTTACTTACTTATTTACTTACTTACTTACTTACTTACTTACTCATTTACCTACGTACTTACTTATTTACTTACTTACTTACTTACTTACTCATTTACCTACTTACTTATTTACTTACTTACTTACTTACTTAATTACTTGCTTACTTACTTACCTACTTACTTACTTAGTTACTTACTTAGTTACTTAGTTACTTAGTTACTTAGTTACTTACTTACTGACTCACTCACTCACTTACTTACTTACTTACTATATATATATATACACACATATTGGTGATGATAAGAATTCATGAAGTGGGACCATGAATTCATCAATCATTGTTAGAGACTTGCCAGGAAGAGTTTTTTATTTTTTGGTCATCCCCAATGGGGTGATTTTCCAGCTGGAAAACCGTTCAACCGGTGGGAACCGGAATCAACAAATCAGCTCAACTATATGTTGATCAGTTTTCTATAGAGGTAGTTCCTTCTATTTCTATTTCTATATATGTTGAACTGATCAACAAATCAGTGCTGGAACCATCTCAACGGTATGGAACTGTTGATTGAGGAAAAGTGCAACTGCAAACCATATCAGTGTAACTAGAACATATGCCTGGTTGGTGGTTTGGAACATTTTTTATTTTTCCATATAATTATTGGGAATAATACTCCCAACTGACTTTCATATTTTTCAGAGGGGTAGGTATACCACCAACCAGTATGCCCTTAATCTCTAATTCCCTTGCTCCGACTTGTTAACACCACAGAGAACCCTGGTTGAATGCGTTGGACCTGTGAATTTATCTCATGTTTTCCGCTACTAAATACATGTTCTGCCACTTTTAAAAAAATAGAATCAGCATGAATCAACATGATAGAATGAGTTTATATATATATGTTTATATCCACATGTTGCCACTAAAACGGATGATTTCACGCTACCAATGGATGAACGCGACACGAATGTCGAACATCGCAGTGGGTCCCAGGCTCCGATCTCTGGAGCCCGGAAGCACGCTTGGCAGTCACGGCGCTTGAGGCGACTCGTGGGATTTTTTGTAGATTCGTTCGGAAAAAAACGTCGATTTTTCTGGGAAAGGACTAAAAGTCATGGCTAATAGTGACCTAATAGTGACCTAATAGTGACTGTTATAGTACTGTTAAAGTGACTATGATAACTTATTTATATTTATTTATATACTAATAATAACTATTAGTGATAAATCGTCGCTGTTAGTCACCAATGGTGACTAATAAGAATGCCTCTTCCATTTTTGTTGTTGTCAATAATTGAGTGTTCCGTACTAATATGAATAACATTCCAACAAAAGTTGCAGAAATATTGCTACTATTAATTGCATTAACTGACTATTAGTATATATCTAGTCACTGCTATTAGTTTTATTTCAGGAATAACAGGAACTATAGTAGCAATATTTGTTGTTCAATGACTTGTTTTTAGTTTACTATCAAAGTTCCAACCTGTTTTTTTTAAACAAAAAATCAAGGAGTCCTTGATTCGTTGAAAAGAACACTGCGGCTGAGCCGATAGGTTTCCGCGGTGGTTCACAAAGCGCCAGCGGTTCGGTTCAATGGATTTTTTGTTAAGGAAAACTTGACAGGAAATGCCCATTATATTTAATCTTCATGGGAAAATCGACCATTACCCATGACGGATCCGGCTGGTGCTGGTATATGCTAACATAAAGGGGGTATATTGATGGGATCCATGGAGCACCATATATAGCAGCACCGTTAGGATCCGTCATGGGTTATATTTAATGGGAAAATCGAGGGTTTCCTCCTCGATTTTCCCACCAATCCAACTGGATCCAACTACCAATGGCATCATTCGAATCGTAGCCATTGGGAGATGTGGAAGATTCCCATTGCCATTTTGATGGGATATATACCCTCTGGTGAACTAACATAGCAATGGAAAATCACCATTTTTGATGGGAAAACTCACTATAAATGGCCATTTCCAATTGCTATGTTAGTTCACCAGAGGGTACTGTATACATATGGATACTCACCGACTGAAAAAAAAAACAGATCTAAGGTTATCTAAGTGATCCGCCGAGATATTATCAAGCTAAATATCAAGTTATATCAAGCTACAATTTCCCGCAGTTAAATCATGTTATCTGGGTGAATTATAACGACCTCACTGCGACCTCACTGGGAATCATGGTTAATAAGGGAAATCATCCCCAAATGGCCTTAATTCAGGTTAGTGAAATATTATAATTTACCCAGATATTGTTATATTCTCATAGTTTTTTTTTCCACGAATCTCCTGTCCCCAGGTCCAATCCCGATTAAATCCCCACCTAAATCACCCATCCATTCGCATTAATTCTCCATTTTTTTTTGCTTAATTTTTGCTGAATTATCCACTTAATTGTGATCATATTAAATTTGATGGTTAATGAATGTTAATGATATGCAGAGAATAATTTTGTTTGTTGCTGGTTCATATATTCAATTAGATTGTTAAGCGTCCCTGTTAATATGATCACCCAATTTTGAATAATCAATAATCCAACATGTTTGAATAAACCAAAATTTGATGGTTATCCACTTGATTACCTCAAACGTGGCAATTGGAAATTCCCAATCAACATGCAGGTTTCTAGCTGGGAATTGTCCAGCCTGCGCCATGTGACCAATGACACCGTAGGGTAAAAGGTATATTATAATATTTATATATATATATAATTATTAATCACAACCCCTTTGAAGGTATTGTAAGCAGGGGGGGCGTACCCAAAAAGTAAGTTACAGTTTTTACCCCCTCGAGAAAAAAACCGAGGGGGGTGTACCACTCCTAGGCCAAAAAAGAAGGCACGCACCAGTATATCCCAAGAATCTCAGCGGTATATCACCATGGTTGCTTTAATCCCCATAAAGAATCCCCCAATGGGGGCCGGTAACTCTAATTGTTGCTTATATATTCCATATCCGCATAAAATCCCCATGAATTCTCCAATTCAGCTGCTAATTCTCCATGTTATCCCCTGTTGAATGGTAATCCCCATGAATACTCATCAAATCAGCACTAAATCCCCATGAATTCTCTCATTATCCCCATGTTGTTACGTAGTTGTATTCCCATGCAATGCTTGAATTCGTGGTTAGTTCCCAACTTAATAGAGCAGTGGGATACTGTACAAGTTCCCAACTGTTAGTCATAATTGTTCCCAACTGTTGGGGAACTTACCATTTCTTATTCCCAACTGAAGTTCCCATATGTGTTTACAAATTACAACTATGTTTACTAGATACTTCCATATCCCTATTCTACTCATATTATTTTATTATCCCATGTTGTTAATTACATTCCCATGGTCGGCAACAATCTAATATTCCCAATTCCCCATTGTCAATTAGATTCCCCTGGTTGGCAGTTGGCCGGTTCATATTATTGAATCAACAAACAAAAACATGCAGAAAAAACATGGATGATTTATCCCCCATGGTTAACATCAACTATTCCCCATTCATTCCCATGCGCTGGCGACGTTGCAGGCGGTGGTCGATGCCTTTGGCATTCGCAGCATGTTGGACTGCGCTTGCGGAGATGCCACCTGGCAGGGAGACCTGGTGACCATGGAGGTTCCGGACAAAGAATGGGGAGTTGATACGTGGAGAAAATCCATTAATATACATATTGATGGGATGTAGAGTTGGATACAGTAAAAAATATTTCTACAAGATTATGTTTTTTTAAAGCAAGATCCCATCTTTCAAAGAAACACTTATCATTTTTGGGCTTGCTATAGGTGATTTATCCCCTCGGAATGATTATTTCACCACGTAGACATGGGTCTTTGTGTGTCTTTGTGAACCTGTGAGACGTTGGAATCTGCGCAATTTCATAGATCATCAGTCATTAGTAGGAGACATTAAAAGCATCCCAAGTCTGACCCACCAGTTGTGGTCAAACACATCAACCATGCCAGATTTTTTTTTTAGATACCATCTGGTAAACTTTCACATAGCCACATAGCTATGGAAAATCACCATGCTATTAATGGGTAAATCCACTATTTCTATGGCCATGTTCAATAGCTATGTTAGTTTACTGGAGGATAGACATGTTCTCAGGAAATTCTATGATTTTCTGAATGATTTTTTGGGGCTCCCCTTACTTGTAGCCCTTACATAGACCTTAAAACACCTCCATAACACCTCCAAGAAATTCATAAATCGGCTCCTGACATGGCCCCTGATCAGCAAGCGATCAAGCGTCCAATTTTGAGGGTGCCATGGCCGTGATCATCATGATCTGCCTAGGATGGTACCCTTCTTTGTGACACGACATCCGGAGATTCAGTACACGGGCGTGGTGCGACATCCAGCATGGTGGGAAAGACTGCTGTGCATCAGTTTACCCAGGAAAAAACACTTGGTATATTAGGAACATCCAAGGGACAGTAAGTGGTTATACAGTCACATTCACCATCTCATATTCCTGTTATATGTTGGATGCACTCGAGTTCTAGCTTAATCACGGGTTTTCATGCCATCCCCATTCAATGGCGTCACATCCGAAACGTCCAGATTCATCAGATGATTGCAGGGTCACTGCGCTGAATCCCCTGCAGATTCTTTGCACAGATCAAGGGGAAAGACCTGCAGACTTTGGTATGAGATCGCCGGTAATCAATGGTAACATGCCGATGGGAAACCTGGTGAAGTGTGGAAGACTTGAAGTCGGTAAATGGATGTACATCTATGATCATGTATCCATGTATAGACATAGATGGATAGATGGATAGATAGGTAGATAGATAGATGTTGATGTAAATAGCTGGGTGTATATATGATTATATATGTATCATGATAGAATGGTTACTCTTTGGTTGTTTAACGTAGCTATGGTTAAAATGGATTAAAATGGTGGATGATTCATGATCACTCACCTTCACCAATGAAAAATGCTGATCTTGCAGGATTTGCATTGCCATGCCAGGATGTAGTGTCAGAGGTCATTCAGAGGAATCAGCAGCGACACCCGCGCATCAATTTCCTGGCACAGGAGAGGGGGAGTTTGGGGCCAATGAACGGGTTTCAACGGGGACTTCATGAGATATGAAATATATAATGGTACTGGTATGTATGTACTGTATATATATATATATAACATTATATAACAAATAAATGATCTCATCTGGGTGTGTCTGAAAATTGGGGATTTTTGACCCCCAGGTGTCAAAATTCATAGGGAAACTTATGAGGTTTTCAACCGTGGTTGGCAACGCTCCAGTCAAAATGGATGTAAGTGGTAAGTACTTGTCCAGTGATTTCCGTAATCTCCAGAAAAGATATTGGTTAGATCTATCACCAAAAATATTTTAGTAGGTACCCTCTGGTAAACTAACATAGCTATTGGAAATCACCATGCTATTAATGGAAAAATCCACTATAAATGGTCATTTTCAATAGCTACGTTAAATTACCAGAGGGTAACTCCTTTACATACCTTTAGTTTTTTTGGACGGGTTCTGTAGCTCAAATCCACCACGAAACCGATCGCAGAGTATCGCAGGACCTGTCAGAGATGCCATTGCCGCAGGGTGCTCAACTGATTTTCTCGAAAGAGACGTGCCTTTTTTGCAGCGATCTCGGCGAATCCTTTTTGGGCCCCGTGGGGCCGTGGATTGGGTGGGTGAATCGATGGGAGAGGAACCTTACCATCTGGTTCTGACTAACATAGCCATGGAAAATCCCTTATTATAAATGGAGGTATGAATGGGAAAATCATCTATTTCTATGGGCCATCTATACCATGGCTATGTTAAATAACCAGAGGGTATATCAAAAGTTATATCAAGTTATATTCCATTATGTTTCATTGAGCTGTTATGTTGTGGGCTTCTGTTGTCATAACTTGGGTGTTTTCAGATCCATGTTCTCAGATGCATTGCAGTTGATGTCCAAGTTACGGGCCGTGCAGTTGGGGTTATTGATGGATATAACTATGGTAATTAATAACTTGGGGTTATTACTATGGTTAAAAGTCACACCACAACCTGAAAATGGCTAGAGGATTTTTCCTATTTGGGTATGGATCAATACCTATGAAAATACCATTTTTAGGGGAATGAACATCCAGCTAAACCAGCTATTTTGATGTGAACAGAAGGGGTACAAGGTTTTGACACACTGCCAAGTTTCATAAGTTGGGATACAACCCCTACAACTATGATTAGGATTGGTTAGGTAGTTTTCCTCTTCAGATGTCCTATCCATGTTCTTTGGGATGTAAGTCATCATCATTTCTCGGGCTGTTGCCAAGGTTGAACCACATGCATTTGCATGATGCTCAACGGGCCCTGCAACAGTTTGCGCAGACGGGTGCACGGTATCTCCTGACCAATGTGCCCCAGATGGCTGGAAGTCGAAGTTTGATATCATGGACTAATTCTGAATCACAGCCCCTTAAACAAATGATCAGTACCAACAGTATCATGGTCCATCAAAAAAGGCAAGTATTCCAGAACTATAGAACATCTATGAACATCTATTGGAGTGATGTTCCCAGGTGTTTCTCTTTTCATTTCCCATGATTTTATCGATGATTTCCCGGTTGTTTGATGGCAAAAGGCCACCGTTTCTCTCACGAAATGGATGACTTTGGACTGTGTTGAAATGGTGTATGATTTTAGAATCCCTATGAAAAAAATGAACAAAACATATTTCAGCAAGTCAATGCCAACCATTTGCCACCTAGAACTATTGGTTCTTTTAAATTCTATCAGAGCAAAGTATTCCCATTGTTTTGCTGGTTACAGGTTGCAATTCAGACAATTCAGAATTTCTTGGCTGCCTGCATTCACCCTCCGGCAATCAAACATGGCTTGCTGACAGAATCCCTCATTTATAGACAGTTATCCCACTAAACTAAAACCTTCATTTATAGTGTTGTCCTGGCCATGTTTGATTGTTAAATCCCCAAATGTTCGTTGTTTTTTTTTAAATCCCTGCTTTTCCTGGTGTAATAGATAGTTTTCACATTAAAGCCAGCCAGGTACACGAAGGTGTGGACAATTTCGTGGGTGCCGAGAAGACTTGCCACACGTGCCTTGACGGTACACTTAAGAATAATTCTAAAGTGAGGTGATAATCTAGTAGCTAGTATATATCATCTATCTATTACAATGTCCCACTAGTATATATATATATATCATGATCATCTATCTAGTAGCTAGTATATATCATCTATCCATATATCTAGCTAGTGATATAGTCCCTCTTAATTACCATCCATTGACGCATTCATAGAACTGGTGAGTTACATTGTTAGTGGAATGACGTTGCTGGCATCCCTACCTGGGATATCCTGGGATGATGATGGACCAATGGAGGTGGATTTTCGCCAAGCTGGTAACGACTACTATTTAAGTTCATAATATATGATATTTACAACAGTTGTATAATCATATATATATATATATACGTATATAATACGTATATAATACGTATATGATACGTATATAATACGTATATAATACGTATATAATACGTATATACTACGTATATAATACGTATATAATACGTATATAATACGTATAATATATATATATATAGGTTATTCTGATTGTTGTTTTATTGGGGGTGGTGTGGCACAACCAACCAGTGGATGTCTACTGAATAGGTGTCGGTTGCTAGTAGAATCATATAGTTCAGTAAAATAGTAAAGCCCTATGAAAACTACCATGAAAACGGCTATAGTCATAGTTCATAGGCCTTCACTGAATGGCTCAACAGGAGCCTGGGGATCTTTGAAACTGTGCCAACGCGTGCGTTGGTTGATTGTTGTCCAAAGCTATACTAGCAATGTTGCCTGGGTGTATCTATCTATCTATCTATCTATCTATATATATATATTATATAGATATTATGAATCTACATGGGGTATGGGAGTATGTTAATCTGTTGTTCTATCTATATACTCATGATGTGCATGATTTTTTTACCAGCAATGTTCCAACCAACAACGGGGGATGACGCAAGGTTTTCATCCAGTTTTCCAAGGTGTCCTGCAGTTGTTTCCTCTAATCAATTTGCAGCTCTATAATTGTATTGGGAAGCAGCCTGCAAATTCTCTCAGTAGACAACAACAACAACCAAAAAAAAAACACAGACTACAAAACACCTTCCGCCGCAGCCAGCCGTGGGATCTCCGGTGGTTTTTTCGGAACCCGAGGACGTACATCAAATACGACTACGAGCTGCCCCCCTTTTCGCTGCCAAAGGTGCTCCGCGTCAACGAATATCAGGGCCTGGAGACGTGCGCCGCTGCAGCATCCGGGCAGCCGGGCAGGGTGGTCATGTTTTTTTTGCGCCAGATTTTGCCAGATTACATCACATCATATGTTTTATTTGTTGGTGAATTAGTTTCCGTGAAACCAATTTACTTTCTTTAAGTGATCCCCCAACTGACATTCCATCTGACATATATTCCGACATTCTATCTCACATATATATTCCATTATATTCCGACATTCTATCTGATATTCTGGCATTCTACCTAACATTCTATCTCGCATATACTCTGAGTCTTTCTGGCATGCCTTCGGGTCCGTGCCCCCGCCACGAGCTTCTGGGAGATTACTTCAGCTGGCGATTCCACGAATCGTGCCCGCACCATGGCACAAGGAGGAGGACGGCGGAACAAGGGAAGACAGGAAGGAGTGAAGGAGTTGCACCGGTAAATCTAGAGACCCTCACCTGGCAGGTGGTGGCTTGAAATATGTTAAAATTCAGGTTTTGATGCTTGGTTTCCCATGGTTTCCCAATGAAATATGCCCAAACTTCAAAGGTCCAATAGGTTGAATTGGTCCCCTGGGTGCATCTGCTGGGCAGGTCCTTCACCCTCTTTCAGCTCAACCCTGAGTGAAAAATCTGCGGCGTTGCAACGTTGTGCGTTTCCAGGAGAACGACTATAGACTCTATGTCTATGTACGTATATATAATATTATTATATAATAAGATGATCAAAGTTATAGTATGTATTAGTATGTTATATATACTACATATGTGTGTTTAATATTGCTTTAATCATATCCTCAATTGCACTACGATGGCCCCAGCTGGCCCTGAAATGGCTCCATTGATGACATGCTGGCTCCAGCTCGAGGATGCTTTGCATTGTGCCGCACCATGTAAAATAATGGGAATATCATGGAACATCTTCTATCTTAGTATCTTGTTATGTATTTCTTATGGTAACAATGGGAATATCTTAGTATTTGTTATGGGAATCGGAATAATGGGAATATCTCAGTATTTTGTTATGATTCTTATGTATTTGGGTCATCAGAGCGAGAAAAAACAACAATTTCCCGCTATTCTCATGAGATGTTGAAGAAACTCTGGGAGTTGAACATTTCTGGGCAGCGGCTCGTACAAACAGACCCACGTGGTGCAGGTTTCCACGCAACGTTTTCGAGTACGGTAACATATTGTCACATTATACTATTACATATTTGGCTTTGTTTGAGAATAGGGTATCTGAAAATTCCATTTACCTTAGTCATTATTGAGTCTTATTTCATGTTCATTTCCATTGTGGATATTACATGATATACACATGTTCGGAGAATGATCAGATCTCAGTTTTATGGATTTGGGTTTCGTTTGTTAAGCCGACAAACCTACTGTTGATATGAAAAAAATCGGACATCTCCCGGTGGGCATGACATCTAGAATGGCCTTCTGGAGCCATGGCGGGCGCGCCGGAAGGCGCGAAGTTTCAGACCTCAACGGCATGTTCCGATGTCCAGACGTTCAAGGCAACACTGGAAGGAATTTCAAAGTATTTCAGAAAAAATGCTGAATTTCAAAAGTATTTTCACACATTCTCAGGAGTTTCATGGAGTTTCGAGTTTTGATTTGGAAGTTGTTCTTCGAGTTGAATCTTAGTTGAAACCTATGAGGTGGATGCACGCCAGAGGCCGTGGGCCATGTGGCTTACGTAGCGAAACTGCAGCAGGATAGCTTAATCCTGATTGGTTCAGTTATTTTTCTGGGGAAATCAATGGGATATTTTAATCTAAGCGGCTGACTTCTGCAGGGTCTCCAAGACACATTGCCGGGGATGACACGAAACTTGGGCCGAGATCTAACACATTCCGGGTGGGGGTCTATCCAGCACGGAGAGGGGTTATACTTCAGAACTATCCTACATAGACAGCAAAATTGATCCTTTTTCTTTGGGGTCCGCAATCTAGCGCTAGGGTTATTGTTAAATATTGTTAAGATATCGGGCTTGTATATGTTGTAAAACCATGTTTGACCCCTCATTTTTGGTTGCTGATACAATCTTATATACCCATGATTGCAGGTGATTGTTCCTTGGTATTGAAACTTGGGATTTCCGATTGCGAGATTAGTTGATGAGAGGCAAATCTCATGTAATCTCCCCATCACAGTTTTCATGGATTATATATGTATACATTAGTAGGGATATTGAGCATGGTGGCTTGGATTCACCTGCAGAGTGGACATCCCCTATATATTTTGTTCTTTAGATCGTTGTTTCCCGTAGATTTTCCCACCACAAATCAGTCAATCATATCATGAGTACCTGAGTACTGTAAATCATTAAATCCATGACATCCACTATCTAGCCGCTAGCCAGACAGTTCATTGCTAAACATGTTCCATTTTTCATGATTTAAAATGTCTACTTCACCGAAAAAAATAAATCGTGGTGTTAAAGTGTAAAAATTATACAATGAGATGTGAGTATGATCCATCTGGAAAATGGTGTAATACGATACAGTTACAATGACATTTCAGTATGATTCATTGCTTTGCTTTCCTTGTTTCAATGGAGTTTGAGGGAAATTTTCAGGTTTACCCCCATGATCAAAATCGATTTTGTAAACTGTAGATTTTCCATGATTTTCCCAAACAAAACCAATCCATTGATCCATTGATCCATTGATCCATTGATCCATTGATTGTTGTAAAACCCATGGACATCCCTCCATTTTTCATCGATTTCATCGGCCAGGCCCCGCGACTGCTGCGCCAGCGCGGCGCGGAGCTGCGACAGAGCTGCGAGCAGTGCGCAGGGACGCCCAGTGTTTTTTCGGCTGTGGGGAGATTTACCAACATCATTTACCAGATATTTACCAATGAGATATTTACACATCATGTATTTTTTCAATGGCTTTTTTACCAACATCATTTACCATCAGATATTTACTGCATACAGATTTTCTGGGGATATGTGGGGATTTTTTTCAGATCACGAGAAATGTCTGGAATTTTCTTACCCTCTGCTAAACTAACATAGCTATTGATAATGGTCATTTATAGTGGGTTTTCCTATTAAAAATGGTGATTTTCCATAGCTATGTTAGTTTACCAGAGGGTAGCGTGGAATCAAAGGAGAAAGCCTTCCACTTGGGGAATCTTTCGTGGGGAGTTACCCAAGTTAAACAGGTGGAGTTAACCGCAACAAAATCATGTGGATTTAAGATGAGTTAAGATGAGTTCAGAACAAATGGGGATATAATTTTTGGGTATGCCATTGATGGATACTTAAGTATATACTTCAATATCTTGCCACAAACCTAGATGGTTTACCCTGATTTTTTTTTGTTGCAAGCTATATATCCAAGACATTCCAAGACTAGCTAGAGAAAAATTGTTGTTTCCTAGGTAGTATACGAACAGGTGATTCGTAACTTCACAGTTTGGGGATATTTCTGGGGACACAACTCACCAACAACATGGATTTAACTAATCATGGGGGGTATAAGCGATAAGGCCAAACAGATCACCAACAAGATGACATGGGTTTATCATTGGTTTGTCTTTGTTTGTCTGAAAAGTGGTATACCGGTATACCCTAAACAAAATCAAGAGATTACCATGGATTCATGGCTCTAATATTTTCCATTTAGCTGGCAATTTTGGTGGTATGTCACAGTATATCCTATTTTCAGATGCACCCACATTGTATATTAACTAGGTGGTGTTTTTTTTCGTATGTGTCTTCACGTACATCTGTTGTGCAACAGGTGATAAATATATTTATTTTGCCTACTACCTTTGGGTGTGATCAGATACAGCAATTGTGGATCGATGGACTAGGAAGATTTTGAATCTTTGGTGAATAATGTCAGCCCTGGATTGCTATAACCCCCCCTGGGCTGTTTAGTCGCGGGGTTCCATTTGACTAGCGGATTATGACTATGCCCAAAAGTAGTAACATCCTAGGGTTTTAGGGGTGAGCATGGACCCAGATATTGTCATGCATCAATACCTAGACAATCAGCATGGGGGTAGCCCTTACCACGAATCCGTTGGTACATTTCTTTGGATTGTGTACAGTCGTAACCAACAACAAGATACTGTAGCATATGTGAATATATGTGATTTACCAACAACATCCAGCAACTATTCTAGTAGGAGTTCACTGTTCTATCCTTTTTGGGATTAGCAATGTCTAACCTCATTGGAGCAACCAACAGCAATGCGCCTGACGGTCAGCCAGGCTCGCGAGTGGCAAGCTGAGACAGACTTCGAAAAGAAGTTTTTGAGCCTGGACACCTGGCACCCTGGCTTGAAAATGGCTCCGGAAATGGGGTATACAGTTACATTTATGAGGAAAGAAACCAAATGGTTCTGGATTGCAGGGAAAATTATGTGGAGAAGTTGCTATTAATGGATGATCATAATTTCCCCATAATGTCCCAAATGGCTATTTTTATGGGAAGCTAATGATAATCCAATGGATTTAGGGGTAGACTTTTTTCAGACAAACCCAAGTGGAAGATGCCCTCTGGTGAATTAACATTTGGACCCGGTGTGGAAACTAATTTTCTAACCCTCGACTGATGGCAGTGTCTATTTTAATGTGGAGGAGGGTATATATACCAGAAAGTATCTCATCTATATCATATATCCCCATGATTTTGTCATTGTATCTGTTGATCTAGAACTAGAAAATCATGGAATAACCAACTCTTAGTTTGGAAGGAGCTGTGAACGGAGCGATGATTGTATCCATACTCCCCAGTGAATGAGGAGCCAAAGAGCGAAAAAAAACATGAGCTTCTCAACCACATGATAGAATCTGTAAATTTATGTATCTTTCCCAGAAAATCCCAATGACTCTTTATGCCCTTGGGTTGATTCTGGATGATCCCAAACATAGGAATAACTGGTGGTAACACACAGTATGTAATTCCCTCCTCCGTATATCAAACACAGCCCATAAACGTCCATAAACCATGGTTTAGTAGAGGATGAAGTCACATATTCGGACCATACAAAGGGGGTGTTTAATGTTAGGGGGATGGGATTTATACACAACTACCATTCGTGGATGATTTTGATCGATCATTTATCGTAATATTTGAGATGATTTACGGTTTAGGGTTCATCACATTCTGTGAGACGTGTATGTTTTACCACTTCGTTGCCCATGTCTTTTTGCATGGTGTTGAAGAAAACATTGCACCGAGATTGACCAGCAAAAATATGACTCAACACACATAATTCTTCACATCTGATGTGGTCACAGAAATGATAGAAATGGGGGTCGAAGGTGTGGGGTACCATGATACATGGCTGGTCTTTGAGTAACTTTACCACATTTTAAAACACCCATTTTGGGGATCCACCAGTTGGGGACTGACCAACAACAATTAGAAAGTTGGGAGATTGACCGAAACACGGAAACGAAGCTTGGCAAATGAACTCACCGGCAAAAGGGGCACGATTTTTCTCCGAGCCAGTTTGCCCAGAAAAAAAACGATTGACATTTTTGTTTTAGATTTTAGACCCTTAAGCGATGGTTGTTTGGACCCAAGCCTGTGGCGATTTCTCTATAAATTCTATGAATGATTCAAGATGAAAGTCCCAAGCGGCAGCGACCTTCGAAGCGGCCAAGACTTGATCTGCATAATCCTGGCCTAGCTGGCCTTACTGAAGTGGATGGTTTACTGTAATCAAAGTCTAATGAAAAGAATGACCATTAAAAGTCCAGAAAGGGACGCTCTCAGTCCCCACGTTTCTCAGTCCCCACGTTTCTCAGTTCCCACGTTTCCACATGTCTGGACAGACGACGTGACAGATTACATATGAATCTTTGTTAGGAAAAATGTTACGTCTACGGAATTCATGCTTATGAATCTGTAGTGTCACTAACAAGCAGACTTGAGGAACATCTGACTCTGATTATATTTCTAATTCACAGGAAAGAAAGAGCCACACAGAAAACAAACGAAAAAAAAAAAAATTGGGCTGACCCCCCCCCTTTACCTCT
This sequence comes from Cladocopium goreaui, assembly GCA_947184155.2. Taxonomy (NCBI): domain Eukaryota; class Dinophyceae; order Suessiales; family Symbiodiniaceae; genus Cladocopium; species Cladocopium goreaui. The sequence goes on along the minus strand of CAMXCT020000681.1, from coordinate 50,402 downwards.
CCCAAGACGGCCTATAGAGCAAACCCAGATATATTTTTTCTTGTCGTGGAGCTTCTTACATTTGTGTTCTGTTCTTGTTCTTGTTTCTTGCTATTTTTCTTGTTTCTGTGGATATCTCATATGCTTACCTGATGCGTCCTGATAATTTGCTTTGAAGAGTGTTTGCAAACGCAACGGACAGGCGTATAAACTAACAAGGTAGACATACCATAGAAATCCCATAAGAACCCAGTGGAAATCATATAAGAATAACATATGAGACTGTAGCAGATAACATGGCCCAGAGAGCCACCTAGAGCCACCAAGATAGCCCAGCTAGGGGAGGGGAGGAATCATCTGAAAATATCATAGATATAACATAGAATTAGTATAGGTACCACAAAGAAATCCCATAAGAATATCATAGATTTCCCTCAGACATCTCATAGGAATTCCATAGAAATATCATAGACATACCATAGAAATCCCATAAGAACCCACTGGAAATCCCATAAGAATACCATACGAGGCTGTAGCAGGCAAGATGGCCCAGAGAGCCACCTAGAGCCACCAAGATAGCCCATCTAGGGAGACACTGTCCTGTCTCCTATTCTGTTTGATTGGTCTCTGCCCCATAGTAAGCAGACTGGGATCCCCTCCATTGCTTCGATATCCCATGGCCTTGACAAGAAAACAAAAGGAGAACAGGTATAAAGGGAACACGAAGAATAAGATGATAAAAAATCTGGATGGCTCTCTGGGCTATCTTGCCTCAAGCAATGTCATCTGTCTCTAGGTGCCTCTCTGGGCTATTTTGTCTATTACAATGTTGTCTGTCTCCAGATAACTCTCTGGGCTATCATGTTTGCTGCACACTCGTCTGTACCTTGGAGGCTCTTTAAGCCATTGAGTCTTCAGCCTCATCCTTGTCCGTTACACGTGCATCTGTCTCTTGGCAACTCTCTGGGGTATCTTGTCTGCTAGAAAAGTCATTTGTCTCTAGTTGGCTCCCTGGGCCATCATGCATGCAATCATACTTGAATGTTCAACCAAATAAGGATCACGATCCATATTCTGCAAAAGGTCAAAAAAAATTAAATAACAATATCTATAAAACGCCAATAAATAGAATTATATTCACGATACTTCTAATCTGTAGTCCGTGCAAACACCCCTCAAGAATTGTGCTCTGTGTGGCTCTTGTCTATATCCCAAGCGCAAACAGTTCTCTACGGCAACAGTTTATAGACTCGAAGGTCCCGAGACTGTCCTGCACCAGCCTATGCGATGTGGACAGAAGTCATGCCAAGCCTCCCACTACTACAACTTCGTGTGGAGCAACGGCATCAAGACCAATTCGCTCGATCCCAACCAGGCCGAGTATATCTTCGTGACCGCCAACACCGGGTTCCACGTCTCCTTCCTTGCTTATCACGATGCCCTGCAATTCAGAGGCTACTTGAGCAATCACGCCATCGCCTGGTCCCAAACGAACGCATTATGGGCAGATGACCATGCACATGCTCGATTTCACAAGGACTATGCATTGGCTCGTCTCTTGGTATGGATGAAAAAAAATGCTTCAATCTATTAACCAGTCTGATGCAGTACATATATATATATATATATTTAATTTTCGTATATGTATGTAAGAGAATATTCATATATATATATATATCATTATTGTTTTCTGTTGAGCAATTACTTAATACTATTGGTAGCCCTATGTGTATATTATCAGTTTCTCCACTGTGTTTGGAACGAGTCTGTCATGATGAAACAATCAATATGTAGGAATATATATGCATTGTTCTGCAGCATTACAAACAAGGTCTTCTCTGGAATGTCATGAGCGAACTGTCGGTCATGTGGAAATCCACTATGCCAAGCACTTCCATTCAGAAACTTCGCACAATTCGCGTAGATGATCCTGTGCATGAAGGGCATCTTCGGGACTTCCACCGATGGTGGCAAACCATCGAAACTCCCCATCGCATGTCGCAGTCTGTCAAAGAGATCGCTGTCGATGGCCACGAGAAGATCGCCACAAAGTGCTATCATGAAGCACCAGCTCGCGGTGGTCGTCCTCGGAAGGATGGCCATGTCAAATTGTTCTACAACGGCTGGTTCATGGCGACACACCCTGGGACCGGAGTCATCCTAGGCCTTTTTGAGATGAAAGATCCAGAGAATTCGGATGTTGCGCTCAATCTTGTGCAAAATTTGCTACCGCATTATCCCAAAGTGGATGCAGTACTCTACGATCGAGCCTGTAGCATCTTCAAGAAGGCTAAGAACACACAGGATTTGAAGCCTGTCAAGTTCTGGTGTGTAGACAAATTCCACGCAAAGGGACATTGCAACAAATGTAAATGTTCCCCGTCTGTGGTGCCAGCAATCGATAAGCGACTGAAAAGAGTCAACACATCGATTTCTGAACAGGTGTTTTCGTGGTTCCGTGGGTACAGCTCCACATTCAACTCCATGAACGCGAAACACCAAAGATTCTATGTGTTGGCTTACTCGCGTCGACACAATCATTTGCAAAAATTAGATGACATGCAGCACCTCAATCCTTGGTCTGCCCGTAAGTCCACTTTGAAGCGAGCCGGCGTGCTGCAGAAGCCAGCCAGCCGCAAATATAAGTGTAGGGTCAAGAAGCAAGCCGTCTTGAAGAGACCCGCACAGAAATGATTTGATGATGTGGACTAGAAGATATTTCCAACATCTTCCCAAACCCAAACTCTTCCGCCATCATTTTGCAATTCCGTCATTCGTTGGTGCAATGCATCAAATCAAAGGTGCCAGAGCGGTTCCGCTTCAAAATCTCTCACAGCTGTCTCGCTCGTCGGACAAAAAAGAGAAGATGCACGCACTGAATCGTTACTGCTTGCTCATGAAATCTTCCACGTCTCAATGCCATAATCAGCAATAGATTGCAACACGCCATACAAGAAATTGTCCATGTGAATACACATATTGTTTAAATATGTATAACCTAGAACTGCTAAGACGCAACCCCTTGTAACATCCAAATAATGGATTTCCATAAATCAGAGAAGCAAAATGAAGCACCGGAAAAAAACATAGATTGACATTAACGTTTCGGAGTCTGGGTACGAAATTTCTTCTTTCCATTTGGTACTTTCTGAACCTTCATGCCTTGGTCCTCTTTTTCTTGGCCTTTGTTTCATCAGGTGGCTTGCAGCTGGTGTTCAGCAAATCTTTCTTTTCGTGATCTTCCTTTCAAGACTCCTGCAACCATATCATATTTGATTCTCTAAGGCACTGTCATATCTCCACTTCTATCGCACTGGCCTCCACTCTATCGAGTAGCATTCTCTATATTGCTCTGCCATCCCATTGCAGTGACATACCATTGGCTTTGAGATCCCTTTCCTTTGACACTCCTTTGCTTTGGCATCCCCAATATGTAGCATAGATTTTGTTTCGTCATTATTTGAATTCAAATGCGATTTAGGGTATGTGCCGCAGTATATAATTTTAATAAAAATGTTCATATTATGTCTTAACTTGATGAACTTAGAATAAACTTTGTCATATCTAGAACCATACTTAATCAGTAAGAATTTATTTGAAGAAATAAAATAAATGCATTAAAAATAACAAAAAACAGCTAAAAATGACGTAAAAACTGGGGACCCACAACGTCCCGCACTCTAAAAGTCATTGTATCACCAATATTGTATCACCTTGATATCACTATTAAATCCCATTAAAATCCCATTAAATCCCGTTAACTCCCATTAAAATCCCATTGAATTGGACGTCTTGTGGATCGTTTTATCCCACAAATAGCACTTGGTCACAGCAAGGATTCGTGTCTTCGATGGTGAGCAGGGAAGCTCAAAGGATGACGTGAGCGCGGGTAGATCCACTGGAAGTTCCTGATTGGAAAGGAGAGTGTCCCTAGCATCTAAACATACATATTCCATTCATATTCCGATATATATATATATATTTCATATGTACATACTGTATATATTCTATATAATTCTATATAGTCTATATTACATATAGTTATATAATATATTCATAGTCATATTCTTTTGTGTTTCTATAGATACATATATTCATATATATATATAATATGTGTATTCATATATTTATTAAATAGTATATACACATATTTGCAAAAAATACTCATACATTGGAATAGTAGACACATATACCTACTGTATATAGAAGTATACATTTAGTATAATTTTTGTATATACATACATACATACATGCATACATACATACATACATACCTACATACCTACATACCTACATACCTACATACCTACATACCTACATACCTACATACCTACATACCTACATACCTACAAACCTACATATACCTATACATACATACCACATACCATACCTACACCCCATACCATACATACATATACTACCTACATACCTACATACCTACATACCTACATACCTACATACCTACATACCTACATACCTACATACCTACATACCTACATACCTACATACCTACATAACTACATACCTACATACCTACATACCTACATACCTACATACCTACATACCTACATACCTACATACCTACATACCTACATACCTACATACCTACATACTTACATACTTACATACGTACATACGTACATACGTACATACGTACATACGTACATACGTACATACGTACATACGTACACACGTACATACATACATACATACATACATAGATACTTAGATACTTAGATACTTAGATACTTAGATACTTAGATACATACATAGATACTTAGATACGTACATACATAGATACTTAGATACATACATACATAGATACATAGATATATAGATACATAGATACATTGATACATAGATACATAGATACATACGTGCGTACAAACATACAAACATACAGTGTGGTTATTACCACATATTATAACATATTATAACCAATATTGTTTGTCTATACAGTAAGTGATAGACAACATAGAGAATTATACAGGCAATGGACAATATTGATAATAACAACATTGAGAATTGATACATTACATATAGAACTATGTTGATATACAATATGGTCTATTGATATAACATTGATACAACATTGATATTATATATTATTGTTATACTGAAAGATGGATATACTATCGGATATACCATATTATAGAACTACTTATAGAACCAGACACCAGGCAACACACCATCAAAAAATCAACAGTCGCCTTGAGGCCTTTGGCAAGCCTTCATCCCAAAGAGGACGAGAACGCGGAGGTGACACACGAGTCATGGAGGTTTCCAACTGTCATGGAGGGTACCCCAATAGCTGGATGGTTTCTCATGGAGAATCCCGAAAATCATATGGATATATATATATATATGTGGATGATTCAGGTGTACCTCTCTTTTAGGACACCTCTATACATGTAGTTGTATATAGATGATTATTTTTACACGTGATCATTTATATACCATAATATAACAAATTATATTAAGATATTTTTTAGCAACATAATCCATCAACATGATGTTTCTTGTTTTTGATTATTGATCATCATATATACCCAGAACATAAATGGTTATTAATATAAGTTATGATGTTTATATAACTATATAACTATCTAATCATAACAGTTATAATTATCATATATACCCAGAAAATATAGCTATGATGTTTATATATGTTATATAGCCATATATAACCATACCCAATAATGAACAAATATACCCAACGAATCGTATTTCATCCCTGAGGTGGAAGCACTGGAAGCGGAAACACTGGGCGATGGAGGCGCCCAGTGTCAAAAAGTCTTCCTTTGGGGAAAACTCGTTGTGGCACGACATTCAGATGCCAGAATCATGCAGAATATATATATATATATACAGTAAATCAGTAAATCAAAGATAGATAGATAGATATATATATATATACCCATAGGATCCATGTATGCTATATATGGTAACATTTACCATCAATATACACCAAATGTTAGCATATATACCATACATGGATCCAGGAAAATCAAATATATACAGTAAAACCCTACTGTTTTACAGTAAAGTCAAAGATGGCAATGGAACATCCACCAGTTTGTTGCTATGTTTCGCATTGAAACCTCCATGTGTGATCATTTCTGTAAATTAATCTTGCGAAAAACTCGTTGTGTTTGTTCTTCCAATAAAAATATGATATATATGGAAATGGCGTTTTTTCGATATAAGTGTGAATTTCGTCTTCGAGAGTAATACCATCTGGTAAACTTTCACATAGCCACGGAAAATCACCATGTTTAATGGGAAAACCTACTATTTCTATGGCCATTTTCAATAGCAAACTGTTCGTCATTACCAGACCGGGTAATAGCTCAGACGATCAGATCACGGGGGTCGCCATCAGGAGCTGCAAAAAGGTTGAGATCTCAGCGGTGAGCGAACGTCGATCGGGTCTACAATGGTGGGTCATAAATGGATCAATAATTGATATTTATTGATAATTAATTGGAAAATTTTGGGGATTATTAATGGATTATTAATGGATATTATCAAATAATTGGCAATAATAACCAAAGGATATGTGGAACATATCCATGAATAATCCCCAAACGGCCTCAGGTTGGTGACTTTGTGCTGGTTGGTGGTTTGGAACATTTTTATGTTTTCTATATATTGGGAATGTCATCATCCCAACTGACGAACTCATATTTTTCAGAGGGGTAGGTATACCACCAACCAGATAATTGACAATAATAATTGATAATGATGTTATGGTATGTTAAAAATAGAAAATGGCTGTAAAGAATCTAGTGGTTATGAATTGTCATGATTTCTCGGTCGAATTTGGTATCGGATCGCCTAGGGAGGAAGCCACGGAGGAGATCAAGGAAGAAACCAAAGAGAAGCCCAAGGCTTGAAGTTGCTATGGGTCAACGGTACCATCTGCGTATGGGATTTAATATGGGATTTAATATGGGATTGCATGGTAATTTCCATGGTGATTTCCATGGGGATTTTATTGGATATTACCCTCTGGTTATTTATATAACATAGCTATGGAGAATCAGTGAACATCAAATTCTTAGTAGAGATAATCATAGATCATCTATAAATAAACATGTTCCAACAAGCGCGATCCTTGATTGTGTTTTTTGCTGTTGCTTGTCTAATTGTATCGTCTATATATATAATTTGCATTTGCCCTGGGGGCACCCAAAAAATTGTTCCAAGCGCCTATCATGGATTGTGGGGATGTCATGTTTGTATATAAAGATCCTGTACCAGCAACAAGTAGAGACAGTTGGAGGATTGTCCAGCCCAAACCCATGAGCATTAGTTTGGATGTTTTGGGATGGGTTGTTAACCAGCCAAAGACAGTGTACTTGGAGCATTTCAACAGTGCTTGGTTGCTCATATGCTCCGACTAAGAAGATGTATATAGAATGATGTAGCAAATGTAGCAGCAGCTGAATGGATATCAGTGATTTCGCCGGCATCTGCATATTTTTCAGTGCAGAAGATGTGATAAAAAAATACAGCAGCGGTCCCCAATTGGGGACGATTTAATCACACTCCAGTTGATTCATAATGGTTGGGATGGCCTTTGTTCAATTCACCCATGAAGCAAATGTTTCAAAACATGCCCCGTTCTTGGTTGCTATTGATTTATTCATCTATTTATCATCAGTATCACTACATTCTTCGAGAGTCACTGCTTTCCTTTCATTCTTTGATGGGGAGTTATACTATCCTCACGTTCCCATTTTTTCTAAACTCTTAGTTGAGCAGTGCAGAACTATCCCCAGCATTTTGAGGGTAACTATATGGTGGATTCCTAGAATGGAGGAACCCCTTAAAAACCATGATTTTCCCGGTTTCAAAAGGTGAGAATGAAACTTGGATGATAACTTGCGATCCCCCAATGACTTACTGTAAGAAATCATATGTTGCCATATCCATATGAATATGATGGTTACTCATGTGTTGTCCCCACAACTTTGGAAATATTCCCTGTTAGTCAATCCACATGTCGGGACTAATAATGTACTTCCATGGTCAACTAGTTAGATCATCAATATTCCATCATTCTATCCGGGATACCCACTAGTCCTGTCTCATACTCAACCTCCCCCTCCCCTTCCCCACACAATATCAATGGGAATTTCAGGATCCTAAAATGGAGGTACTGTACCATATAAGATCATATAAGGCTATATTTTGCTGGGATATTCCCTTACATAGGCCTGAAAAATAGGCCAAAAATATATGGTAGGTACCTCCATAGAACCTCCATATAACCTCCATATGGCTATGGATTCTTCATGGAATGGCCCACGAGGTGCTCCCGCGCTTCGCCAAGTACAAACGCCTCAAGGAGGTCGGTCAAAAAGCCTCTGGAGGGCTCGGGAAAGCGGGATGATGATCGTTTATTGATGTTTATTGATTGTCAATAGGTCAAACATGATTGTTGATGATGTTGATGTTCATGTTCATGTTGTTGTTGATGATGATGTTGTTGATGATTATAGTTTGTTGATTGTCAAACATGCTCAAACATGGTCAAACTAAAAATGTGGTAACTGGTGTTGATTGATTTTTAAGTGGGAGATCACATGATACAACGACTTGCCACGGCAATGTTTTGGCCTTGGGTCCTTCAAAAGGGGGATTGACAGTCCAGTGGATGGAACGGGACACGCCAAGCAATAACTGGATGGTTTATTTCATGGAAAATCTCGACTTATAAAATGGATGGTGACTGGGGTCGGGGTACCCCTATTTTAGGAAACCACCAAATATATATATATACTGTATATATATATACTGTATATATATTATTATTATTATTATTGTTATTATTATTATTGTTATTTTTATTATTATTATTATATTATATATATATATTATATTTCAAATGTCTTGCGCTGATGGTTTCAAAGCTTGTTTTGAGCATGTTCCAGGTTTCATGCCCCAAAAATGGTTTGCTTCGATCAGAATTCAGTGGCCAGTCTTTTTGATGTTTGCTGGTTTATCGCAATTCTTTGAAAGTGCTAGTTTCAGAATGACTATCTATTTTTGCTGGTGCCAGTTTTTTAATCTACGACATACTATGGCCATGTTTTTGTTTATTTCGACTTTTTGCTGATTGCCAGTATTATAGCCACTATATGGCTATCTATATCTACTCTCCTTTTGTGTTGCTTCAACCAAATATCATCATCTCTTTTACAACTAAACTGATAGTACAGCTAGTTCACAAAAAGTGTAGCTTTGTAAACATTCAAGTTCAACTATCATGGTTTTCCAGTGAAACTCCAGACGAACTGCCCTGGCGACGTTTTCGACGTGTTTTCGCTCAAGGCCCTGCAACTCTTTGCCGCTCGCTTCGGCCTGGGACCCCAATCAGCAGATGCTGGAAATCAGCCCCAGAGATATACCAGAAATACTATAGAAATACTATCATTATCTATCATTAACCACTATATAACCACTATATAACCACTATGTCATGCTATGTCCTTTTAAACTTATAGACCACAATAAGCTATTAAGGAAATCATCCCCGGAGGCCTTATTTCAGGTGCGTGACATACCATATTTGGGACATGATGGAACCATAGGTGAAATAGCCGAATGGAGATTGAATCAACATCTGAATTTCACCAATATCAAACAACAGTGGGGAGAATGACGATCAACATTGTAGTAACCCTAATTATAAACCATCAATATGAGCATCAATGGATGGTATAAAGCATCCCCAAATGGTAGCTTTACGGCATTGGGACGCATTGGGTGTATTTCAGTGACAATTTGCGCAGAGCAGAGGCCCAGATGAATCATGACGAAGATGTTGAGTAAACCATATATCCACCATTAATCACTCATTAATATATAATTGTGTTATCCGTTATGATTCATGTTGTTACCCATGTTTTGTCCATGTTTTTCCATTGATTTCAGATGACCTTGGAGGATTTTAGGACTAAAAACCAAGGTGTGACGGTTGCAGTTTTGCCCCCCCCCCGGAGGTGATGATGTGTTGCAGATGCTGGTGTCCTGGGGTGCTTGATGTCTGCTGTGAATTTTCTGGACATAACAACCCGGGTACATAACAACTGCTTGGTGGTTTGGAACATAAATTTTATGACTTTCCATAGATCGGGAATGCCATCCTCCCAAGTGACGAAGTCATATTTTTCAGAGGGTAGGTATACCACCAACCAGTGATGATATATGATGATACATGCTACTTTTCAGAGAATCTGGAGTGCCGAACGAGAGGCCCTAGAAAGCTGGTTGTCCCAGTAAAAAATCCTGGCATGTGCTAGTATGTGAAGTTTAGAGGGTGGCACATGGAGAAGATATAAATGACATTAATTCAGTGAAAACTCACCACTTTGGTGGCTTTTTTGCCCCAAACAAAATGGATGGACATGGTGTGGCATGATTATTTTCTCATTGAGAATAACATAGAAATTTCCATAGAAATAACCATTTCCATAGAAATAACCATTCAGAAATTTCTTTGGAAGATGGCTGCCAGCCAGAAATCTCGTTTCGCGAATTTCGGGCATTCCGCCAGGTACCCAAAATCCTTGAAGCAGCCACTGCGGTGTGGCTCCTCAGCTCATATTTTTTCATTCTTTTTCTGGGTCAGGGATAATAATATGAGATGATAATGGTTAATGATGGTTAATAATGGTTAATAATGGTTAACAATTATATCACAATTATATAACAATAATAATGTATTGATAATTGTTATATAGTATATAATGGTTGTTGATTGTTAATAATGGTTCATAATGGTTCATGATAATGGATTTCCAAAAATAGGAGTTTTCTAAGTACTGTAGATGGCACCGGAAGGAGCCCAGCGTGGAAGATTTGCCCATCCCGCCCAAGGCCAAGGCGGGACACACAGGGCTGCTCCAAGCTGCCCGGCCTGGTAAACATACAAAAAGCTATTGAAAAATGGCCATAGAAATAGTAGGTTTTCCATGGTTTTCCCATGAAAAATGGTGATTTTCCCATAGTTATGTGAATCTGGTAATGACTAACAGTTTGCTATTGAACATGGCCATAGAAATAGTTGATTTACCCATTAAAAATGGATAAAATGGTGATTTTCCATAGCAAACTGTGAATGTTTATCAGATACTGTGATTGCGAAATCCTGCTAACCAGCTGGGAAATATTGACTTCATGGGACATACATGGAAATAAAAGAAGAAATCATACCAATCATATAGGGATAAATTTTAACGACCTCACTGCGACCGAACCCTGGAATCATGGTGATTTTTTCGGGGAATCATCCCAAAATGGCACAACATTTCAGGTGAGTGAAATATTATAATTTACCCAGAATCATATAGTATAGGGAGAGATAGGGATAAAATACTCTAATTGGATCCTGGAAGTCCAATTAAGAACCACTGGGACTATGTTTTTTCTTAAGGGCCAGGTATCAGTCCTGAAAGTGGGCACCAGCCGGGTGTTTTTTTCAGAAAGATCCAAGAGATTTGGAACTTGAAAAATGGATCCAAGACATTCTACCAGACCCAGCTGGGTTGGAGAAGGGCAGTATGTGACTGGATAAATACCTTGCACACACATTACTTCTGAAGACCTTTTCAAAAGATGGCAGATCATGGCGCGCCCTGAAACTGATACCTATCACTCAGAGCTGAACCAAAGATGGAAGTGGTATTTTGAATCCTTGTGATTAAAAATCCATTCAAATCCCATAAGAAAATATAAGAAATCCAGCAAATTGCTACCATGAATGATGGTTCTGTTTAAATCCCACAAGAATTTGAGTGGCTAAACTTTCCCATGTCTGGGCGCGTGTGACTCCTTCGTTTGATGAATCCCAGCGGCTGCCATGGGAGGCACCCAAAGTCCCCAAGCTTCGAGAGGTCGCTGAGGTGGGATACCGTGACCATGCTGAAAAATAGGGATTTTTTGACCAGCAAAATAGGAGATATATATATATATATGTAGGATATATATATAATATAATATATATATATATATAATACAATATATATATATATAGAGCTAGAAAACATCATATAACAATATACCGACTTGGATCGACTTGGGATTAAAATGGATTAAATATATGGTATATTGTACTTTTGTTACTGGAGGTTCACCAGATATGGGCCATATTGTTATATCCAAAATAGGAGTTTTTATGAGCAAATCGCTAGGTGTCCCACAATTTTTGTGGGGTGATGAGATCATTTAGGGAAGTAAGCTTGCTCTGTTGGGATATACGGTACCCTTTTTGGACAATTCATTTTCTCATTGTTGGTTCGTTATATCCCATGATATTCCCGCAAGATGGTTGCCAAACATGCCCAATTCTGTTGGTTGACTCCCAGTTTTTCGGCATGTTTGAGTTTTACATCCCTATTTAAGTAAAATTAGATCCATAAACAGGATCGGGGGAAGAGATGGTGGAACATGTTGGCATCATTTTAAAGGACGAACCCGTGTGGATGTGCCTCAACTTTCTACGGGGGCCAATGGGCCCATACCAGGGGGGTTTCTTAAATTGGGGGATCCCCAATAGCTGGTTGGTTTCTCATGGAAAATCCTATTAAAATGGATGATTTAGGGGTACCATTTATGGACACCCTCATATAATTGGTCAATATTGGTCATGTCTTTTTAAAAGCCAATTTGAGGGGCCACGGATGTTGAGCTAAAGCCATGCCAACGCTCAACTGCGTGATTTTTTCGGACTCCAAGTTGTTCTTCTTTGTTGGATCATGACGGGATATCCACCAAATTCGATCAATTTTTCGATATTTTTCATAGGGATATCCCCCAAATGATCAATTTTTCGTAGAGAAAATCCACATTGAACCATCACTCGTTTAGGATTCGCCCATGCCAACCCCAACACCTCAGGCCAATGGTGACAAGTTAGGCACGACGCACGGGAAATGGCTGCCGTGCTTGACAGGCAGATAAGCTTACTGACCAGTTTTCCACAAGTTGCCCTCACATGTTACATGTGTTTTCCTGTGAATGCTAGGTCCGCGTTCGAACAAAATAAATCATTTGATTCCTGAAGAGCCCTTGGTTGGTCCTGTCGCTACTCTGTTAAGAACAGAACAATCAGGAAGTTCTCAAAACAGTAATAGGACACCTCCAGACTTTGGTGCAGTGGTGAAATTGTTGGATTGTACCCTTTATTTCTTGATCATTCTTGATCATTATTAGCAGATTCTCTGTACTTATCACAGTATGCAAAGAACAAGCATGAGCGAAGCAGACGAACAGATACAAGTTTTCCACAACCTCCAACTGGTCAAAAAATCCACCCAAAACATCCATTGACGGACGGCCAAACCTCACCAGGGGACGTCCAAAGTGACTTGCTTGCGACGTCCAAGGAGCGGATCTAACGGGGCATGATGAGGATTAACCCAGCCATGGGGATATGGGTATGGGTCAATACCTATAGATACATTTTTAGTGGGATGAACATCCATTTACCAGCTGTTTTGGGGTTCACTAGGTAATTACCAGGGTTTTGACACACTGCCATATTATGGGTGATGAATGAATGGCAATTAATGGATAGGTTTGAACAACAAATCGTGTACCTCAAATCTCCTGGCAATAAAACAGCCTGTTTTTGTACTCGAAATATAATCATCATGGTAGTTGCAATACGACAAAATGATCTGATAATGTCTTGGATGACTTGGTGTACCTCCATCTCCATACATATCTGGGTAAATTATAACGACCTCACTGCGACCGAACCCTGGAATCATAGTTAATAAGGGATATAAAGGGAATCATCCCAAAATGGCACAACATTTCAGGTTACTGAATTATTATTGTTATTATTATTTGGCAGTGTGTCAAAAACCTTGTACCCCTGTAGTTCACATCAAAATAGCTGGTTTAGCTGGAGGTTCATCCCCCTAAAAATGGTATCAATAGGTATTGATCCATAGCCATTTGACCAGATATATACATATTATTATAACTGTATTATTATTATTACTGTATTATTATTATTATATAATATTATCATTATTACTACCATTATTATTTTTATTATTATTATTATTTGCCCAGATATATATATATATATACATATATTATAACTCGAAGCAAACTGATAGACCCTCTGGTACTCAGTCCCGTGACGCTGGAAAATCAGCGTGAAGCCTTGAAGCCTCAAGCGATAGGTAAGCTGGACAGTTGGCAAATACGACATGTATAACTTAAAGTAATAATTGTGGATAGGATGTAGGGATCTACGGATTCATGGTGGATATATAATGATATATATATATATAAGTGTGTATATATATATATATTACATATTTATATATAAGTGTATGTATATATATATAATATACATACATTTCTTTATATACATAGTATACATAAATATATATATATATATATCATCTAGTTGGATGTTGCTTAACATAAACCCACAAAACTGAGGGTCAACTTCGTCATGGTCCGACCGGCTTTGCTTTCAGGAGGCCACGTTGTCGGCCAGTGGTGCCTATAGCCTCCTCGCGAACCTCTTTCTGTGCGGGATCCTGACCTCATGGGGAGCACCCCAATTGCTGGATGGTTTATGGAAAATCCTAAAACAACATGGAGAACTAGGGGTACCCCTATTTTAGGGAACCTCCACATCTTTTTAGGGGAGTTGTTTAGTATGATTCTGTATACATGAATTATAGTTGTGTTATAATATGTTGAATTCATTGATAAAACGTACTTAAAATCGAATCTCTAAATACTAGGACATCGCATATCATTCTAATCTATGTCATGATATTTCAATGGTGTGGACCAATTTTGCAGCCAGCGATCTTTACCAGAGCCTAATTTATAACTGTCCGCTAAACCCACTTGCAAATCATCGCAATTGTGGTCACCCATTGATATGTGTGAGAACTGCGAGAAGCGGTCTCATGTCGGATGCATGGATGCATCTAGTTGTTGACCACTTAGCAACTTTCAGTTGCTCAAAGTCCGCGAGTCTCAAGTCACCAAGTCACCGCAAGCCAGGTTGAATGTGCAGGACTATCAGCAAGACCTTCAAAAGCTGTACTTGTCCTCGGCGAAGGCCCCGAGACTCGGTGGTTTATGGCGCTGTGAAAAAATTGAAGCCCCAGGAAACCATTAGAAAACCATTAGAAAACCATTAGAAAACCATTAGAAAACCATGGTCATTTCAAGTCTTGATACGGTTTTACCATGTTTTACCTCCAATATTTCTGAGCCAATCATTTTGAGACCCGAAATATGCTGCGCCCCCTGCGATGAAGAATTGGTTGGCCAATGATGGCCAATGGTTGTACCGGACAGGCTTTTGAGTTTTGACCCACATCCATTCTCCATGGGGCCCTTAAAATTGCTGGTTACACCATGTGTAATCCACTTAGGGATGATGTGAACAGGTCCCGCGTTGCGCGGGTTGCGGGATGACCCAGAGCGACCTGAAACGACGATGTTGTTTTTTTGGGGGACCCCAAAGCAGTCCAACAAAAACAGTTTTTTGGATTTACGTTCAAGTAGCATTGATGGTATGTATAGGTGTGTGTGTGTGTGAAAATTATATACAACATCTTAAATATTTCATATTTCAATCTGACAGCTGATGATAAAACATCGGATTTAGGGTACATATCCAATTTTCCAGACAAACTCAGAAACGATATACTGTATATATATACTGTATATATATATACATATGTTTTGGTGCACCTTGGAATACAATCCCATAAAACATGATCCCATATCAGATCTGGGATGGGCGCACTATATCCAAAAGAACGCTCTGTAAGAAATCAGGTGTGTGGAGTTCTTGCATTTGGCATAAATATATCATAGATTTAGATACTGTATATTATATGTGTAAAGTGTATACTCATGATTAGGTTTATGATGGTTTATGTACATGGTATCGCATATTATGTGCATATATATATACATATTGCGTTTATTATTGTTACTGTCATTATTATTAACCTTATTATCTGCAGTATATGTTTTATAATATACATAATTATATACAATACAATACAATACAATATATATATATTCTACATGATTATATATATACATATATATATATATATATTACATGTATGTGTATATATATATATATACATATAATCAACATGTTATACTTGTAGTGTATAAAAAAAAAACGTATAAACATATTTGCACTCATAGCTCTATGCTCCCGAATTTCCGCCTAAGATCTAGCTATAATCGATCTAGACGACTCCTCACTAGGCTGCGCCACAGAAGATTCTTTGTCTCCTGACCTTCTTCCACTTCAGCGATGTGGCTTGGAAGCATAGCACCTGACTCAGGGATCTTCGACATTTGGGAGTTTCCTAACATGGTGGCACTTCCAAATCATCCAATATTTCACCATTTTTGTGTTGAAACCCATGGTTTTTGGGGATCACTCTAAGACACCTCCATTTATTTGGGTACATTTTTTGTTGCCTGTTTGCTTGCTGATCAGCATGCTGATTGGAATCAGCAAACGGTCAAACGCGGTAAGCGCAAGAATCAGACATCCCAATTTTACCAGAAATTGGTGATCCATTTTCAATTCAAGGTTTACCATTTGGGTTAATCACTATGGTAGCCCGTTTACCATGAATTCAGCCACAAGCATGCAGATATTGTCAGACATAGTGTTTCATTGAGGATCCCCAGGTTTTATCATGTTTTTTTGCTAACCACCCAGGGTCTTGATCCGGGATGCCTTCAACGTGCCCCCATGTGGTTGGCTCATCAGTTCTACCATGTTCTACCCACCATGAGGACCCTTTGTTACGCCAGATACGACTGCACCGTCCTTCAACTTTAATATAGACGCTGAGATTAGCCCAAACCTTAGAGAAGAACCTGCAGTTCCTGCAGTTTGAAAGATTTGAAAGGGTCTCTGTTAGGTGGGGGCATGGTAATATAGGTTCCCCATTTTTGCTGGCTAACATCCCCATTTTTGTTAGATATCCTGATATATGTGCAATATAATATCCCTACACAAGTCCATCCACCTAATATTACATGCAACATCATACAACAAAAATGAATAAGTCCAATGCTAAGTTGGGGTTTTGTTTGGGGATGCTTAATACTAGGTCCCTGTTCAACAAATGATCGTTGACAAAATATCATGAATCCAACAATCACTATTTTTAAGCTAATGTTATACCAAAAACTACCTTTATACCAACAAGTAATAGCATTATTTTTAATTTACCATTGATTTAAATTAGGTTATAAGACATTATAATTATACTTTTGTCTTGATTTTTCGTTGTTATTTTTTGTCGTCGTCGTCGTTGTTGTTGAGTTGGTGTTCTTGTTCTTGTTCTTGTTGTTTTGTTTTCTTTTCCTTTTTCTTCTTCTCCTCTACCCTCTGGTAAACAAACATAGCTATGGAAAATCACCATTTGCAATGGGTAAATCAACTATTTCTATGGACCATTTTCAATAGCAAACTGTAACAAATTACCAGAGGGTATATCATATTAAATCCCATTAAACCACCATAAAATCCCATTAAATCACTATAGCTGGTCTCGTTGCGATTCTCCCAAGTCCGAGGCCGGCGGCGAAAAGCGCACGCTGCACTTCCAGCGCTGCACGCGGCCGGAGCCGGAGCTGCGTCGCACGCTGCCTGAGCCCGTCGTGCCGGTGGTGCCGGCGGCGCAAGGATCGGTGGATGGGACAAGGGAACAATGGTCATTGAATGATATTAAATGGTGGTTGTTGATCAATATAGCATAAATTAACATTGATATACATCCATGGTAAAACGGTAAAACTATAGTAAGGGTCTAACTATGTCCATTGGTTGATATAACCATATATATATATTTCAGTATTATATTATAAGTATATATATACATATATGATTATAACATATTATATATATATAGAATATACAACATGGGGATCGGTCAAAAACCTATGAAATTGCAATATATTGGGCAACAACCGCACATTAACAAACTATATTTTAGGGTGCCTTGGGTGCCAGGGTTTTGATTCATAGCCAGATGCAAAAAATGCTCTGGAAACTGTTGGACACATGGAAAAACATACCCTCTGGTAATTTGTTACGTAGCTATTGAAAATGGCCATTAATAGTGGATTTTCCCATTAAAAATGGTGATTTTCCATAGCTATGTTAGTTTACCAGAGGGTAACAATTGAAAAACAATGTCACAATAAACGCTCAAAATGAATGGATGTAATTGTGTAACATCGTAATTGCTCTCAAGAACAAGAAATAGTAGGCGAACTGAAATACTGACATTGGGGTTCAACTGCCTGCCAATCGCAGTTTGCCGAGAAACATTGGGAATTTAAAAGATATGTTGTGCATGTTTCACAAGGTAAGTATGGATGGAGAGTAATGTGGATAAACCGAAACAATTGAGTTGGGCATGTGTCCTTTCTTCTAATCACAGATTCCAATTGATTTCGGACGAAACATATATAGGTCATTATAGGCCTATCTTTTTGTGACAGAACCAGAATTCTATTGTGACAGGAGTTGCAAAAGAAAATGGTAAAACATGCCTAGTGGATCTTAGTGGGCAATGCCGATGTGAGAAAAGTCTCACTTTGGCCGAAACTGTCGCCATATAATTTAACATGTTAGAATCCATTTGATTTATTGGAATTGCATTGTTTGGGAATAGACTACACCTGGCCTGTGCTGATTATGGTGGAGTTTTGCGAGATCTTTCCCGGAGTGGGCCTTGAGCAGCTGAAGGCTCTTCCACAATTCGTGCCGGTGCAGATGATTTGATGACAATTTCTTACACTCTGACACTGGAACGCAGGATTAAGCTTGATGTGCATAGTTCAACACAAATGAATTCTATTGCCTTTTCTCCTTCCACAAAGCACAACAACCTGCAAGCATTCCCACTTGCATTCCTTGTCCAGTTGTCCAGTTTGGTTCGTACGCGAGGCTCTGGAACTGCAGACGGAAGTCCGGAAGCAAAGCCAGATGGTTCCAATCTCAGCACATCTCACAAGTCCTTTCTCCAGAACGACAAAGAATTTTAAAAAGCAAACATGTGATCAGCTGAACATGCGTGAAAGCGTATGAAAGTGCGTTGTCATGTGTTGTCCCACAAACATTATCAAACCACATCAAACCCATCCAACCACAAACTATTCAGCTATTATGAAGTGTAGACTCTAGCAGTCATCGTTTGGTTTGCCGCCAACTAGAGCTGTACATTTTGTGTGGTGTTTGAGTCACAAAGCGACCAAAGGGAGAGCGTGAAGTGTGAAGGTCCTTGTATTTCGATACGTCTTGTCTACTTTGAACATGCTTGACTTGTATACTTTTATACTTGTATACTTGTATACTTGTATATGTGTATAGTTATGCTCGGCTTGCACTGTCCTGCAACCTCAGAAAAAGATGTACTTGGTACATGAATGTTTCCCTTGCGATTCAAGAAACGACAGTTCATTTGCCTGTGTTTGTTGATTGATTCCCTTTTGCAGTGGAACTTCAGCAACTTTGAGGTTCTGCCACAGAAGCCGCTCCAGATGCAAAGATGGATGCAGCAGATGCAAAAGTTGATGCAGCAGGTTCATGCCTTAGCAGACGATTTGATGACAATTTCTTACACTCTGACACTGGAACGCAGGATTAAGCTTGATGTCCATAGTTCAACACAAATGAATTCTATTGCCTTTTCTTCTTCCACAAAGCACAACAACCTGCAAGCATTCCCACTTGCATTCCTTGTCCAGTTGTCCAGTTTGGTTCGTACGCAAGGCTCTGGAACTGCAGACGGAAGTCCGGAAGCAAAGCCAGATGGTTCCAATCTCAGCACATCTCACAAGTCCTTTCTCCAGAACGACAAAGAATTTTAAAAAGCAAACACGTGCATGTAATCAGCTGAACATGCGTGAAAGCGTATGAAAGAGCGTTGTCATGTGTTGTCCCACAAACATCATCAAACCACATCAAACCCATCCAACCACAAACTATTCAGCTATTATGAAGTGTAGTCCTTCCGGCGTCATCGTTTGGTTTGCGGCCAAGCGCTGTACATTTGTGTTGTGCTTGAATCACAAAGCGACCGAAGGGAGAGTGTAAAGGGTGAATGTAGATTCCATGCCTTGTATTTCGTCTAATGGGAAACCGCTTGACTCGTAATACTTATGATCGGCTTGCACTGTCCTGCACCCTCAGAAAAGAGATGTACTTGGTACATGAATGTTTCCCTTGCGATTCAAGAAATGACAGTTCGTTTGCCTGTGTTTGTTGATTGATTCCCTTTTGCAGTGGAACTTCAGCAACTTTGAGGTTCTGCCACAGAAGCCGCTCCAGATGCAAAGATGGATGCAGCAGATGCAAAAGTTGATGCAGCAGGTTCATGCCTTAGCAGATGATTTGATGACAATTTCTTGCACTCTGACACTGGAACGCAGGATAAGCTTGATGTCCAAAGTTCAACACACATGAATTCTTTTGCCTTTTCTTCTTCCACAAAGCACAACAACCTGCAAGCATTCCCACTTGCATTAATTGTCCAGTTGTCCAGTTTGGTTCGTACGCAAGGCTCTGGAACTGCAGACGGAAGTCCGGAAGCAAAGCCAGATGGTTCCAATCTCAGCACATCTCACAAGTCCTTTCTCCAGAACGACAAAGAATTTTAAAAAGCAAACACGTGCATGTAATCAGCTGAACATGCGTGAAAGCGTATGAAAGTGCGTTGTCATGTGTTGTCCCACAAACATTATCAAACCACATCAAACCCATCCAACCACAAACTATTCAGCTATTATGAAGTGTAGACTCTAGCAGTCATCGTTTGGTTTGCCGCCAACTAGAGCTGTACATTTTGTGTGGTGTTTGAGTCACAAAGCGACCAAAGGGAGAGTGTGAAGTGTGAAGGTCCTTGTATTTCGATACGTCTTGTCTACTTTGAACATGCTTGACTTGCATACTTGTATATGTGTATAGTTATGTTCGGCTTGCACTGTCCTGCAACCTCAGAAAAGAGATGTACTTGGTACATGAATGTTTCCCTTGCGATTCAAGAAACGACAGTTCATTTGCCTGTGTTTGTTGATTGATTCCCTTTTGCAGTGGAACTTCAGCAACTTTGAGGTTCTGCCACAGAAGCCGCTCCAGATGCAAAGATTGATGCAGCAGATGCAAAAGTTGATGCAGCAGGTTCATGCCTTAGCAGATGATTTGATGACAATTTCTTGCACTCTGACACTGAAACGCAGGATAATCTTGATGTCCATAGTTCAACACAAATGAATTTGTTTGCCTTTTCTTCTTCCACAAAGCGCAACAACCTGCAAGCATTCCCACTTGCATTCCTTGTCCAGTTGTCCAGTTTGGTTCGTACGCGAGGCTCTGGAACTGCAGACGGAAGTCCGGAAGCAAAGCCAGATGGTTCCAATCTCAGCACATCTCACAAGTCCTTTCTCCAGAACGACAAAGAATTTTAAAAAGCAAACACGTGCATGTAATCAGCTGAACATGCGTGAAAGCGTATGAAAGAGCGTTGTCATGTGTTGTCCCACAAACATCATCAAACCACATCAAACCCATGCAACCACAAACTATTCAGCTATTATGAAGTGTAGTCCTTCCGGCGTCATCGTTTGGTTTGCGGCCAAAGCGCTGTACATTTGTGTTGTGCTTGAATCACAAAGCGACCGAAGGGAGAGTGTAAAGGGTGAATGTAGATTCCATGCCTTGTATTTCGTCTAATGGGAAACCGCTTGACTCGTAATACTTATGATCGGCTTGCACTGTCCTGCGCCCTCAGAAAAGAGATGTACTTGGTACATGAATGTTTCCCTTGCGATTCAAGAAATGACAGTTCGTTTGCCTGTGTTTGTTGATTGATTCCCTTTTGCAGTGGAACTTCAGCAACTTTGAGGTTCTGCCACAGAAGCCGCTCCAGATGCAAAGATGGATGCAGCAGATGCAAAAGTTGATGCAGCAGGTTCATGCCTTAGCAGATGATTTGATGACAATTTCTTGCACTCTGACACTGGAACGCAGGATAAGCTTGATGTCCAAAGTTCAACACACATGAATTCTTTTGCCTTTTCTTCTTCCACAAAGCACAACAACCTGCAAGCATTCCCACTTGCATTAATTGTCCAGTTGTCCAGTTTGGTTCGTACGCAAGGCTCTGGAACTGCAGACGGAAGTCCGGAAGCAAAGCCAGATGGTTCCAATCTCAGCACATCTCACAAGTCCTTTCTCCAGAACGACAAAGAATTTTAAAAAGCAAACACGTGCATGTAATCAGCTGAACATGCGTGAAAGTGTATGAAAGTGCGTTGTCCCATCAAACATTATCAAACCACATCAAACCCATCCAACCACAAACTGTTCAGCTATTATGAAGTGTAGACTCTAGCAGTCATCGTTTGGTTTGCCGCCAACTAGAGCTGTACATTTTGTGTGGTGTTTGAGTCACAAAGCGACCAAAGGGAGAGTGTGAAGTGTGAAGGTCCTTGTATTTCGATACGTCTTGTCTACTTTGAACATGCTTGACTTGCATACTTGTATACTTGTATATGTGTATAGTTATGTTCGGCTTGCACTGTCCTGCAACCTCAGAAAAGAGATGTACTTGGTACATGAATGTTTCCCTTGCGATTCAAGAAATGACAGTTCTTTTGCCTGTGTTTGTTGATTGATTCCCTTTTGCAGTGGAACTTCAGCAACTTTGAGGTTCTGCCACAGAAGCCGCTCCAGATGCAAAGATTGATGCAGCAGATGCAAAAGTTGATGCAGCAGGTTCATGCCTTAGCAGATGATTTGATGACAATTTCTTGCACTCTGACACTGAAACGCAGGATAATCTTGATGTCCATAGTTCAACACAAATGAATTTGTTTGCCTTTTCTTCTTCCACAAAGCGCAACAACCTGCAAGCATTCCCACTTGCATTCCTTGTCCAGTTGTCCAGTTTGGTTCGTACGCAAGGCTCTGGAACTGCAGACGGAAGTCCGGAAGCAAAGCCAGATGGTTCCAATCTCAGCACATCTCACAAGTCCTTTCTCCAGAACGACAAAGAATTTTAAAAAGCAAACACGTGCATGTAATCAGCTGAACATGCGTGAAAGTGTATGAAAGTGCGTTGTCCCATCAAACATTATCAAACCACATCAAACCCATCCAACCACAAACTGTTCAGCTATTATGAAGTGTAGACTCTAGCAGTCATCGATTGGTTTGCCGCCAACTAGAGCTGTACATTTTGTGTGGTGTTTGAGTCACAAAGCGACCAAAGGGAGAGCGTGAAGTGTGAAGGTCCTTGTATGTCGATACCTTGTCTACTTTGAACATGCTTGACTTGTATACTTGTATACTTGTATACTTGTATATGTGTATAGTTATGCTCGGCTTGCACTGTCCTGCAACCTCAGAAAAGAGATGTACTTGGTACCTGAATGTTTCCCTTGCGATTCAAGAAATGACAGTTCTTTTGCCTGTGTTTGTTGATTGATTCCCTTTTGCAGTGGAACTTCAGCAACTTTGAGGTTCTGCCACAGAAGCCGCTCCAGATGCAAAGATGGATGCAGCAGATGCAAAAGTTGATGCAGCAGGTTCATGCCTTAGCAGACGATTTGATGACAATTTCTTACACTCTGACACTGGAACGCAGGATAAGCTTGATGTCCACAGGTTAATACACATGAATTCTTTTGCCTTTTCTTCTTCCACAAAGCACAACAACCTGCAAGCATTCCCACTTGCATTAATTGTCCAGTTGTCCAGTTGTCCTTTTTGGTTCATACGCAAGGCTCTGGAACTGCAGACGGAAGTCCGGAAGTAAAGCCAGATGGTTCCAATCTCAGCACATCTCAGCAGAACTTCCAAGCTACAATGATCTCAATACATGGTGATGTATGATACTATGGTGGTTTGGTGTTGTTTGTGCTGTGTGGGACACAGAAAGGATAGTGTTGAATGACCTCGTTGAGGTCCTGCGGTGCAGCTGCCTTTTTAGTACGTATTGCATGAGTTAGACTGTACTTCCCTGCTTCAGTGTTTCTATATAGGCTATGGATGGCTATATAGGATGTTTTGGGCTTGGGATTTTGATAGGAGAATTGTATTGAATTGTTGCACCTTCTTCAATGCTTTGCCATGGTTTGCATGAAATGGGGATGGTTCAAGACCTATTATATTATACATTATGTATGATATTTATATATATATATATTATAATATATATATCATTATTATAGAATTCTTGGGTGTTCGGAACATCCATAGCTCCCAGCTATGTTGAAATTCATGTTGTTCCAGGATTTTTCAGATGCAAAAGTGTTTTGGCTATGCCACACGGGGGTCCTAGCAGATCAAGAGACGTTCAGAATTGTCTGGAAATCTATGGCCCAAATGGAATCCATGACCTAAATGGGGTGCAACATGGTGTAGGCCCTAAAGATGATCATACCAACTTGGATCATGGGTCCCCCTATGGTTTTTAGAATCACCCACATGGTGGACCATAGTGGACCATGGTGGACCTTGAGACTCCAAATGTGGTAAACTCAATATGTAAGGACATATGGGGGCTTCCCAAAACAGTGGATCCCCGAAACCATGGCTAATGACAGTAGGTTTCAAGTTTTCAAGACTAAAATGGTCTAATTTGGCTGGTGTGGGGATACCTCCATTTTAGGAAACTTCCATATAGTTGTAATGACACAGAATAATCAAATCATGGCCCTCCACATGGTTGGTGAATGAGATGGTTTGTTATTGGGTTTGCCACATTACCCTCTGGTAAACTAACATAACTATGGAAAATCACCATTTTCAACGGGTAAATCCACTATAAATTGCAATTTTCAATAGCTTTTTGTATGTTTACCAGAGGGTATGTTCTTGTTGATCTTTTTGTGTCAGAAATTCAGCCAACCAAAGCTCCAGCATGACGAAGGTGCACAACACCAGGACCAAGGGTTGCTGAAAAATGATGCATTGAAAAAAAAGAGTTTTCATCCTAATAGACAAACAACTTTTGATGGGCTATCTCAGGTTGATTTTTGTTCTTGATTATTGACATTCTTATAGAATGTGCCAGCAATATCTACTAGCATGTATTCAATATGCTATGCAGATTTATAACAAAAGATTTCTCAACACACCCCAAGGCATATGTATAATTTTCACATTTCATCATTTATCAGCATCAACCACCATCCGGGATACCCAGGCGATCAGCCCGTTCCAGAGGTGCTTCGTGCGCATGGTGTAGCGGGGGATGAAATCAGACTGGGACCATAGGGGTGTTTCATATTAGGGCGATGGGATTATTGTATTCCATCCTGGTTGGTGGTTTGGAACATTTTTTATTTTCCATAATATATGGGATAATCCTTCCCATTGACTTTCATATTTTTCAGAGGGGTAGGTCAACCACCAAACAGCATCTATACATTGTATTACTTACATACAGGTGATGGCACGCTTACAATGCCACGTAGGTGAGATGCACCAGTGATCACAAGATATCACAAGGACCTCCAAACAACTGCCCAACAGAAATGCGCCGGCGAAAATGATGGGTGTATAGTTGCCCAACACACCAATCAGAGTTGTTGGGCAAAATCCAGGCAACATCCATTTTTTCTTGGGCCTACAATGTTATCCCAGCAGTACTATATGTTATCCCAGAATCATATGTTATCCCAGCTATATGGATTTGTCTGATAGGATATCCCCTGAAATCAGAATGGTTGATGGGAAACATCATGATCCATGGGAGAAATTTTGGGGGTACCCGGAATGAAAAACACTAGACGACCGTGGTGTCACTGGAATGATGCTTAGTGTCATAATCACAAAAAATAGCCTTTGAATGCCTTACCCTCCGGTAAACTAACATTGCTGTAGAAAATCACCATTTTTAGTAGGTAAATCAACTATTCATGGGCCATGTTCAATAGTTATGTTAAATTACCAGAGGGTATTGTTTTTGTTTCACAACCCCAGCCTATAGATTCTATCTGATGATTAAAATCGACCAATAATCCATCCCTATGGATCCAAGTACCTTCTCAGGAAGTGTTTGGGGTATAATTCACTATAATTTGGAGGGTTAAGTACCTTCTGAGACAGTGTTTGGATCCATAGGGCATGATAATTCCAAATTTTAGTTTGCTGTTTTTCTAAATCCAACTCCGTGGCCGATGATGAATGGTGATGCGACATCCTCAGGCACCTGAAGACGACATGGACATGGATTCCTCAACGGAAGGCACAGTCGCGCAACGGACCGTAACGACCGAAGACAACGGCAGTCACCAGAAATGATGGTAGGTGATGGTAGGTAGGGGGTCAGGATATATAGAAATTGTTGAATTCTAGGAATTCTATATAGTAATTTGCCGAGAAATCATCGGAATTCAGCATTAGGCGAGTCAGGCAATGGCAGGCTTTTTTGTTTGGTGTGGCTGAGGGTTGACTGACTGCCCAGCTGAAGATAATTGGTGTTCCGGAGATGGTGATTTCAATGATCAAGCCTCGAATGATTTACAACATGAAAATCATCAAATATGTTGGTTGATTTCAAACATGTTTATCGTTCAACCATGTTCAACCATGTTAAACCATGTTAAACCATGTGCAACCATGTGCAACCATATGGATCCATATGGGGTAGTGATGCCCAATGACGAATGCATACTTTTCACAGGGGTTTCCCAGTATTTTCCCAGAGCGTCCTCGCAGGTGAGCACTTGGAGTGCCCAAGTTTCTTCCCTTGCTTTGCCAAAGCTGCAGGCACGGCCCGGCAAGCGTTACCATTTCATAGCTTGGTTGTGACCCCCAGTACTTGTAGTTCCATACATATTATAAACGGTGCCAAAATCTAACATGTCATAAGTTGATACTGTATAAGTTGCGTATTTGATGCTGATGGTTAGAAATTCCGAAAAATGATGGATTCTGGCCCAAAAGGGTCTGGCGTCAAGTTTCGGACATATACTCACAGTATGTTATTTTTTCACAAGGGATAGTTTTGACATAGTTTCAAGATGATGTGATGGCGATCCAAATTGAAGTAGCAATTGATGCAATGTCGCGGCCGGAGATGCGGATGGTGTGATGGTGTGATGGTGTGATGAGGAAGTTCATGCTCGGTTCGTGCCTTGACAGATCTTGAATCGGCAGATTCCCAAGCAGGCTATTTCCCATACGCGTGGTTCAATTTTCGGAGCCCAGAATTCTGGAAAATGTTGGAAACACCTTGAAACACCCATGAAACACCAGCTCTGTATGGTTTGATTTTGATTCATCGTGACCTTCCCTAGATTCATGAACTTTATGGTGGAGGTTCCATATCTACGTCAATTTTCCCATTTTGCTGAGCCATACGCCATACACAGATGTATAGATGGGTGAATTTGGAAAAGCACATGCGTTGTTTACTGTATGTGCCATCATGTGCTATATTTTCTCCTGTTTTAGTACTGGTATGCCCTCTGGTAAACTAACATAGCTATGGAAAATGGCCCATTTACAGATGGTTTACCGGTTTACCTATTAAAAATGGTGATTTTCTATAGCTATATATATTAAATTACCAGAGGGTATTGTTTTTTGTTTCACAACCCTAAAATAGATTCGGACAAGCTGGGATTTGACAATGTTTCAATCGTTCTCATCCTGCAAGAACAGTTCTATCTTTTTGAGGACTCGAATATTTGTGGGTTTATATGTTCATATCCAATTCTATCATATTATACATCATTATATATTCCATATACTCGTAATATATGTGTGTATATATATATATTGTATTATATTCCACATTATTATATAAATTAATTACTATTATATGCTGGATAAATGCTAGCTTCTTCCTGAGCACATCCTCAAAACAAGGGCTTTTTCTGTCACGGCCAGGCGAGGAAAGCGAATCTGCCATGTTGGTGCTGTTGAGTAGTGCCCTGGCATCGATGCGATCCCGGGAAGTCCAAATTGCTTTGTTTATCGTGGTTTATCGGTGGATTTTCAGTGGATTCATCCGTGGTTTACCCTCTGGTTATGTCTAACATAGCTATTGAAAATGGCCATAGAAATAGTGAGTTTTCCCATGAAAAATGGTGGATCTTTCCATAGCTACGTTAAATTACCAGAGGGTATATTCTGTAGATTTATCATGATTTACCATGATGATCTGTAAATGTATCATGATTATCTCCAATGATGATCTGTAAATTTATCATGATTATCTCCAATGATGATCTGTAAATTTATCATGATTATCTCCAATGATGATCTGTAAATTTATCACGATTATCTCCAATGATGATCTGTAAATTTATCACGATTATCTCCAATGATGATCTGTAAATTTATCATGATTATCTGCAATGATGATCTGTAAATTTATCATGATTATCTCCAATGATGATCTGTAAAATTATCATGATTATCTCCAATGATGATCTGTAAATTTATCATGATTATCTCCAATGATGATCTGTAAATTTATCATGATTATCTCCAATGATGATTTGTAAATTTATCATGATTATCTCCAATGATGATTTGTAAATTTATCATGATTATCTCCACTGATGATCTGTAATTTTTTCATGATTATCTCCAATGATGATCTGTAAATTTATCATGATTATCTCCAATGATATTCCACTACTGAATGTGGATTTCCGGAAATGTACAGTAGTGGAATATTATATAATATTATGACATTTATGACACACATATAGCAGATGTATACAACATTATACAACCAACAATATATGATTTGGGTGTGTCTGAAAATGGAGCATACCACCCCAAATGGCATTTTTGCCAGAATGGAAATGATGAATCAGTGGATGGTGGCCGGGGTGGCCTATTTTGAGCGATACCAAAAAAGGCTTGGGGGGTGCTTATGAAACCCTATGAAACCCAGCATCATCACCGTACTACATGATTGGAGATGACTACGCCCAATGGGCAAGTAACGTTTGCATATATGTCTACATATTCTACATATTCTATGTCAAGACCCCAGCAATGAGGGGATGCTAGAGAAGCAAAATCGGACGATAACAGTAACCAATGCCAGGATACACCGAAACTAGGTCACGAGCCTGACTTCAAGGACACTTTGAAACATATTAAAGTGGATTCGTAGAAGCAAGATGGTCTGAACACATACAATGACAGGGTTCTAAGTTTGACTCAAGCAAAACGATTTTTTTTTTGCGAATTGCATCAGCAGAACCGATGAACGAAGCCACTCCATGACAGGGTGGGCCCCCAACAAACGTGTCCTCGGACATGTTCCTTCCAAAGAAATAACCTAGAGTTTCCCATGGTTTCCCATCACAAATCACCAGAAACAATTCTGAGCAACAGAACAAGCACTCAGATATGTAAATCAACAGATGTTTTCATATGCTTTCATTATCCCAGAGAAAAACAATCATGAAAATTTAGGGTTGCTCCAACTCATCATATCCCATAGGATCCATGTATGGTATATATGCTAAGCCTTCATTTATGTCCCTGACTGGTTGATTTGTCGCTCCTTTTCTTGTTGCTGTGTCCTTTGTGATTCCTAGGCTGAAGGCATTTAATTCAACGAGGCGTGTTCCTCGCAGCAATCAGAGGTTCAAAGACTACACTGCAGTTCTCCGTGCAGTGTTGCTGAAACTGGCACAAGCCGTGCTCGAAGCCAGAATCAGTGGCGGCAGTCGGGAGAAATAAGAGAAGATTGCACCAGCATTTGCTTGTCTCTACTTTGTGATTGAAATTATCCACCGTGTTGTTGACCGGACCTTGCTTGAGGGCCGTGGTCGCGGCATAACACGTCATCCCCATCTAACTTGTCCTGAACCTCTAGAATCTCGTGGACCTGCGAGCTAGGCTAACAGCCTGGCCCTCACCTCGGCTAACCTTACTTAGAAAATTCTTGTCAAACACATTACATAATTTTTCTTACAATAGAAGTGGCTGAACCTAGGCTGGCACAAGGCCCATGAAGGCACACAGAGGCACAAGACCGGCTCAACGAGCAGTTCGTCGCAGATTGCGTAGAGCTTGCATCCGGAGAATTTTGCGGTTGAAAACCTGGTTATGGTATGTGGCTTTTTGCGTGTTGATTCAACTCCCGCTTGTTGTTGCAGCTTGTTATAGTTGGATGAGAAAGCCTGACCCCCATGCAGTTGATGATTCGCACCAGCCCCGGCACAGGAATGCATGTGAAAGACCTTGCTTGCCTGACATGTCAGATTTAGTTGTGGATTGGGAGCCCTTGCCGGAAGATGCCGTCGTGAATCGTGTTTTACATGCATTGCGTTGTTGGCAGTCCCAAATCCATGTCCATGAGCGTGTTGAGCATGAACTGTCTCGTCATGTGCAAAAAAAACTTGTTGGCTTGGCCCCTGGACATGTCAGTGGTGTTGATACTTGTGTTCTGCGTTGTGTAACGATTGCGTGCTGTGCATGTGATGACCCACTGTTGGCCAAAGAACTTGCGCACCAGCTGAGCCTTGTAACACATGCCATGATAAACTGGGCATTCCCTCTTGGTGTCAAAACGAAGAAGGCCACTAGCATGGATTTTGACCACTTGTTGCATGTTGTAGGTTCTGTCCGCATGCTTCTGCATACTCGTTGGCAAGCGTCAGCCGGCCGTTGTCGCAAAGCTTGGGCACGGCAACGTTTGCAGTGCATGCACCCTGACTTGTCAGTTGCTTTATCTAAGACTTGCCTGCCCCCTGTCGCTTGAAGATAAATATGCGTGTGCTGACCTTCTGGCCACACAGGTAAACTGCAAGTCCACAGCCACAGAAGGCAAGGGTTACTTGTACTTGTTGTGTTCTTTGCGGCACTGTTACCTCGGTAGTACAGCATGCAATCGCCGTGCATGGAGGTGCACCTTGCGTGCACCCATGGCCCGATTCTATGAGCACTTGCATGACCTGAGAACAGCTAGGCGCTCTGCCAGCCATGCAAAATTCTTACGCAAAACTGCTATTTTTAAGCATGTTTCCCTCGGTGACTTTTGTGTATGGGTTGTTGGAGTTGAGGAGCTGTCCATGGTTAGAGCCCTCGAGCAATGTTTCCTGCGTGCTGGTCACTGGCCTGCCAACAGTCAGTCCACCAAAGCACCGACACAAAAACCAGTGAGGCATAGCAAAGCCAGCCGCCTTGGCGGCAGGCGGGCCCCACCACGCTTTCGTTGCATTCATGATACTAAGAAGCATCTTACTGACAGAACTTCAAATGTCATCTATAAAGCGTGTGACTTGATCCGCCGTAGGGCTTGTTGCTCCCAGATTTTGGTTGATCAAAAGTATTTGTCGCAAAGTTTCTTTCTCACCTTTCACGCAGCATATTGGCATGTGAGTTTGCACAGACTGGCCCTTACTGGTCAAGCTGGCCCCCTTGACTTGCGGCACACCCACTGTGCATCTCTCTTTGCATGCTATGTTTGTGAAACTAAGACGACATGTTGGGAATCCATTAGGCAGCGCTGGGGTTTGCAGAGTGAACCACCAGGCAGTGAAGCCATTGTTGCCATGTTTGCATTGCTTGAGCAGCCTAGTTGTAATATCCGGAAGCGGGGCATCAACGCTTGTGACCGGTGGCTCCGTAGTCATGGGCTTCCTGGCACCCGGAAGAGATTGCTGCGATGGCCCCTGTCCTTGCCAAAGCGTGTTTTTCAATCTAGCCTGCGTGATATCCAAAAGCAGTTATTGTTGACATGTTCACCGCTGATTGCACGTTGGATTGTCTTTGCGGTTCAAGCTGTGCAGCCTCCGCGGCACACCTTTGCTGTAAGGTGGAACCATATCAAGACTTGCCAGAACATGACTGATAAGCACCTGTTTGACCTGCCGCCTAGTTTGCTGAGGCTCTCGCCAACGGAGGGTGCTCAGATGAGGCTTTGCAAACATTATTGGAAGACCCCGGTTTGGGAGTCCCCATTCTCATGTGCGCAGCGCGCAGAGTGCAGCGTGCAAGCGTGGCTACGGTCGCTGGGCCAGAATGTTGGCCAATGCTGGCGAAGACATATCCGTGGTTGGCTCCACCACCATTTGGCTAGCTTTCAACCTTGCCTAGACCAACATTTGTCCTACGTTGCAAACTTGACTGTCCCTCTTGATCATGTTGCTGTGCAGGAGGACAAAGACAAAGCTTCCTGCTGGATCTTGCCAACAATGGTCTACCAAAAACTTGTTGCTCTCATGGTAAACCAAGATGTCGACCACTGGGTGCGTCACCAAGGTTGTGCTGCGGACATTGCAGAGAAGTACCGGCAAGCTCACGTTACTAGGTTGCCCCCATTCTTGCAAGCATGTTGTGGCCCTTCTAGGTGGAAGAATTGGAAGCTAGCATACATGTATGTCAATATCAAGTCCAAATGTTTCAGAAGCGGCTTTGGTCGAACCTGCTCCAAAGATTTCCATGCATGTTGCCGGCATGTGGTAAGCTGGGCCGCACATCCATGCAAACGGCTTTACAAGGCAACTGCCCGAGGACTTGAGGCAGCCATTAGGCTGTGGGGAAAAGGGTTTGAAACACATGACCTGTTCTCTGCCGTCAGTGACCTGCGTGCTGCAGTGAGCAAGTTGCGCCATGACCATGGTTGTTTGTCTCAGTGTTATAAGTGCTGTTCCCCTAAACCACCCTTGTGTGCATGGGTAGGTGATGCGGCCCAGTTGTTTGAAGAAATTTCTAGGGATGAGGTCTTACGCCGGCTTCGGCTTGTATTTGCGGAACTTCGCGACAGTTCCCATCAGTCATTTGGTGTGGTTACCAAAAAAAGCCGGCGCTTGCATTACTGGGTAGCCCGAAACAATTTCCGCCCAACTGCTGGTTCCCATCTCCATCGGTGGGACGACATGTTGACAATTGCAGAGCTTGCCCTGATGCAGACATGTGTGAACGTTGGACCAGTTTTGTTCGAGCAACGCAGGGGTGTTCCCATAGGTGGTTTTCTGTCTAAACAATGTGCATCTGTTATACTAGGTGTTTCTGAAGCGCATTGGGTCGACACTAACAAGGGCCAGGGCGTCTGGTACCCACCTATGATGCGCTTCTGCGAAGCAATTGCTGCCACTCGCTATGTTGATGACCTCTGTCTTGTTTCCTCTGTTCTTTGCACCAACTGCTTACATGAGCTCCCTAGCCACATGTACGATAAACCAGTGTCTTTTGACGCAACACAACAAACGGACTTGGGGTTGCCTTGGCTTGATGTGTGGATTCAATGTGTGGGTCTTGATATGCATGTCCATGCTCATGGTGTTGAAAGTACTTGGCGTTCTCTTGCCGCGCAGGGAATCCTTGAACTCCCCACCAAGTTCCGCTTGATGCCTTTTCAAGGAGAAGCGCTTCTAGATGTCCCACAGTTGCTTGCACTCCTTCATGGCAAATTGAATCGTTGGCGTTCTCTGGACTTGCCGCTGGCCAGTTTGCATCGTGCAGTTGAATGTGAGTTGCAGATTTGGGCTTTGCATGGGTACCCCCTAGGTGTCATGTTAAAGATTTGGCGGCGTGGCCGATACTGCCCGCCAGCTATTAAGCATGCTCGGGAAATCTTAACAAAAGCAATTGCCGTGCGAGGGCCGCAAGCTTGTGTCTGTATAAACCTTTAGGCCAGCTGCATGACATTTCCTATATGTCTTGTTCCCCTATTGCTGGTTGTAAGGGACGGATTTGTTCGGTTTTTCTTAGGTAAGCTTTTCACATGACTGTTGCCATCCCAGTGCTCACCTGGCACTCAGCTGGTTTCACCTCACCTTTCTCTCCTTTGCGCCATGGGGAAAGGCGGCTATGGCAAAGCATGGTCACGCCGTCAGCCATGGCAGCAAAACCACAGAACTTGGTCGGGCAAAGGCGGCTGGCAAAAGTGGGATGGCCATGACCACGGCCACCACTCCAACCATTACAGTGAAGCTCACAAGTCATCTTTGAATCAGCTTTGTGCAGGGGTAGTGAGTTCTGCATGGGATGGCGTTTGCTCCGGAGTTGCCTCCGCAGCATGGAAAGCTGTTGAGGGGACAGCTGGGCTTTTTATGAAATCTTGCCAGAATGATAAGCAGGCTGTCAAGCAGACTGCCCAGGGCATGATGGCTTGCCTGGCAGGCAAAGCCGAAGAACCACAGAATGCCGTTGACATGCCAGCCGAAGAACCAAGCGACCAAAAAGGGGAGCAGAAGCTGGTATTGTCCATACTTGAGCTGCAGAAAGAACAGATGCAACAGCAGTCTCTCTTACAGAAGCAACTCTTTGACATGTGCAATGCCAAGGCAGAAAAGCCACCTTCCGCACCCAAAAGTGCTCGGCAAAAGGCCACCACCAATGGAAGCAATTCCCGGAACAGCAGCAGTGGCAAGTCCAAAGCTGCTACATCCAGCCCTTCAGCTTCGGCACCCTCAGAGAAACCGACCCGTCGCAGAGTTCGCGGTGGAGCTTCGGCCGCAAAAAAGCCCACCAGAAAGACAGGCAGAGCAGCTGCCAAGCCCAAGGCAAGCAAGACAGCATGCAAGACCAAAGGCAAGACGACTGAGTGACTAGTTGCTGCCTTGCGCAGTGCGCTGGCTGCTTGCATCCAGCTCTTTCAGGCCTGTCTCTGGCAGCTCTGCCGGTTGACACTGGTCATGAGCGCATGTTGGGCGCTGATCAGGGTGAATGTCTGGCTGGCACGTGCTGCTTTGGAAGACCTAGAGGCTGCATATGCCTTGCGGGTGGCCAACGATGCTTTGATGAAAGCAACGGAAGCACTGAATGCTGAGAGGGGCAGTAGGACAGCTGAGAATGTCTTGGGGAAGGTCTTACCATCCCTAGTGACATCCACCACGGGTGGGTTTTCCCATCTGGCCATAGATTTGTTTTTCCGATTTGCAAAGCCTTCATTTATGTCCCTGACTGGTTGATTTGTCGCTCCTTTTCTTGTTGCTGTGTCCTTTGTGATTCCTGGGCTGAAGGCATTTAATTCAACGAGGCGTGTTCCTCGCAGCAATCAGAGGTTCAAAGACTACACTGCAGTTCTCCGTGCAGTGTTGCTGAAACTGGCACAAGCCGTGCTCGAAGCCAGAATCAGTGGCGGCAGTCGGGAGAAATAAGAGAAGATTGCACCAGCATTTGCTTGTCTCTACTTTGTGATTGAAATATGCTTTCATTATCCCAGAGAAAAACAATCATGAAAATTTAGGGTTGCTCCAACTCATCATATCCCATAGGATCCATGTATGGTATATATGCTAACATTTGGGGTATATTGATGGGATAGCCATTTATGGCTAGTAAATGATAGCCATTTATGGCTAGTAACTTGGTCATATATGACCTATATATATATATACATATTGGACCAGGCAATTTACCGACCATTCCTTCGGCGCCAGGTGCCAGCTTCTGTAGCCTTGAGGAGGTCAAGACGCCTCCGGAAGAGGTGTATTTCATGGTGCATTTCATGGTGATTTGGTGGTGGTTTCTTGGTGGATTTCATGGTGATTTAGTGGATTTTAGTGGTGATTCATATTGGATTATATTTCATGGGGATAATATCCGATATTACCAAGAAAGATGATTTGAGCGTGATTTAGTGGTGATTAATGTTGAAAGAAATGTGGTAAATCCCTATGCCACAGAGCACGAAGTGGTTTACATATTTTTACCACCCAATTATGGCAATATCACATTGAGGATGGCTTACATATATATGTTGATACATTACCTTAAACCCAATGCTAAAGTAGTTTGAATAGTTGAATATTGGATGATTTTTGGGGTCAGCCACTTTTGGAAACCCACAAAATTGTGGAGTGCATTCGGAATCTTCATTGGAAGGGCGAGTAGTACCCTTTTTTAATTGAAGTTGTTAGTGGTTTAGGATGTCTTGTGCGGAAAATGCTGCTATTCACCTAAAGATATTTAAAGATAGTAGTTTAATATAGTTTAATTGTCAAATTGTCACATGTTTTCACCATGTTCAAAAAATCTGCCAGGTACCTCTCTGGGAGTTCCCCGAACTGATCTGCGTCCGGCTTCTACTGGGGAGCATACCGCTGACGGAAGAGGAGGTCCCTGGGAATCCATGACCCGTCTGCTCGGCGATCCACGGTTCGTCAACACTCAGCCACCATATTTTTGCGGGTCATTCTTCAATCAATGGATTGGTTTAAGGGAAAATTTACAGGAAACCATGGGTTTTTACCATTAAATATGGGGTTTTCCGGTTAAAATTTTCCCCTAAACCAATCCATTGATTCAAGGCTTTGGGAACAGATATCATGTTTGCAACGTGCCAAAAAATCATGGTACATCCCCAGCTTTCTGCCTGGACGGAACTCAGGTCTCCAAGCGGTGTCCAGCCGTACAATCTGTTAAAGCCCAATGGTATCGGGTATATTACGGTATAGATGATCTTATTTTTGGACAGGGTTTTGAGATGCTTTAATACCCCCAAGCGGTTTCTGTGATTTGGCAAGTCTTCGATGTTTTTTCGTGCTTTGATGGTTTACTGCAGTTCCATTTCTGCGGGTTGCACATGTAAATAACAATACAAATGGGATTCTGGGACAATAGGGTGCCCCCAAAGCAATGTTTTAATCTTCATGTTCCGCAGTTAATGACTTCAGGGTAATTTGGTTAGGACATTTTAGGACAACCCATCTCATATAGTTGGTTCGTTGCATCCCATTGCAGATGTTCTCCATGGTTGGTTCTCTAAGCTCAAAATACACTGTACACGCAGCGCAGGGGTTCCCAAATAATTAGATAAAATTGTGTTTCCAGGATGTTAGTTCGATGGTCTTTTCCCCACAATTTCTTCCATCTCTTCGAGGGGCTGCTATACAAATGTCTTTGATCATGTTTGTATATCATATTGCTTCCATATCCCGTTATAGTCCATCAGATCTCGATCGAATCCACAGGAAACGCTGAATTTCCAATTGATATCGCATGATATGTCCATAATCATCCACAATCCGTTTATTTATTTCTTGAGGTTTTAACCATCACTAAGTCCGTCTATGGCACATGTTGCCAGGGGAGTCACGTCTCCACAGGTCCTCTTGGTGCGCAGGGTGCGGCATGTGAATCGTTGCAGCACCGAGGGGCCTCTGCTGACGCTGTCAGAGGAGTTCGGCTGCGTAGGCCAAATAAATTTAGGTCATTCTTGATTTTCATGGATATTGGACTAAAATGGAATAAATATAAATAATTAATGAATATGGATTAAATAAATAGTATATGTATGAATAGTGATATAATTATCTATATTCATAAATGAATGTAATTAAATGGGGTGAGAGTCGCTTCAACTAAGTTTATTTACCAGTTTTACAAAGCGGGGTCGATAGGAATTATAAAACCAGCAGAGGGAATCCGCTATGGAAACCTCGTCAATATGGGCAAGGTCAAATTCTACGGCTCAGGGAACAATAACAGTTATGGGGACTGCTGTTTTCATCTATATCATTACCCTGCGGAATCCCGAAGTTTTCAGGAAATGAAACTGAGCGTTGTCAAACACAGCTTTGACACCAATACTTCTAGAGGCTTCGAACAAAGTAATTCTGCGAAAAAGGCCTTCTACTTCTAGTGTACAACCAGGTCACCTAGCAAGCATGATCCGGGTGTGTCTGGAAATCGGAGATACCAAACGGTAATCGCATTGTTGGCAAAATGATGATACACCCTGAAAATGTGGGGCGTACGTTCAAACAAAGCTATTTGAAGATTCCGTTGAATCCGTACCAGTTTTTCAGATTCCGTTTCTGCTTTTCTTTAAAATCATTTTATCTACCTTTCCCCAGTCTCACCTGACAAGACTAGAACCGCTTGCAGGAGCGGCCAGAAATGGCTCTCTACACTATGGTGGCCATGGATATCTCACGGCACGTGGATGACAGGCCTGAGCGAGTTGACATCCAGTGGCTAACCAACAAAAAGCAACATGGTTTTGGAGTTCATCTATTATCCATCTACAATCATCTATAATTCATCTATAATTCATCTATAATCATCTATTATCCATCTATGATAAACTATAATTCATCTATAATCATATATAATAAACTTTAATTCATCTATAATTCATCTATAATTCATCTATAATCATCTATGATTTATTTGTATTTCATTTGTAATTCATCTATAATAATCTATAGTTCATCTATATTCATCTATTATCATCTCTTATCTTCTATTATCACATTTCATCTATTATCCATCTATAATTATCTATAATTAATCTTTAATTCATCTATAATTTATCTATAATCATCTATAATCAATCTATGATAATCTATAATTCATCTATAATTCATCTATAATTCATCTATAATTCATCTATAATGATCTATAATTCATTTGTAATCTGTACTGTATTTCATCTATAATTCATCTATATATATCTATATTTCATTTATAATTCATCTTTAATTCATCTATAATAATGTAAAATTAATCTATAACCATCTATATAATCATCTATTATCCATCTATAATAATCTATGATTCATCTACAATCAGCTACAACTCATTTATAATCATCTATGTTTCATCTATCATTCATCTATAGTTTATCTATAATCATCTTTAATAATCTGAAATTTATCTATAATCATCTATAATAATCTATAATTCATCTATAATCATCTATTATCAATCTACGATAATCTATAATTCATCTATAATCATCTCTTATCCATCTATAATAATCTATAATTCATCTATAATTCATCGATTAGCAATCTATAACAATCTATAATTCATTTATAATAATCTATAATTCATCTATATAATAATCTATATTTCATCTATAATCATCTACATTTCATTTAGAATCATCTATGAATAATCCATTATTCATCTATAATCATCTATATTTCATCTATAGTTCATCTTTAATTCATCTATAATCATCTATTATCAAACTATAATTCATCTATAATCATCTCTGATTCATCTATAATCATATATTTTGATCTTGAAGCATCGATTATCATCTTTAATCATCTATAATTCATTTATTATCCATCTATAATAATCTTTAATTTATCTTTAATTCATCTATAATTCATTCATAATTCATCTATAATTTTTCTATAATCATATGTATATGTGATATTTTATAATACATCATGTTTACATAATGCTGCCAGGCGTTTCGCCATCCAAGTCCTGCGACGCGATGCTGGCAAGTGGTCTGCAGCCTTCAGGCGGTCTTAACATGCAACCGCCATGTGTGTCAAAGGAAATGATGGCTCCCCCCACACGAATAGGGGTTTATAAATGTATATAATGGTTTATGTGGGTTTATATCTATATAACTATCACATATGTATGAATCTGTATAAATATCTATACCATATATAGGGGTTGATCTGTAAGATTAATATACATATGACATGTTGATGTTATAAAATATTGAGACTTACACAGTAGCAAGGGACTCTTATGCTAAAAATATGGTTTAAACACGTTTTTGTTTAATGATGTAAATACGCTGAAATTGACGATTGCGATTTTTTGGCTTTTTCTGGAACGCTTGGGCCCGGGAGGGCCCGGTCCGGGTCCCGGAATGTTTAAAAAAAAACATAACAATCTCATGTAAAACATACATATTTTTTATCATTAAACACATCATAAAAATTTCCATAATTTACGATTTGTAGGTCATAAAACTTCATAAGATATTCATAGTGTTTCATGAGATTTTATGGAATGTTATGTTTATGTTTTAATGAAAAACATATTACTTTTTATGAAATGTTTAAGGTTTTTTATGATTCCGGGAACCCGGCCCTCCTGGACCTAAGCGTTCCAGAAATCAACAAATTCATCGTACAACAAACATAAATTCAATCGTCAAAACATCGTTAAAAAAAAACCTGAAATTTCCATTTTTTTTGCAACTTAGTGAAATTACTAAAAAAACACATAAAACATCCTAAATAACATTATTTATACAATTCAAGGCGTGGCTAACTTTCAAAGTCTCACATATAATATCTAAAACAGGGAACAGATAGGGGTTTACCCCATATATATATAATATATATATATCGATATTATATATATAAATGTAGATATATAAACTATATAATACATGAACTTGTATACATGATGTATTGATTCTATCCATAAAAAAACACCGACGAGGCTGCTCCGGGAATCCTGGACTGGTCCTATTGCTGTGGCCCACGCACCCTTGCTGGGTGGGGTGGCCGACTTCGTGTGAGCGATTGATTTCCCCTGATAAACAAACAGTTTTGCTATTGAAAATGGCCATTTATAGTGGATTTTCCCATTAAACTATGGTGATTTTCCATAGTTATGTTAGTTTACCAGAGGGTAATCATAGCTGAATTGCATGGGAATTCATCATCAATACCATATTAATCTTAATTCATCAGCTATAATCATTCCAGTTATTGTATCTTAAGGGAAACGGGTCTCACAATGCCACGTTTCTGTTGGGAATGGCATGGAATGACACTATCATCATTGATAATCATCATCCCTATTCATTGAACTACCACTTGATGATGATTATCCCACATATAATATATTCAGTTATCAATTGATTTCCAATGATCTGTGCGCGGGGGACATGTAAAGAACCACCATTTCCACATCGCAGTCAAGTCAAGGTATTGCTGCGCCATGTTTTCTTCTTGAATTACAGCAACAAGGAAAGAGGAACTTTAGGTTTATCCGTGATGTAATGTGGTATACACAGCTGCCATATAATGGGTATATCATGAGATATAAGCAACCAACACTACTCGTATGTTCAAATATTATGGCTATATGATGGGTAATGTGGTAAACCCACTGCCATAAACCATCCCCTTTCAGTGGTTTATGAAATTGGGTATGCCTCTATTTGGGATGATGTAAATGACCCAAGTCATGATTGGTTAATGGGATGGTTGTGATTGGGTTTACCACATGGAAAAAAACAGCAAAATCATACAACCGTGTATCATATATCCATAGATATCCCATATGTCTCATCAGAGATTGCCAGATTTCATCAGACTTTTTAACACTGCTAGGTGTGGACAAGCACTGGTGCTACGCTATGCAGGTCCTTACTGCAGGACCAAGGGACGGAAGGGAGCGACCACTGCCAGTTTCTATTGGTTTTTGCTATGAATCCATCACTGCTCGGTGGTTTCTATGTTTGTTTGAATGATCTATGTTTGGATAATGCATAATGGATATTATACATATATATATATATATATGATATCCCAGTAATCAATAGATCCATCGATAATTATGATAATGATTGGATATCTGGATCTAGGTTTAAGAGATACCTATATTACATTATATTACTGGATAATATAAAATCATATCCTATGTGCTAAAGTTAGTACTAAACCATCGGGGTTCTCGCACAGTTGGTCATCCCGCAGGACACCATGGCCAGAAGTTGCGCCGCAGGGCCAAGTTTGGGATGGCTAGGGTTTTCCCAACAAAAACTTCATAGCTGGTTGGTGGTTTCAAACATGGCTTTTATTTTCCATTTCATATATGGGATGTCATCCGAAACCCATTGACGAAGTCCATCATTTTTCAAGATGGTTAAAACATGTTAAAACCACCAACCAGATAGACATGGTAGTATTTTCCAGCCACCTTTGATGACACCCCTGTGGATCTGGTGCAGGGTCGATGAATGGTGGTGATTACAACATGTGATTTCTATCCCTTTGCGCAATCCCACTTAGGTGTAGGCTTACACATGCCCATGACGGATCCATGGTGCTGGTATATATGCTAACATCACTGGGGTATATTGATGGGATCCATGTTACTATATATAGCAGCACCATGGATCCTATGGGTGCTTACACCCATCACATAACATTTTCGAGTTTTATGTACCCAACTATATCATATTCTGTGCAAACTTCCAGTTGGGTGTAGGATCATGGTCCCGTCCTCCGTCTCTCCACCCCCCCCCCATGGGTTGGGTCCCCAGGTAGCAGCCCCAATTCCCTTCTATTTGCAAGCTATTGGCAGCATTTCTGAGGTCCAGCTGCGTATTTGCTAGGTCTTTGCAGCATTTCTGACTACCAGCCTCGCATTTACTAGATACATGCTACCTTTTAGGCGGCCTACGTAGCACACATACTCCTTCAAAGTACCTACGTGCTACCTATAGTCAAATATATACATGTGCTATGTATCTACTGTATCTACTTCCTATTTACTACCTGTGTACTCTGACAACACTACCTGTGTTTAACATATACCGTACCTACCATACATGTCAATGATGCCGAGCATACCATACCTATCATATCTTTCATACATACCATACATACCATACATATGAAATGTAATTACCACACCTACGTACACCTACCATACATACAATAGCAAACATACATGCCATACATACCACACCTAC
This sequence comes from Cladocopium goreaui, assembly GCA_947184155.2. Lineage (NCBI taxonomy): Eukaryota > Dinophyceae > Suessiales > Symbiodiniaceae > Cladocopium > Cladocopium goreaui. The sequence goes on along the minus strand of CAMXCT020000681.1, from coordinate 7,974 downwards.
CTTACATAGGAAATATTCCATACCCATCATAGTAACCATACAGACCATACATACTGTCATATCAAACATACCATACCCAACAGACTTACATACCATACCTACCATCCATACAATACCAACCACTCATGCCATACATACCATACCTACCATACATACCAAACATACCATACTTTCCAAACATGCCATACCAGACCGACCATACACACCATACATACCCAACATACCATACCACACCCCCACCACACCACGGGGGGGGAGGGGGACAGTGCCACACCCCCACCACACCACAGGGGGGGGAGGGGGAAGATCTCATATGGGGCCAGTATATGGGACCCATCCCATGGGGGGTGGGGGGAGGGGGGGGGTGGCAGGGCCTGGTGCATATATGCTAACATCACTGGGGTATATTGATGGGATCCATGTTACTATATATAGCAGCACCATGGATCCTATGGGTGCTTACACCCATCACATAACATTTTCGAGTTTTATGTACCCAACTATATCATATTCTGTGCAAACTTCCAGTTGGGTGTAGGATCATGGCATATCGCCACTTTTTTCATGAACACATTGACGATCATGTTTGTTGCTGGTTGGTGGTTTCAAACATGGCTTTTATTTTCCATAATATATGGGATAATCCTTCCCATTGACTTTCATATTTTTCAGAGGGGTAGGTCAACCACCAACCAGGTTGGTTAACCACCAGACTTTGATGGTTTCTGTTGTTTCTGGGATCATGCCACTATTCCTGAGCATCATTTCCCGAAAAAAAAACTAACTCAGTGCCAAATGATAGCATTGGGAATCCCCATATTCTGTCCCTGTATTCTATCTCCATGAATTTCCCCATAAAAGGTCCATATGATCCCATCTTTGATAAATAAACCACCAGTTGTGACCATTTTTCATAGGAAAAACACCCAATGTTGCTTAGTTCTTCATAGTTCTTCCAATTCAACCACGTCAAAATTCATTCATTGGATTGATTTGAGGACAATTTACAGGAATCCCCTATATTGTGAAAAGAGGAAAAGGATGTTTTCCTACAGATTTTCCCAAAACCAATCCATGAAATACAGAAAAAGTCCATTTGGTCTCCATTAAGATCCATTAATTAAGCCCAAATGTCAAAAAAAAACATCAGAATCCATCTTGTCTCCATTAAGATCCTTCAATTTTCGTCAATTTTCCCAACAAAAAAACCCATCCATTGATCCACTGGGCCCATTGGATCCCCCTCATTCTTTTCCCACCGGCCGAGGTTACGCCCTGAGCTGTGAGGGCTATGGCAGCGCCAGTCGAGTCGAGCAGCTCTCAGCGGCTCAGGCGGGAATAGCCCAGGTAATAAATGGTAAAATCTAGGATTAATATGGGATTAATGATTTAATGACGGTTAAATAATGGTTTAATATGGCTAATGTACTAATGATGGTTAAATAATGGTTAAATAGTGACTGAAACTTGGAATATCGCCGGCGTTTCCGAAATGAAATACCCAGAACTTAGAATATCACCGTTTTGGGGCGTCCGCATATGGTGAATGCTGGCATTTTGTGAAGATTAGCATAAATCACCAAACAACAGAAACACCTTCCAGATTCCAAACCATGTTAAATAAGTATGAACTAGTTATATAGTAATGGTTGGATATGGGATTAATGATGATTAATAATGGTTATTATTAATGATGATTAATAATGGTTAAATATGGAATACCCCCTAGTCAATAATATCTAAGACAAGTTATATTGTTACATATATATATATGGAATAGCCCAGCTAATAGGGCTGAATATGATTTTGATGGGAATATAATCAGAATACAATGGGATTTAACTAGCAAATATGGGAATGTAATGGTGATACAATGGAATATAACTGGATGAATTCTAATGACCTCACTGTTTTCCGTCACTGGAATGATGGGCATTGGATTCGGGGAATCATTCCCAAATGGCCAAAAACATCTAGCTATTTGCAGGTTAGTGAATCAGTGTGATTCAGCCAGATGAATGGTTCATTAATGGTTGATAATTGTTATATAATTAATGGTATTAATGGTTGATAATTATAGGAGATTAACCTGGCATATTGGATGCGATGGGATATACTGTAAAGATTGTATATAATGGACAGTAACAATCCAAAATAGTATATTGTGATTATTTAGTGGGATAATAGTGGGATATGTATATATATATAGAGAAATCATATAAGCATGCTTGGTGATTGAGAGTAATGGTATGCAACCACTATAGTGGGAGAATAGTCCATTCAGAATTTGCGATATAGTGTGGGATACATCACCAACAAGATCATTTGGGTCCATCAATAAATGATAATTCAACTACCAGCAATAACCGTCATTAACCATCATTAACCATCATTAACCATTGAATTTGGGCTAGTTGTTTCCTAAGATCATTAAAAACCAACAAACATGATGTGAGTCTACACGGAATCACATGGATCTGGATGGTGGATCAATGGCGGGGTAACCACCACACGTCCAAGTGGTACCCTCTGGTTATGTCAAAATAGCTATTGAAAATGGCTATAGAAATAGTGGATTTTCCCATGAAAAATGGTGGATCTTTCCATAGTTTGTTGTATGTTTACCAGAGGGTAAACATGGTATACCCAACCCACCCTATTCTAAAGCCAGGATGCTGGACTAATTTGGTACTCAGGGTGGAATTTGGTTCGGGGAATCCAAGCATCCACCAGAACCTCGAGAAGTGGGTAGATCAGCTCCCTGTGATGGTCGAAAATCTCAGAGAGGACGAGACTCCCAATGACTGATCCAAGCGTCGTTGCAAAGTCATGGGGACTGGCTAGATTCTTCAAGCAATTTGAGAGCAACGATTTCCAAAAATACCGAGGCGCCATGTAAATTGTTGATGTTCCGTGATCAAGTATTCAAGTCACCCATTTTCAACTGGGTTGTGTGTTGTTGGTTGGGTTTCCATTTCACTTCTGAATTTCTGCTGGGTTTTGTTGATACTTAGCTGAGTGTGTTGATAAACTAGACTAACCAAGGATTATGCTGGATATACCCTCTGGTGAACTAACATAGCTATGGAAAATCACCATTTTTAATGGGAAAACTCACTATAAATGGGCCATTTTCCATGAGGGTATCGACGACCCCAAGTCTACATGCTCTGCATAAAGTGGCCAGGCCAAAGAGTCGAAGCACTTTGAGGCACGCTATGAGTTCGCGTCGATTTTTTTTGGGTGGGGTGGAATGGTACGAATGAAACTAATCTGGTTGGTGGTTTGGAACATTTGGATTATTTTTCCATGTATTGGGAATAAGGTGAACAATTGACCCATATTTTTTCGGAGGGGTTGAAAACACCAACCAGTAATGGTTACTAATGTTATCTAATGTTTAATGGTACTAATGGTTACTTATATGGTTACTAATAGTTATGTACTCATATTGTACTATAATTACCAATGGTTACCAATGGTTTCTAATGGTTTAACATTGGTAATGGTTAATGGTGGGAATTATAATTAATGTTGATGAATGGTTTCTAATGGTACTAATGGATACTAATTGGGGTGCTTGCCAGTTTACTCATAGTTATAGTTACCAATTTAACTTACCAATGGTTCCTAATAGTTACCATTTGGTGCGCAAGAAACACTCGGGACTATCATGGGATAACTATAACTATCGCTAAGTATTGGTAAATGATGGGATCATAGTGAGATACATTTTGCCCATCTACCAACTGCAGGATTTTGCAACCTTCCACAGGAAAATAACCATACATCAGTATGTATAAACATATGATAGATACAGATCCAAGATAGATTTGAATGATGGTATATACGTATATATATATATATATATGCATATGGCATATATATATAATAGGTGATACATATTTATACCACGTCTATACTGTATCTGATCACTAGAAGCACATACAACTGATGACTGACTGCCAACTTTTTAATAGTTGTTTGAAAAGGGTATGCATAGCTTCCATATTATGTAGATATACAGCTAAATTGGGACGTGGGGTGATATGTGTTTCTTGAACATCCCTGAAGACTTCTCTTACGCCTTCATTAAGGAATTTAGCCATGTCCTTTCGAGTTTCAGAACAAGGCATGCTAGCTGAAATCTGAGGTGCCCCCCAAACCGAACCCCCTACTGTAACAATTGGGGTCAAACAAGTAACAACCCCCAGAAAACAGCTGCGATTGGTGTTTGGAACCCTGCAGGCCATCGTTGTTGTAATTCCATTACAATTTAATATCAGATAATATCAGTAGATCTATTCTTGGTTTAGAAAATCACCCTCCCCCCCCAAAAAAAACACACATGGATCCCAGCTTATGTCCTATAAATCATGGTTGATTTTATACAGGGTTGGTAAATGTACTAATTTTTCACATCCCCCAAATATTGTTTATTTATTATCTCCAACAGATACCTTTTTCAAGTGATGTGAAACAAATCCCCAAGCCATGGGACATTTACATACATTTACCAAACCCATGGGAAATCCACTACTTGGGGAATCTATAGCGAAGATTTTTAATTTTTTGGTGGTTCCGTAAGCAAATCCATGATTTTATACCAAGATGTTCCCGATGAACAACGGTGGTTTATCGTGGCACCATTGCCACCAACTATGGGGCCCAGGCGCTGACTGCACGCATGGTCAGCACCGCTTGGCGGCCTTGCGACTTGTTGCGGCTACTGGCGGTGGTTCCTGGGCTGCCGCCGCGGCCGTGGGGTAAATTAAAGATTAACAATGGCTAATGGTGGTGAATGATGATTCTGGGTAAATTATAACGACCTCACTGCGACCACTGGAAATCATGGTTAGTAAGGGGAATCATCCCAACATGGCCTTATTTCAGGTTAGTGAATTATTGTAATTTGCCCAGAATGATTACTGTTGATAAATGGTTGATAAATGGGTAATACCCTCTGGTAAATTCATGGTTAATGGTGAATTAAATGATCGTTAATGAAGAGTGAATGGTCTATGATGGTTAATGAATTAATTAAAGTAACTTCATGCAAGTCTATAATGGTTAATGATTTTTAATGATGACTATATAGTGAGGTTAATAGTGGTGAATGATAATTAATGGTGATGGTGATATAGCCTCTGGTAAATTAACAGTTGGAACCTGAAGATAATTCATTGTTTAGTAGGAATCAATCTTCCAACCGCCGACCGCTATGTGGTAGGGCCTATGTTGATTTACTGGAGGGTAAATGGTGGCAATGATAAACTAGACATATTCAATGGATATGAATTAAACCAGGTTAATTTGGGGTTTATGGGGAATATAACTGTAGCTTCTGTAGATCTATTAAAGGGATACCCTCTGGTTATTTAACATAGCTATCGAAGCCATGGCCCGTTTAGATCGTTGATCTATGTTGATTTACCATGATTTACCTATGAAATAACATGTTGATGTCCCATATGTTTTAAAACAAAAACACATAGGGGTAGTAATTAAACCCATTCTTCAACCACTATTCACTAACTATGTGGACCAGATTCTTCATCCCCGACGATAGAATCGTGTGCCAGGTGAAATCCGTTTTGAAATCCGACCCGCCCCAACAACCCACCAGTGTCCCTAGAGGGTTATGAAATCTTATTACTCCAGGTTTAAGATCATAAAAAAGTACCTAGCAGTTCTTAGTTCTCGGTGTTTCATGTGATTTTAGTTGTTCAACCGTTGTTCATTAATGGAGTTCTATGTAAATGATTGACTGTGAAGGTTGGTACTTCCATTCACACACTTGATGCTTCATGTATGTGTTGAATACAAATGAAAAGGCAATGTACTCCTACTAATTCACTTTTTCTCAGGGCTCTTTGGTACAACCATCCAATTCAGAGTCCATGGGAAATTGACTCTCCTTTTCGGCGGTACCCAATGACTCATGACTGTAATCCAACATTAAGAATTGGCCCTATGAACAATGGTGACATCAGATAGTCAAACACGTGGATGGCTGGAAAATCGCAGATGTTAGTATATTTTCATGGGAATGTGAACATCATCGAGAATATTGAATAAACATAGAGAGGTTCCAGCCAGGTTTCATTCGAAAACACATGGACCTTCACTTAGGATATCGACATTCCCAGGACGATGTCCAACAGCCCAAGAAGTATCATACTAACCACTGTTTCCTGGACTTGAAGGTAACAAGACATCAGGGCTTTACCATTGTGCATATTTGCTGGGAAAGAACTGGAAAACCTGGAACAAACTTGGAAAAACCATGGAAACACTTGGAAACACCATGGAAAAACCATGGAAACACCATGGAAAAACCATCAAACCTGCAGGTTTACCATCAAGATCTTCACAGCTATTCACCGAGCCGTTGAATCCCGGCCCAGTTTCCCTTCCTGCGAAACGACTCGGAAAAGTTCCATGCCTTCTGGACCCGTCGCTTGCGTCCCTGTGCTAAACGTTGGTGGAGGGTGTGGAGGTGCTTGGAAGAACGAGGAACAACATGATGAACAAGATTATACGTATAAATATACGATAATATACGTATATATATATATATATCTAATTTATATCTATCTATAGGAATAATCATGGTTATGATATGTTATGATCATAACAATCTCAACAATGAATGATGATTGGGAAAAACAAATATGACAACACAACGAGTTTCTCCGTGAATGTGATCTCTGCACCGCGATTTTGGTCGGTGAGGATGGATTACCGGGGTATACTTCCACGACTGAATATATCACCGTAGTCGGAGGGGTTACCCGGCCTGGTAAACGTTAACAAAAAACTATGGAAAATCACCATTTTCAATGGGCAAATCCACTATAAATGGGTCATGTTCAATAGCTATGTTAGTTTACCGGAGGGTATAGCATAATCATAATATATCTCAACTTACAGAGATCATCAGGATGGCGATACTGTGTTTTTTTTGCCAGTTTCAGAAATGTTTCATAGACACCAAGTCACCAGTCTTATGGGTTGTATAACTCCCATCCCTAAATGGTGAGCAGAACAGTTACCCTCTGGTCATTTAACATAGCCGCAGCTATGGAAGCGCCCATTTACAGATGAGTTTCCCAGCGAAAAAAACCTCCATTTATCATGGATTTTCCAGTTCGCCATGTTAAATAATTCCCTTAACATAACCAGATATCTGGTTATAAATTCCCTATGTTTATCTGGCTTCATCTTAAATAAGTCCCTTTAAACATAAGCTATCTGGTTATAAATTCCCTATTGATCATGGGATTTTCCCTGAAATAACAACCAGATAGTTTCCCATTTAAATAACCAGAACAGTTATCCCCGAAGTTCCAGGGCATCGGCCGCTCGAGGTGACAAATTGTTGCCAGCCTTCGGGCGTCCGACAAGGGAGGAGTTGGCGCACCTGGCGCGGCTTATTCGGTGGGATTCATCGAGGATTCAATCGGGATGAATGTTATACTGTATATATATAATAATCATATATATATATATATACTGGTTGGTGGTTTCAAACATTTTATGTTTCAATAATATATGGGATAATCCTTTCCATTGACTAGTATTTTTCAGAGGGGTTGAAACCACCAACCAGATATAATATTATATAACATAATATATATATATATGTATAATACATATAATAATAATATATATATATATACATATACATAGTCAAGAGTATTTGATATATGTTTTGGATGTGCCAAAACATGGCCTATAGACCCATGGCATGTTATGGCCCTTTGACTAGGGTTCCCGCACATGAAAATGATGCTGGTGGATAACATTCAGATATTCCATATGTACATTTGATATAAATTCATTTATATTGTATATATATATATCCATATTCCATATAATATTCCATATATAATATATATATATACATTATATCATTTATAAAACTCCCTCACTCTGGTAATTCAACATGGCTGTGGAAAATCACCAAGTTTA
>CAMXCT020000680.1:777609-853384 GCA_947184155.2 Cladocopium goreaui | reverse complement strand
TTTACAGACCCCCACTATTGGAAGAACCCTGCGCTCAGACGCTCTCGGGAATTAGATCTAGCCATAAACAAATTGGGAGTTCGCCAACAAACAATTGGGTTTAATCAGGCATAAATGTAGTTGTTGGTATGTTTTCATGGATCTTGATAACCAAACATTGGGAGTTGACCCTCAACGGAACAAGTTTCAGAACAGAACTAGGTGCTGCTATCTCCTTCTTATCCACCAGATTCGAGTGGTCCTGGAATGAGATGGCAATCGTACACGGTTGTGTTTGAAACAACATCATACAACATCTACACCATTGTGCTTTAGACAACATCATACAACACTGGTTGGTGGTTTATACCCCTCTGAAAAATATGAAAGCCAATGGGAAGGATTATCCCATATATTATGGAAAATAAAAAATGGTCCAAACCACCAACCAGTCATACAACATCAATATCTCCATTCGTTCCACATTTGTGTTCCTGACTAAGCTGTGGGTCCTCATGATTTCTCAGACAACCATGCTTGATTCTGCGTGGCTGTTGCCAATTCAATCCAATTCATGCAACGGTGTACAAATGACAACTCCATTGGCACAGCTGGTATTCCCCAGAGATCCCTGGAGTATTCACTTAGTTTTTTACTTGTTTGAGTCCAGGTCAGTTTTTTGCAAATCACCTTTTATTTAAGATATAAGGCAATATTTTCTGGGGATATTCCCTTACATAGACCTGAACAATCGGCCTTATATGTGGTAGGTATCTCCAATTTAGGTCCTTTAAATGGCCATTGACCACCTTTGATGATTCCGTTGGTGGTATCTGCTTCATAGTCGCGTCGAAAAAAGTGCTGGCGGTTTCTTTGGTTGCAACATTTGTTAGTACAAGTATACACTTACTATTGAAATGACATTGTTTTTTCGAAATTTTCAGCTAAGGTACAGTACTGTTATCATGATTTTCTTGCACGGTTATTAAATTATACAGCTTATATAGCTGTCAACCTGGAAAAAACATCACCCTCAGGAATGACATCGATTTTTGGCCGCGATGCATCAATCCACTTGTTTGCGACTGTTGAATCACAACTTTTGACAGCAATTGTCCTATTCTTTGATGACAACCTTCAACATCATGGTATTTTCACAGCAGAATCCATCCAAATCATGCTATGTTCATGCTATGTTCCACATGTTTTGCTGAAATCCGCATTTTTCCAGGTAGTTTACCCTCTGGTGAACTAACATAGCAATGGAAAATCACCATTTTTAATGGGAAAATCCACTATTTCAATGGCCATTTTCAATAGCTATGTTAGTTCACCAGAGGGTAATCACCATTAAATCCCATTAAACCACCATTAAACCACCATTACTGGAGAACCTTCCCCTCCGTGCAGGTCCGCAGCTCCGCTCCGCCGGCTCCGCTCCTCGCAGAGTTTGGAGCTCTTGGCTGCTCCAATGGCCTAGTGATGCAGCAAAACGTGTATATCTATACATTGTCTATATCCTATCATTGTAGTTGTACTTACATTCATATATATATATACATATATATATGGTAAATATAGTGTAATGACACGCATACATATAATATGCATGTATATACATATATATATTATACATATATATATATATACATATATATATATATATTATACATATACATATATGTATATAATATGAATATACATCATATATATATATGTTTAGACTCGGTGCCGCACCCATTTCAAGGTCTTCAAGGTGATCTCATTGGGCATCACCTTGCAGCGCACCTGGTGGCAAGGCTTCTCCAAGGCTGCTGTGTTGGGATAGTTATGGGTAATTTATGGTTAATGAAATTTAGATGGTTGATAATTAGTTATTCCAATAATAAGATATTCCAATATATATAATCAATAATTAGTTTTTCCAATACTATAGCTATATCATATTTATATCCCAATATTGGATAACTGGTTGGTGGTTTCAACCCCTCTGAAAAATATGAAAGTCAGTTGGGATGATGACATTCCCAATATATGGACAAAATCCAAATGTTCCAAACCACCAACCAGTATAAGTTGACTTATAAACCCCGTTAACTAGTTCGTTATCTCTACCATCAACCATAGTTAAGCCACTTATTGGAAAAAACATAGTTTCACTGGATTGTTAATATATAATAGATAAATATATATATATATATAATGGTTCATAGTTACAAGGTGGTCGAGAAAACTCCAATTTGACTTGGGTTTATGGAAGATATATCGAACTACTTACTGTAGTTTATAAACCAACAAACATAATTAGGGGGCACCACCTTGTATGTTTAACTATTGGTGGTTAAAATGATCTATATATGATTACCTCAATATAGGTGATACATGGTCAAATACTATTATAGAATGGTTGATAACTACTAGCTATTGAGAATTGACCAGAACTATTGATAGTTATTGATACTTGATGATAATTAGTGAGCATGATTGATACTTGTTAACACCGATTGACACTTATTGATAACTATTGATGCACACTGTTTGTTATTGATACTTCTCGAGGATCATTTATACTTAACCATTGTGCTTTTTGAAATTATTTATTGATGATTATTGTGAATGCTGATTATTGTATTATATATCTATGCATATATTGATCACTTGTGGTAATGAATATTTTTTTGATGAACAAATATTGACCATTGATATGTTTGATATCCTCTGGTAATCATTTGTAGATGATTTGCACATTGAACATTGACATTGTCCATTGGCATGTTGGGTTACCAAAGAGCAATGGATAATTGTTGCTAATAGGTTCATATGGGCTCATATCCTATACATATAGTGGGTGGGAACTTTCTTGATCATGGATAAGTGCTTGAATCTGCTATAGATCTTGTAGATTCTTATAGATGCTTACACAGTGGGCTCCCCCAAAGCATGGCTAAGTTGTTTTATTCAATATATTGAGATATGTTACCATTTTTAGAAAACTATAGGAGGAGTATGGCAAAGTATATTGAATTGACTTCAACTCTCTGAAGTTGACATGATAACTATATGTAAGCTATGGTAAGTTCTTGAATTGCCACATGAAATTTGCCATAGTTTGCCAATTGACATGATGGCCCAATTGACATTTTGGCTATTGGTCGGCTTTATCAACCAGCCACCGAGATGACCCACAAAACCTATGGGAATTCGGTGATTTCTCGAAAAAAACACGAATTTTCCATGGGTAAATCCTCTATCACTAACCAGTTCCTCATGGAATATTGCTTAGTGATATCACTTTGTCCTAATAACCAATATATTATCCTCTGGTAAACTAACATAGCTATGGAAAAATCACCACGTGAAAAGGAAAATCATGGAAAATCAAGTGCAAAAGGGCTAAATCCTCATGGGTCTTTGTCCGTTTCCCAGCTTTGGTAACTTAGGCTCCCGTGGATTGGTTTCCTAAGAGTGTTGATCCACTGAAGCTACCCGGCCTGGTAAAACTAACAGTTTGCCATTGAAAAATGGCCGCAGAAATAGTGGATTTACCCGTTAATAGCATGGTGGATCTTTCCAGTTCGTTATGTAAACGTTTACCAGAGGGTAATACTAAGGATGAAGGGATGAAGCACCTACAATGTGGGGCCTTGGCCACGAAGTCGCCTTTGTTGGGGGCCGCATTCATGACTCCCATGAAACACTGTGGATACTATGATACATATAACATCCTATGACTATACTGTAATTTTCATGGGGTTTATATAGAGAAACCAACTTATAACTGGGGGAGGGCCCACATTGTAGGACATTTCTTGATATTTGATCCCCCTTTGAATTAAGTGAGAGTGTTGGTGTCAGCAATTTTATAGTGATAATTCTGGAGACGTTGACCCTCTTTCTGAAAATGCATCTATAGAATCAGAAACCCCAAGGTATTTTCAAGTTGACAATCTCTATAGATTTGCTGTCACTGAGGTTGTCTATGAGCATCATTTTCTCGTAGAGCCTTTTTTAGGTTGGGGGGGTTAGTTGGCCTTCTATACAATCAGATTCCCCAAGTCTCATTCATTGACAGCTGACCTGAATGCTCCAGTTGCTCTTGCCTAGCTTACCTCATGCATTCCCAAATTTATAGAGCTCTCTTGCTCCAAGTGTGTGTTCGGTGTCAACCTCACTATAGAATCGCAGTCCCCAAGGCTCTCAGCTGACTAGTACTCAGTGCTGCATTCAACATGAAATCTCTATAGAATCGCTAACGCCAAGGTCCTCTATAAAATTGCAAGCGTTGACACTGGGTAGGTACCCCTAAACAAAGAGGGGGTTAAAACGCACCATTTTCCCCAGCTTAACTGTTGCGATTCTGTAGGGGAAATTCCAAGGGGGATGATATTTGGATGTCTAGGTTTATCGAGGTTTATCACCAATCTTTGATACAATTTTGCAACGGAATGTCCCATTTTGGAGGGTAAGAATTGATTAATGGTAATAATGGTAAATAGTGATCCTGCGTGCGTGTTCCCAGGCGTGTTGAACTGCGATCAACCGGGACGCCCCCACCATCTGCCGGAAGATGCGCTGAGCCCTGAGTGGCGATCTGTGGAAACCATGGATATGTAATTGTGAGACTGAAGTCTTTATGACGTTGTCCAAAAAACACATATATATATATACATATATATACATAAGATTATATATATATATACTTAACCATAATATATATAATTATAGATAGTTATATATATCACTATAAAGATAATTATAGATAATTATATATATAACTATATAAATATATAAATAAATATATATATATATGTTTCCATAATATGTTTACGTTTTATCAAAAAACAAACTGGAAAACACACTATCACGGTTGAGATGCGAATAATTCAAGTGCGTATTTCCATACTGGATCAGTTCCTAGTCCCCAGAAAGGGAACGGGAGGATGTTTCGTTATTGTATCCGTTGATCAAAAAGGCATTGGGGGAAGTTGTCATTTGGCTATGCGTCGATTACGTAAATGATAAGGCTGTCATTGAGGGCTGCCAATGTTGATTACAATTACAAAATATTACAACGCCATGGAATGGTCGTTTGTCAGCAACTCTCTGCCTGCCGAAATAATGTTTGAAGGACATCAGTACACTGTAGCACACTGTAGCACCAATTTCGGGAGGAAGAAGGTTATAACATGTTCTAACCGCATCGACATCATACGTTGCTTGTTCGCCAACTTTCCTCCGTTCCCTTCAAACCTGCCATGATCTGCCCTTTCAACTTTTCACCTTGCTGTTTCGCAAGATGCATTTTTTCATCACCACAGTTCTAACGTATGCAATTTCGAAATGTTTGAGTCAACAAATATGGTCCATCTAAACCCCACTAAATAACCTATATAACACCTTTAAACAAAAAAAAACAGGTCCCTCGAAGCGAAGCGCCAAGACACTCCTCCACTCGTTTTGGCTTGACCGCAGCACAAGCAGATAACAAAGAAGTCCAGGTGACCTGATAACGTTGAAAAAACAGTGGTGCGGATGGTGCTGTTGTGTTGGGATTTTATAGGGCTTCAAGTTTGGATTTCATGTGGTTTATAGGGTTAATGTTTAATGATGATTAATGATGATTTAATGATGGTTTAGTATGGTTTAGTGATGTTTAGTGATGATTTCATGCTTACTGCGATTGGTGGGTTTTACCTTCTGCGTCTATGGCTGGGAAATCACCTGGATATTTGTAGCTGAGAAAATCGAAGGAAATGGTGGATTTTCCGGCCAGTCATGTTTGATGACGGTAAACGTGGTTGATTTTAGCAAATCTCAAAAAGTCGACATTTTGAGGAACCAAAAAAGTATCCTCTGGTAATTTGTCACAGTTTGCTAAATTGAACATGGCCCAGTCGAAAAGGATTTATTACCAGTTTTTCACATGGTGGATCTTTCCAGTTCGCTATGTTAGTCATTACCAGAGGGTAACTATGGAAAATCACCATTTTTAATGGCCATTTTCAATAGCTACGTTAAATTACCAGAGGGTAAGGGATCAAAAGAATCAGCCAAGGGATGTTGTATGGTGACCCTCTAGGAATGGCTCAGGGATGTTCAGCCTATGCCCTATGCAACATGGGACATGGGCACAAGCATGGCATTGCTGGCTCCAAACCTATCCAAATATCAAGAAATGTCCTACAATGTGTCCCAAAAGTTATAAGTTGGTTTATAAACCCAATTAAATATAATTATAGGGATCATAAACATTCTTACGCCATGGTGAAATGTGAGTTTTGTGGCCCCCAACTTTGCGATCTTGTTAACGGGGGCCCGACATTGTAGGAATACTTCAGCTACCAAAATGGAGGTTTCGATTGGGATGTTTTCCATGGAAATAAACCATCCAGCTACGAGTACGGGTGGGAACTTACGCCCCAACCTATAATCTTACCCCACAGCATGGCACACAGCTTACCCCTATAACCTTTCAAGGACAAATTCTTTGTACGTGGCCTTGTACAAGGGGTTTTGGCTACCCATGCCGAGGAAGGAAATGCATGTCTCAAAATCCGCAGGAACAGGCGTGGCCTCTTGGATTAAGTCCAGGAAGGACGTCCCACTGCCTTGGTGGAAACTGTTATGTCTGTTATGTGTGATGATGAAGGCCTGCCACACCTCATCAGGGATTTGCTAGTCCATGAACTTCACTGCAATCAATCCACGGCGAAGCACGGGCTCCACATTCAGGGACTTGGGTGCCGCTTCAACAGCTGCATAAAATGCAGCAGCCCGATGGTTCCAAGTTCCAGCTTGCACTGGATACGTCCGAGTATGGTCGGAAAACTTGAAAGTGGGTTCTCCTCGCGCATTCAAACACAAGCGTGGAGTGACACAATGGTGTGGCATGACCTGCAAGGCTTTCAAGTTCTAAGCCCTCAACTCCCTTACTCTGTGTCAAAACCCATCCCAGTGACCCAACAATATCCGTTTAGAATGAAGGACCTGCTCTCGCCGTGACAGAATGCATCAAACAAGGTAGCTTGGTGATGCCAATCAGCAGCCCTTGATAGTGCACAATTATGCCACATGGTTCTGGTGATGCGAGTACGGGTGGTAACTTATGCCACAACCTATAATTTTACCCCACCGCATGGCACACAGCTTACCCCACACAACCTGAAGAACTTGTGCAATTTCCAAACCATCACGGCACACGGACACCTATCCATGTATGTGCACCTTGTTTTCATGAAGTTCCTATGGAGACTGCAACGCTTTGTACCGTTTTTTGTCTGTCTTAAACCTGGCACAAAGTGTTGTAACCGGCATGGCACACCTTCAACTTGACCTCTAGAAGAGCATGAGTTCTACATGTCATTCTCATTGGCGGGCTCTCATTCCTACCCTGGGAAAAATATACCCAAAAAACGTTTTTCCCAGTGGCACACCAGGAAAATTCCAGCACTGAACAATACAGCACAATGGCACTGAGATATTCAAGGTACCGCTTGACAGCGTGTTTTTTCCGAGATCCTTACGAGGTCTTTACGAGATCTGTGCGAGATCGGGATTTTGCAAGGCAAGGCAGCAGGGCAAGGCAGCAGGGATCTTTTCTACTCTTCCCCTCTCTGCTCTACGCCACTCTAATCACTTCTACTCTTCAATTCTACGGTTATCTCTTCTGTGTGAGTCAAGCTATTGAGAAGCCATCCCATGAGTTTCTATCTCAAAAAGAATACGTCAAAAACATGTGTGCAAAGTGTTACAAAAATCAATGCCACAAACAGTTGATTCATATGAATATCATGGACTTCCCATCGGCACACCGTTTGCGGCGCAAGAAGATGACCGCGGCATAAGTTACCACTTTGACCCAGTACCTCCTTTCATGGAACCCAGCATATAATTTTATAAACTCATATTATATATAATATATAAAAATATTTACTGATATATACATATTAATATATATACTGTAATTATCAACAACTGATTATATATATATAACTATATGAACCGATGAAACCACTTTTTTCACCATCCAGCGATAAAGGCGTACCTCCATTTGTGAAAACCTCCATTTGTCGAAGGTGCTAGGTTGGGCTGCAACTTGGCCGTGGCCATGTCGAAGATCACACGCTTGGCGTCCTCCACAGCACCACGCCTGAGATTCAGCCAGCATGGGAATCTTTAAACGGAAATGCGAGATTTTTCCAAGGAAAATGGCGAAGAAATTGAGTTTTCCAAGGTATCTGCCATTGGAAATCATATTTCCAATTTTCATCACAATTGGGATGTTTCCATGGAATATATTGAAACATTCGGGTTGAACTATCACAATACAAGAGAATATATGGGGATTTCACCGTCAATATTCTTTGACAAAGTAGGGATAAGGTTTTCCACTGATTTAGAAATCGAAGACGGAATAGGAAACCATGTCAATTTGTGACACGATATGTTTTCCCCATGAAAAACACACACACACCATTAAACTATCCATACCAATACGTAGCGCTTAATTACACAGAATTTAAGGATCAATTCAGTGGAATGACTTCCAGGGGCAACAGGATTCCAAAGCGAGTCTGGTTGGTGGTTGCGTTTCAACCCCTCTGAAAAATGATGGAGTTCGTCAGTTGGGATTATGACATTCCCAACTGAATGGAAAAATAAAATTCATGTTCCAAACCAACAACCATGCAGTAGCTTCTGAGTTTCTCATTGATCATCACCATCTGTATGGATTTTTTC
This sequence comes from Cladocopium goreaui, assembly GCA_947184155.2. Lineage (NCBI taxonomy): Eukaryota > Dinophyceae > Suessiales > Symbiodiniaceae > Cladocopium > Cladocopium goreaui. The sequence goes on along the minus strand of CAMXCT020000680.1, from coordinate 844,666 downwards.
TCAGTGCCCGCATGACACGACCAACAGGGGACCCAAATGATCGTCCATCAAGGTGGTCTGCTTTTCATGACACGCTGGCCTCAAGCAATGCTCAAGAATAGCGATCCACCGGAAATACTATGAAGAGAGTGCAGCAAAGTCACTTGGTCCAAGCTTTGATTAAATGTATCGCCAAGGGTCAAACTATGCAAACTGCTAGGAAACGAAACTTTGTCCAAGCTTTGGTCAAAGGCATGGCCTAAGGTCAAACTTTGCAAACTGCTCGGAAAAGAAACTCCGTCCAAGCTTTGGTCAAAGGCATCGCCTAAGGTCAAACTTTGCAAAGTACTCGACAAAAAAGAAACTCCGTCCAAGCTTTGGTCAAAGGCATCGCCGAAGGTCAAACTTTGCAAAGTGCTCGGAAAAGAAACTCCGTCCAAGCTTTGGTCAAAGGCATGGCCTAAGGTCAAACTTTGCAAAGTGCTCGGAAAAGAAACTCCGTCCAAGCTTTGGTTGAAGGCATCGCCGAAGGTCAAACTTTGCAAAGTGCTCGGAAAAGAAACTCCGTCCAAGCTTTGGTCAAAGGCATCGCCGAAGGTCAAACTTTGCAAACTGCTCGGAAAAGAAACTCCGTTCAAGCTTTGGTCAAAGGCATCGCCGAAGGTCAAACTTTGCAAAGTGCTCGGAAAAGAAACTTCGTCCAAGCTTTGGTTAAAGTCATAGCCAAAGGTCAAACTTTGCAAACTGCTCGGAAAAGAAACTCCGTCCAAGCTTTGGTTAAAGTCATAGCCAAATTGGTTAAAGTCATAGCCAAAGGTCAAACTTTGCAAACTGCTCGGAAAAGAAACTCCGTCCAAGCTTTGGTTAAAGTCATAGCCAAAGGTCAAATTTTGCAAACTGCTCGGAAAAGAAACTCCGTCCAAGCTTTGGTCAAAGGGATTGCCTAGATTGCCTAAGGTCAAACTTGGCAAAGTGCTCGGAAAAGAAACTTCGTCCAAGGGTCAAACTTTGCAAAGTGCTCGGAAAAGAAACTCCGTCCAAGCTTTGGTCAAAGGCATCGCCGAAGGTCAAACTTTGCAAAGTGCTCGGAAAAGAAACTTCGTCCAAGCTTTGATTAAATGTATCGCCAAGGGTCAAACTATGCAAACTGCTAGGAAACGAAACTTTGTCCAAGCTTTGGTCAAAGGCATGGCCTAAGGTCAAACTTTGCAAACTGCTCGGAAAAGAAACTCCGTCCAAGCTTTGGTCAAAGGCATCGCCTAAGGTCAAACTTTGCAAAGTACTCGGAAAAGAAACTCCGTCCAAGCTTTGGTCAAAGGCATCGCCGAAGGTCAAACTTTGCAAAGTGCTCGGAAAAGAAACTCCGTCCAAGCTTTGGTCAAAGGCATGGCCTAAGGTCAAACTTTGCAAAGTGCTCGGAAAAGAAACTCCGTCCAAGCTTTGGTTGAAGGCATCGCCGAAGGTCAAACTTTGCAAAGTGCTCGGAAAAGAAACTCCGTCCAAGCTTTGGTCAAAGGCATCGCCGAAGGTCAAACTTTGCAAACTGCTCGGAAAAGAAACTCCGTTCAAGCTTTGGTCAAAGGCATCGCCGAAGGTCAAACTTTGCAAAGTGCTCGGAAAAGAAACTTCGTCCAAGCTTTGGTTAAAGTCATAGCCAAAGGTCAAACTTTGCAAACTGCTCGGAAAAGAAACTCCGTCCAAGCTTTGGTTAAAGTCATAGCCAAATTGGTTAAAGTCATAGCCAAAGGTCAAACTTTGCAAACTGCTCGGAAAAGAAACTCCGTCCAAGCTTTGGTTAAAGTCATAGCCAAAGGTCAAATTTTGCAAACTGCTCGGAAAAGAAACTCCGTCCAAGCTTTGGTCAAAGGGATTGCCTAGATTGCCTAAGGTCAAACTTGGCAAAGTGCTCGGAAAAGAAACTTCGTCCAAGGGTCAAACTTTGCAAAGTGCTCGGAAAAGAAACTCCGTCCAAGCTTTGGTCAAAGGCATCGCCGAAGGTCAAACTTTGCAAAGTGCTCGGAAAAGAAACTTCGTCCAAGCTTTGGTTACAGTGATAGCCAAAGGTCAAACTTTGCAAACTGCTCGGAAAAGAAACTCCGTCCAAGCTTTGGTCAAAGGCATCGCCTAAGGTCAAACTTTGCAAAGTACTCGGAAAGGAAACTCCGTCCAAGCTTTGGTCAAAGGCATCGCCGAAGGTCAAACTTTGCAAACTGCTCGGAAAAGAAACTCCGTTCAATCTCTGGTTGAAGCGAGCGCCAAGGGTCAAACTTTGCAAAGTGCTTGGAAAAGAAACTCCGTCCAAGCTTTGGTTGAAGGCATCGCCGAAGGTCAAACTTTGCAAAGCTTTGCTTGAAGGCATCGCCGAAGGTCAAACTTTGCAAAGTGCTCGGAAAAGAAACTCGGTCCAATCTTTGGTTGAAGTCATGGGCCAGGGTCAAGCTGTGCAAACTGCTCGGAAAAGAAACTCCGTCCAAGCTTTGGTCAAAGGGATTGCCTAGATTGCCTAAGGTCAAACTTGGCAAAGTGCTCGGAAAAGAAACTTCGTCCAAGGGTCAAACTTTGCAAAGTGCTCGGAAAAGAAACTCCGTCCAAGCTTTGGTCAAAGGCATCGCCGAAGGTCAAACTTTGCAAAGTGCTCGGAAAAGAAACTTCGTCCAAGCTTTGATTAAATGTATCGCCAAGGGTCAAACTATGCAAACTGCTAGGAAACGAAACTTTGTCCAAGCTTTGGTCAAAGGCATGGCCTAAGGTCAAACTTTGCAAACTGCTCGGAAAAGAAACTCCGTCCAAGCTTTGGTCAAAGGCATCGCCTAAGGTCAAACTTTGCAAAGTACTCGGAAAAGAAACTCCGTCCAAGCTTTGGTCAAAGGCATCGCCGAAGGTCAAACTTTGCAAAGTGCTCGGAAAAGAAACTCCGTCCAAGCTTTGGTCAAAGGCATGGCCTAAGGTCAAACTTTGCAAAGTGCTCGGAAAAGAAACTCCGTCCAAGCTTTGGTTGAAGGCATCGCCGAAGGTCAAACTTTGCAAAGTGCTCGGAAAAGAAACTCCGTCCAAGCTTTGGTCAAAGGCATCGCCGAAGGTCAAACTTTGCAAACTGCTCGGAAAAGAAACTCCGTTCAAGCTTTGGTCAAAGGCATCGCCGAAGGTCAAACTTTGCAAAGTGCTCGGAAAAGAAACTTCGTCCAAGCTTTGGTTAAAGTCATAGCCAAAGGTCAAACTTTGCAAACTGCTCGGAAAAGAAACTCCGTCCAAGCTTTGGTTAAAGTCATAGCCAAATTGGTTAAAGTCATAGCCAAAGGTCAAACTTTGCAAACTGCTCGGAAAAGAAACTCCGTCCAAGCTTTGGTTAAAGTCATAGCCAAAGGTCAAATTTTGCAAACTGCTCGGAAAAGAAACTCCGTCCAAGCTTTGGTCAAAGGGATTGCCTAGATTGCCTAAGGTCAAACTTGGCAAAGTGCTCGGAAAAGAAACTTCGTCCAAGGGTCAAACTTTGCAAAGTGCTCGGAAAAGAAACTCCGTCCAAGCTTTGGTCAAAGGCATCGCCGAAGGTCAAACTTTGCAAAGTGCTCGGAAAAGAAACTTCGTCCAAGCTTTGGTTACAGTGATAGCCAAAGGTCAAACTTTGCAAACTGCTCGGAAAAGAAACTCCGTCCAAGCTTTGGTCAAAGGCATCGCCTAAGGTCAAACTTTGCAAAGTACTCGGAAAGGAAACTCCGTCCAAGCTTTGGTCAAAGGCATCGCCGAAGGTCAAACTTTGCAAACTGCTCGGAAAAGAAACTCCGTTCAATCTCTGGTTGAAGCGAGCGCCAAGGGTCAAACTTTGCAAAGTGCTTGGAAAAGAAACTCCGTCCAAGCTTTGGTTGAAGGCATCGCCGAAGGTCAAACTTTGCAAAGCTTTGCTTGAAGGCATCGCCGAAGGTCAAACTTTGCAAAGTGCTCGGAAAAGAAACTCGGTCCAATCTTTGGTTGAAGTCATGGGCCAGGGTCAAGCTGTGCAAACTGCTTGGAAAAGAAACTCCGTCCAATTTTGGGTGTATGTGGCGCAAAATTCCATTGGACATGGTCAGAATTTGAAGGCTTCTGGGGAGATGGTGCAAACTTTCATTGGACATGTTACCTGCTATCTGTGTCACTCCTTCCAGCGCAATCTCTTCCTCAGAAACTGCGAACCCTTTGACATAGCTCCACGCAGCACACAAATTCGTAGGAACACAAGTGCAGGACAATGTTGCAGCCTCTCCTCTAATGCCCTGTTCTTTCAATGCATGCTGAAGGAGCAGCGGTTCAGCACCGTGATGGAGCACGAGTTTGGCCCCTCCCTTCGCCGGAAGCTGTTCCGAAACCATCCGGCGCACTTCCCATCCAAGGGTGGAATCATTTACCCCTCAGGCGTATCACGTGAAGATCGATCGGCTCAGATCCAACAGCAGCTGATAGCCTCTTTGGGCATAGCTGGACTCGCAGCAAACGGAGCATAGCCACAGGTTGCCTCCTCGGGCGATACACAAAAAGCTGTGACCACAAGAGCCAAAGGGCTGCAAGGACGAAAAATTGAGGGATGCTTCCATATTGAAATTGAACAACGGGAAAATCATGAACTTAGTGGATTTTCATCTGCCAAGTTTCAACCGGAGGGTATATCCCCATATCTCCAATCCCCAATGATATCCCTATAATTATTTGCTACTGCTGGATGGTTGCGAAAACCTGCATCACCAATTTAAGGGATGGTTGAAACATGTGGGTATGGATCAATACCTATTAATACCATTTTTAGGGGGATGAACATCCATAAATCCCAGCTATTTTGATGTTCACCAGGGGTACAAGGTTTTGACACACTGCCATGTTGAAACCCTATAAATAATGGGATGTTTACCACCGTTTTCAACTGGGGATTTCGCTGGCCCATCCACCGTAGCACCGCGACACACCGCACCGCTCCTGGCATAGGCCGCCAGCATGGCCGAGTACGTCACCTCATCCACAGCCAAACCTTGGTGGATGTTGGTATACCCATGATGGCTATACTAATAGGGCTATAATATATATATATATGATGCTGGATATATGGTTTATCATATACTATGATATACTATGATATACTATGATTATAGTGTGCATTAGTGTGGGATTATACTATGATTAGTGTGGGATAATACTATATACTATTATCATATACTATCATATTAAAAAAAAAAAAACATTATGAACTCTACTGGTTAATGTGGGATTCCCCATCATAGTCACCATCCCATTCGCCAACCAGTTCGGGATCATTTAAATCCCGGGGATATACCCAACAATACACCCTTATCCACAGGTGGTGTCCCAGTGAGGTCAATTGCTAAGTTAGGAAAACACCTATAGGTCTCTGGTATATATATATATATATATATGGGAATCTGTTTTTCCACTAGGTATGATTTATGTATATCGTTGATAATTTAGTATGTTAATAATCTAGCAATACTTTCAACTTCCAAGTTGGTGGTAACAAGCCAAATATAGCATCCACAGCTGTACAACAGACCTCAACATGTGATGGTTAATGTTCTCAACCAGCTACAGCAGTGGGTCTATCATATGATGTTTGGTTACCACCTGTGGTGGTGCTCCCCAAACAAAACCTGTTTGTTGATTGGCAACCCCCATAAAGTATATCATGATACTGGTTGGTGGTTTCAACCCATCTGAAAAATATGAGTTCGTCAGTTGGGATGATGACATTCCCAAATATTTGGAAAAAAACATGTTCCAAACCACCAGCCGGGATATATCTACTATAAACCCAAGTGAAATTGGAGTTACATAAATATGTTCACCAACTTCACCGACTGGAAAACCACCTTACAGGACCAACTATCTTCCCAACCATGGCCATTCGCTGGTCCCTTTTTGCTCCTCAGTTGTCACAGTGGAACTGGCAGACGCTGCTACATGCGATACTGCGATACTGAAAAGATCATCACCGTACCATATGGCTTTGTCTCAAATTCATTTTGTCTCACATTGCGGGAATACCCTGAGCCCTTACTATTTCGATATGAATAAAACGGATGAATACAGTCCACTGGGGATTTGGGGGTCCCAAAAATCAGAGACAACCCTATAGGTTTGTCTTCAAGGAAGAAGACTACAACTTTTTTTTTACACCTGGACCTAGCTGGATATGTCCCGCAGTCATCTTGATCGTTGCCGCTATAATCTACTTAGCCAGATGGGACAGGTTTCTTTTTTTGTGGCTCAATTGGGTTTAGCAAACCCAGGAAGGGTTTGCTTGTTTCTAAAACCCATGACATCGCAAGACCACGGCCACTCTTAAATGCCCTGCATTGCAGCAGCTCCACCGTAATTCATGGCAGCTGAAAGAACCATCGCATGCCGCAATGCTTTAAGCATGGCAGGCAAACAAGTGTCTCAAATAGAATGGCACATGTATCTCCTACTGTCGGGTAAATATCGGCCATTCTCGTTTTCGGGACACACCGACTGTGCAGTTTCCAAAAACCCCTCTTGTTTGTCGGGGTGTGGTTGTTGATTCCGGTTGGTAGATGGCAGATCCTCAGCTTCGACAAACCAAGTCGGGTTGAACCCCTAAGGATCCATCAACAGGAGTTTTATGGGGCTTATATCATATGCTTATCTAATTCAGCAACCTGCAAGAATTAAGGTCATTTGCATCATTTGATATATGATTCTCCATAGCCATTTTTCAGTCAGAGTTTATGGAAACTGCTGAACTAAGATGCTGAGTCAAGGCGGGACTCCAACCCTCTTGGCTCGCCTATCTACGCGCACTCACCATTGTCCTGCAAGGCGCATTCCTCTTGGGGATGACATGACGTGAACTCATGTGAACTCCGACATTTTCTTTGATCGTGGAAACCCTGCAGAACTACGATCCTATCTTGGATGTTTGCACTCAAAAAAACACAACACTGGTTGGTGGTTGACCTACCCCTCTGAAAAATATTAATTAGTCAGTTGGGATTAGTCTTCCCAATATATGGAAAAATCCATTAAAATCCATTAAACCAGTAAAAATCCATCATTCCCAATATATGGAAAGGCATAATCCAGCCATGTTCCAAACCACCAACCAGCAACATTAATGTCTTGGACAATCTCGGACAGTTTCCTCAGTCTAAATGTGCAGGAAACCCACCATCCTGTCCAATATTCCGAGCTTCCTTCCGAGCTTCCTGTAACTTTTTTCTATGAAACTCCGGAACTCAAATTATGATCAAACCACCTACAAATAGTCAAATGGGAATTCCAGGATCCTAAATGGAGGTACTGTACCAGATAAGGCCATATTTTGGGGGGATATTCCCTTACATAGGCCTAAACAATAGGCCTTATATATGGTAGGTACCTCCATTTTAGGTTCCGGAGTCATGGCCGTTGACAAATAGTCAAAAGTCATGTACCAACCCGGCTACGAACCAAGTGGATCCATATCATCAATCTCACCACAATGGTTGAGACCTCGGGTATAGTGAAAGCATGGCCAATCTACTTCTCCGTTCGTCAAAATGAAATGCATTCACCTACTACTTGGAAAGCTTTCCAAAGATAGTTACATAATGTTGGTAGAACAATGCCATAAACCACCCATGACTGGGAATGGTAACTATACCACCTAGAAACATGGTGATGACTGGGGGATGGTTTATTTTTGTTTTACCCCAAATTATGCAGCATACCAATAAAACCCCTATTTTCTATTCAAACCTTCATTGTTTGTAGTTTAAACTCCAGTTTTCACCAGTTGAGCTCTACAGAATATCACTTTCCCGTCAGTACTGCTTGGTTCATAGATATTCCTATGGATTAGCTCAGAATCCTGATAAAATCAAGGCCCAACCATCTTGTTTTCCTTGGAATTTAATAGGTTTGGTGGTCAAAACCCATTATTGAAAATGATTGCTGATTCATGTAAAAAAAATGGCCAACCAACAGTTGGGTACTTTGAACCATCATTTTCGTTGGGGTATCAATTAAGAACAATTTCAACTTTCAATCCACTAACCTGGGTAAATTACAACAAGTCATTGACCTGTCATGTGCGGCTATTTTGGAATAGTTACCCCAATCCTAACCCTTATTGTCGCAGTGAGGTCGTTATAATTTACCAATATGTCACGGCGGACTCCCGAAAAATCGACCGACCAGGTCTCCTCAGCTTTCGCAGAGCTTTTGATAGCGCCGTCGGTACCAAACCAAGTACCTGAGCTGGTGATATTCTTTAGACCACGGCTCCCCTAGAGATATCAAATGACATCTAAACTGGGGCCCCCAAACGATAGCTAAGCTGCTGCAAACAACTCCTATAACAGTGGTTTATGAATGTTTATCATACTTATACCTACAGTGTTCAGGCTGTTCAAGGACCAACTTATGTTTGGGCCACACAACAGGCAGACTTTGGTGGTGCAGTTGGAATCATAAAGGGATATAACCATGACAAGAACCTCTGTATCGGATATGCGGCCCAAAAATATTGGTGATATATCGATAAGCCAACCATGCTCCCCAGCAATGCTGGGATACCTCCAAACATCAGTGGATTGGTTTAGACGGTGTTCTGCAGGTTTTTCTCCATAAACAAATCCAATGAGGTTTCTCTCCCAGGCTTACAGCCTATACAACCTGTTTACATTCCAGATTTATACAGTAGATTAACTACGTGATGTGATACGATATGATATCACCTAATCAAAACATAGTACCAGGTCCAGTGAGGCCCCAAGTTATAAGTTGCTTTACAACCCCACGAAGTATAGTTACATCTCCCATCAACCATTATGAACAAGTTCGTCAAGTTAGCTACTTAGGGGGCCTCACCTTATATCTATAAACCTGGGGAATTGTCCATGGGCAACCCGCAATTTCTTTTGCCAAACTTTTTGCAACGCGCCCCTCCCCCCAATGATTTTAATCAAATTAATTTGGGGGTTCCTTCCTGCATTTGATTTCTCGATGTATAGATAAGAAACAAACCATTAGGCCACTACGCCTGACACAAACAAAAGTCAGCAAGCCATTTGCATCCATTTACCCACGGCGACGAGAAATCCCCATGAAAAACGGAGGTTATAGTGAGAAAATATGCGAAAATCATGGAACCAAATGACTAATTTTCCAACAAACCATCTTTCACTACTGGGTAGGTGGCAACCAAAGCTATGGACGAAACGGTGGACACAATCCACTCGTCTCAGCAAGCGACTCCACATAGACCTGTGACGGGTCGAAGATCACATATTCGTTCACTTCTTGGGAAACCTTCACACCTCGGCGTCGGTGACAAGACTAGCAATGGCGCCACTGGCTGTGGAGATACTTTGTGGGATTTGGCGTCTCTTCACCAGCGTATCATACGAGTTGGGTCTTCGAATAATGGAGATCTTCATAAAATCAAACACTAATAGATGGTTTATCATAAATCATGGTTTATCATGATCCATAAAATGGACATCTTCATAGATAAAATCATGATTCATTGATGATAAAAAATAAAATTTGGTGACGTAAAACCGCATTTTTTCAGAGACACCCGATTAAAACTTGTACCCCTCAGTCTTCATTGATCCACTGTTTCTATGTTTATAGACTTTGTACCACTCAGATTCTTCATTGATCCACCATTTCTTCCTTATCTTTGTAGACTTTAGATCAGCCCATTGGAACATCCCCGGGTCGTTGGTTCTTCGGCACCGTTTCGGTTCCAACCAAGCGGCTGTGGTATTCAGAGCCGCGGCGCATGGAATTGCTGTTGCGATCGCCTTTCCAGGGCAGCAATTCCCAGCTCTTGCTGGGTGGTACCCTCTGGTAAACTAACATAGCAATTGAAAATGGCCATTTATAGTGGATTTTCCCATTAAAAATGGTGATTTTCAATAGCTATGTTAGTTTACCAGAGGGTAATCAAGTCCTTACTAGAGTCACTAGAAGATTTGTGGTCTTTGAATGGTGATTTAATAGGATATAATAGAATTATAATGGGAAAACTTATGATTTGTTAACCCCTCTGGTAATTTAAACAATTGCCTATTTAGTTTGTTGATTTACCTATTCAAAATTGTGCTTTTCCATGGCTATGTAAACGTTTATCAGAGGGTAATCAATTCCTCAATAGGATGATATACCCGTAAATGGCATGGTTTTTATACACACCCTTAAAATGGTAATTAATATGCCCTTAAATGGTTCAATGGTAATCGATTCCGTGATGGTGGATGGTCATATACGGATTGCCATCAAATGGGATGATATACCTATTATAAAAAAAAAAAAAAACATGAAAACTTAAACCTCCTTATCTGGTTGGTGGTTTCAACCCCTCTGAAAAATATTAGTCAATGGGAAGGATTATCCCATATATTATGGAAAAGAAAAAATGTTTGAAACCACCAACCAGTTACAGTATAAGTTTATACCCATTATGTTTAATGGTGACTGAATGGTGATTTATATACCCACTATGTTTGGATTCCGAAACGGGATGGGTGACCACAAACCATACACCCTTTGGTTATTGAACGGTTTGCTATGGAAAATAACATGTTTTACCAGGTAAATCATCATGTTTTATCATATATAAATGGCATTGTGCATAGCTATGTTAGTTCTCCAGCGGGCATGAAAAGAGGGGAATGGATTCAATATCAGACTCATTTCTGTATGATCCACATATGAAAAGTGGTAAAATCATTTGGATATAATCAAATGTTGCAATCAACATGAATGAACCAATGGAAAACCTGTTGGTGAATAGCAGTGTAATGGCATCCACCGCCCTGGGCGACAACTTCAAATATCAACCTAGATTCATCTCCAACACTCCCCTACTAATGTGCCATCAGCAAACACTGGATATGATTGCCCGGGATCAATTACATATTATCTGTAATCTTTGTCTGTCTGTTTTATGGTTTGAAGCGACAAACTATTTTGCAATATCTTTTCAGTATCATGGATTGATCTAGATACGTCACGAACATGGACGGAGGATTTTTTGGTGCCCAACTTGAATGTCAATTGGATCTGTTATAAGGTCCCTGCTGGATTCTCCTTTAGTTGGTAGTCCCAGTATAAAACAACCATATTTTTCTTCGTACCACTCAATGTCAATCCCATGTGCCATGGACAAGAACACTTGTTAATTTTTACTGAGTATACATCCCTCATCACAGTATGAAGACGATGAAGGTTCTAGTTCCTGGTGTATATGTCTATATAATATTGTATAATAAATAATAATAATAATAAATATACATACACATACTCTACACATATCCTCACAAACATAGCAAACAATGGGTTTGCGTTAAGTACGGCATAGTATGGCGCCACCCAGTTGGTTTCGTCGCTTGCACCGTGCCTTCGGACTGGTTGATGATGCGGCCGAGGCAAACGCGGCAGAACAGCATGGCGCACAGACCATTCGGATGTTCCTCCGTGTACTGATCAGCCTCGATGGTGACTTTTTGCGGTGCAGATTGCCATGTTTTGGATGTGGGGATGGACAGTTTGCCATCAAATTCATATAACAATTTGATGTGGATAGTTAAGGTAGAAGTAGAATAATATGAAATAATGGGGATTTGAAATGTATCTTAACGGGAGGATAATGACGATGGCGATAACCCGCTGAACAGTGGTTTGTATTACCAAATATAACTATGCATTGTGCGCCGCACAATGACGATGGACAATCCCCCGAAAAAAAAAATGTTCATTTGGTCCTCATAGAATTGTGTCATATTGTGTCGAAATCATGGAAACATGTTCCATTTGATTTCTTATTTTTTTCCCACGAAAAAACATTGTCACACGGGAAAAAAATCTTCAAACCAAAAAAGACACGAAATTCCTGACATGTTTAATCATCTTCTTCCAATTTTCCCATGAAAACCTATCATTTTCCCATGAAAAACCGATAAACCCTATGGGATTTCCCGTGGAAATCCACCGTTTTTCCCCCGGTGAAAACCGGCCGCTGACTTCCACCTTAAAGGCGGAGTCCGTGAGGTAAATCCCAGAGCCCTCGCTGGCACCAGAGTGGCTGCCCAGCACCTGGAGCCTTGGACGTGAATGCGATGTGAAAATAGTGGATAATAGATAATGATTATGATATATCTACTGTAATTATATATGATAGTATCTGGTTGGTGGTTGACCTACCCCTCTGAAAAAAATATCAGTTCGTCAGTTGGGATGATGACATTCCCAATATATGGAAAAACAAAACATGTTCCAAACCACGAAGAATGTAGTGATATAGTAAGTACCCATGCATATAATATAATGTTAGTCTTGTGGTGATCATATGTTATAGTCAGTGATCCTATAAATTTGAATGCAGTGACCCAAGGAGATTATAATGCCAGTTATTATATCATGAACCATTAAATAGTGATATAGGTACATTACCAAGTGATCCAATGATAGCATTGAATAGTTAATATAGTTGTAGCTATAATTAGTTAGTCAATATTGAGTTGCTACCTCATATTAACCAACATTTTAATTAATACATTGAAACATCGCCAAGGTGAAGAGCATGAAACAATATTGGCTAACATTTATGAAACATAACTAGCTCATGAAAATATAACATGTTCTATCATTATATCATTTTCCGTGTTGGTGAAATTAACAAGATAAAACATAAAAACAACATAACATAGTCAACTATGATAGAATATAAGATACTCAGCTGTAAAATATTGGGTAGTTAGTTTAGTTAACTGTTGTGTTCGGGACACTTTTGGAAGTTGTGATGTTGAAAAGTGCACGCTGCTGTGGCGCGAAGCACATTTCGAAGTCAAAATGTACAAAACACGTCAGCCTCAGACCGCTTTTGGAAGTTGAGATGTCGAAAAAGTGCACGCCGTCTGGCGCGAAGCACATTTCGAAGTCAAAAGTGCAAAAAACTGAGGGGGATGGGACACTTTTGGACGTGCAAAATGTCGTTTTTCGTGGCAGGCGCAAGGGATTGTGCACCTTTCAAAAAGCAGCAAAAAACGTGAGGGTTTTTGTAGCAGTTTCATTTACAACCACCACTTTACGACACTGCACACTCCACTCCACTACACACTACACTACAACAACAACTACAACTACATTACACTACACTACACTACACTGCTTGCATTACACTACAGTACGCTACACTATACTGACTACAGCAACAGCAACAGCAACAACAACAACAGCACTACACTACACTCCATTGCACTGCACTGCATTGCACTGCACTGCACTACACACACTACACGACACTCCACTTCACTTCACTACACGCAATTACACTATACTACACCACACTAATTACATTACACTACGCGACACTCATTTACACTACACTACAACGACGACTACAACTACAACTACATTGCACTACACTACACTAGCTACATTACACTACCCTACAGTTCCACTGTACCATGCCCTACCCTACCCTACACTACACTTACTACAACTACAGCCGCAACTACAACTACGCCACTTTACACTACACCACACCAGAGTACACTACACTACGTTACATTACACTACACCAATTGAACACCACAAATGCAACTGCAATTACACTACACTAATTACACATTGCACACACCAGAACTGCAACTCCACTACATTGCAACTACAACTACAGCTGCACTACACCACACTACATCCAGCAGTTGTGGACCGACCAGGTCGCCACTAAAAAACCAGCTCCAGCCGCACCTTTCCAGTGAGTTCACAGTCAGGTCATTGCGCATGATCTGCAGATTGATTGATGGTTGTTTAGTTTAAAGATCTTATATCACTGTTCCATGAAATCACCATGGAATCACGACTTTTGTTGCTTAAATCCCATTAAATCACAATCTGAAGTTTCCTAAAATGGAGATATCCCCAAATCATCCAAAATTGGACTAGTTTATTATTGAAACCCATGGTTTTGGAGATCCCCCATTTAAGAAACCCAAATATATAGCCAACCAAGCACCACTTTCTGGCTGTCCCACGCCATCATGTCGAGCGACTGGACGCTCGACGGGTCGTCGTTTTGAAACTGCGCAGTGGTACCTTGTAGCAGGTAGAGCTCGTTGACGTTCAAATCCAAAGGCCTGGGCCAGACAAGCGTAAAACAAACGAAACAAAAGGCTGGAGTGCGGAAAGATCTCCAGTGCGGAAGCGCATAGACATAAAGATCTACATATCTAAATATATATATATATATATTATGTCTAAGTCTCCGTATCTATTTTTTTTTATATCATAATATATATATATGTACTTTATTCACTGCGTGTGTGTATATATATATACTCCTCAGGTGGCTGAAGCTGAACGCCCAGCTGCTTGGGACTCAATCGTGCTGTGATGCCCCGGCGAAAGCCTGGGGGACCGGCCAATCTTTTTGTGGAAAATCGTGGACAAAAATCGTGGGATACAGGGTGGTGCCCCAGTTCGTTAGCTAAGTTGGTGCGTTTATGTCCAATTTCTATGTTTTTCGTTGGTGATATATCGAACTAGTCAATGGGATTATAACCCATTTATAACGGGGGGGCACTATCTTGTACCGTGGGGAATCAATGTTTTTCTATGAATTGGATTGGGAAACTATGGAAAAATGATGGAAAAATGCAAATCATGCCAGTGGGTCCCGAAACGATAGGTTGGTTAAAATGACTGGGCCAATTCTGTTTCTTTTAAAACTTATGACTCGGGGGCATCGCATTGTAGATGGAGAACCGTTGCTTATTCAGGGAACATTGCTGCCTGCACGGAAGTAAATAATGAAGGACACAATGACATGTACAAATCCCAGATGCTCCATGGTGCTGGAATATCTACCTACATTTACCCCAAAAATGGCCCAGTTTTGTAGGTAAATATTCCATGGAGCACATGTACCAAATTCTTGAAAGCTTCGGTTCGTCACTGCATTTTTGCAAAGGCCACCGGAGGAAAATCCACAACTTGATTCCTTGGAAACACATGCTGAACTATAATTCATAGCTGTACTAGTTGGTGGTATACCTACCCCTCTGAAAAATATGAGTTCGTCAGTTGGGATGATGACATTCCCAATATATGGGAAAATAAAAAATGTTCCAAACCAACAATCAATGTACCTAGCAAATAAGAGGAATTCCCATGTTCAAACTACAGCCAAATCGCGACACGATAGAAATCTTAGGAAGCTGTACGCTACTTAGTACTTGCTAAATGCCCCAGTTATCCATATTGTTATACGCCCCAGTTGTGATTGTACCTACCAACTAAGAATCGGATCTTGTTGTTTAACCACAATTTGTATCTATATATATATATTATACACAGAATATCTTTACTGATCAATTTCCCCATGAATACCCAACTTTTGTTGGTTAAATCAGCAATAAAACCGGCTTTACCCTCTGCAGAAATTTAACATAACTATTGAAAATCACGGTTTTTTTTCAAATGGTTTATCAACTATGTCTATGGCGATTTCCACTAGCAAACCGTTAAATTACCAGAGGCCACCCAAATGGATGTTCCCCTTCCCCCATTCTCCGCGCTCCATGCGCTCCGTCAAGAGACCGCCCAGTCTGCGACAGAAGGGAGGCTCAAGCAAGTCTTCTGCAACGGAGCGGCGATGAATCGTTCAAGTTCCATGGGGATATGTTTACCATCAAAAATATCAAAAGTCAAAAAAATCAGTGGTGATATTTGGAAATGTCCTAAAGTGGATTTCACACTCAAATCATCCAAATTATCCAAATTAAGCAAATTTTAGAAATGGAAACACCATTTTACCGTCAAAACATGGTTCCATACCAATGTTGGTGCATGTGATTGTCAGGATCATTTGGGATTTACTGGTGGTTTGTTCTGCCTGCGGATGTTTTTCCAGCACTGTGCTGGTTGTAAAATGTGATATTCTACGGGGGTCTCATGGGATAATTTGTGTTGATATGATTCAAATGACGAAAACATGATATGTGGCTGTGCCTGCAAGATTGGGATCTGGTTGGTGGATTGGTGGTTGACCTACCCCTCTGAAAAACATAAGTTCGTCAGTTGGGATCATTATTCCCAATATGTGGAAAAATAACCACCAACCAGTGATATGTCCCAATCTGTGGCAACATGTGGCTGGCCAATAGTCATAGAATTTTGGAGCAGAAAAAATGCTAAAAATCGGTGCAAACGATTGGCTTGAGGGCCCGACAAACCATGGAATGTGAGATTCACCCAATGACTACCCTCTGGTAAACGTTTACATAACTATGGAAAATGACCACCATTTTCAATGGGCAAATCCACTATTTCTATGGCCATTTTCAATAGCAAACTGTTAAGTTACCAGAGGGTTTTTACCAATAATATCCCATTAAATCACCATTTGTCATTGTGCTTGATCCATCCCCAATTCGTTTGTTTACCAAAGGGTAACCATTCCCAATTTTGCCACGGGTGAGCCAAAAAAAACCATCCACAAATGGGTCAAACACGTAATTTGGGACCAGGCGTAAGTTGGTTGAACTTACAAAACATCCAACTACATGTCCATGAATATGTACATATAATAATAAATATATAAGTATGTATTTATTTAAGTATATTTATATATATGTGTAAATATATGTATGTATATATATATATGCATTAAAAAAAAATGTGTATATATTTATACATATATATACACTAAATATGTGTATATACATATATATATATATATCGTCACATACAACACCAAACCTAGACATTTCAATCAACCAGGTGTCGGTAACAGATCTGCTGGCCAACCATTTCACCAGATGGAGCTGGGACGATGCAACTTGCTGCAGCCCTAAAAAGCCATGCCGAAAGTGGTGTTTCCACGATGTTCATTCGATGACATTTACATGTACCCTCTGGTGAACTAACATTTTGCCATGGAAAGATCCACCATTTTTCATGGGAAAATCCACTATTTCTATGGCCATTTTCCATTGCTATGTTAGTTCACCAGAGGGTACCTCATATTTCCAGGTTGATGGTCTTTTCTTACCTCCTGTTTTCCTGATACCCTCTGGTAATTTACCATAGCTATTGAAAATTGCCATTTAGTTCATTGATGTACCCCAAAAAACAAAATATTTTTTCCATAGTTATGTTAGTTTGCCAGAGGGTAGTTCACATATAATCCCATCTTGCAAAAAGTGAAGAGTGGATGATCTTAATTGACCACTTCACAATACATATAGGTGTATTAATGTATCTGAATATTATCTTGCTTGAATATCCCACAGGTAGTTGATCTTTGGTAAACACATCTTCGCCAACTTGGTTCAAATATATTGTTCACGGCAACGCCCCATCCTAATGTTCAACGCTACGCTCTGAAGGCAAGTTGTTCAAAGCGATGACATCTATGGATGTCAAAGCAACGGAAGGGTTCCAGTGGACAAACACTATATCACTATCATTACGGGGGACCATCAGCTGTGCAAATACCCTCTGGTTACACTCTTAGTTATGTTAGTTCACCTGCCTCCCATAATGTATTTACCAGATAATATTAAGATATATGAATCTTAAGCTGGTTGGTGGTATACCTACCCCTCTGAAAAATGATGAAGTTCTTCAGTTGGGATGATGACATTCCCAACTGAATGGAAAGTCATAGAATTCATGTTCCAAGCCACCAACCAGGTACTAGAATGTAGTGATATAGTATGTTACCCATATAATATAATGTTAGTTATGTGGTGGTCATATGTTATAATTAGTGATCCGAGATCCTATAAATTATAATGTAGTGATCCAAGGAAATTATAATGCTAGTTACTATATCATGAACCATGAAATAGTGATATAGGTATATTAACCAAGTGATCCAAGGAAACCATAATGTTAATTACTCTTCCAAAATAACTATAGTCCATCTTGGTCACCAATGGTAGTATTGAATAGTTAATATAGTTGTTGCCATAATTAGTTACCCTCTGGTAAACTAACATAACTCTGGAACATCACCATTTTTAATGGGAAAATCCACTATAAATGGCCATTTTCCATGGCTATGTTAAATTACCAGAGGTTAGTCAATATTCATAGGTCGTTTACCTTCCTCCCTTCCTTCAACCTTCCCACGCCTGGCACATCGAAGGGCTGAATCTCCATGCGTCGGTGGCTCTTGTCCACCGTTCCTGGCCGCTTGGCGGTTAAAAAGAACCACCAATACAACCATGAAACATGGGAAATCCCCTAGAAAATATAGGAAAATCATGGAAAATCTTCTATGAAATATGGAAAATCATGGGAAATCCCTAGAAAATATAGGAAAGTCCTGTGTGAAATGGTGTTTTGGATGGGAAACATCATCGAAATGGTGGGTAACCATCTGTTCAATCTTGGTTTAGCCCATTTGTTGGAGATATCTTGGGGTAAACATACCAAAAACAAAAAAGGAAAACCCATGGGGAAGGGAAACCCTCGTGGGTTTTTGACATCTATCTCAGTTTCAGGAGGGTAACCAACGAAAGAAAGGGTCCGAACAATAGATGTATGCTACTCTAGGTTCCATTATTAAGGTTGCATTCATACTGATCTTTATTGGTTGCTTAATTCACAATATTCTCTGCTGAAACTACGAACCAGCAACCACCAGAATGGGGTTCGCGAACTTGCAACCATCTTGGGATTCAATTCCAACTATGAATATCTACTAATCATCTGGTAAACTAACAGTTTGCTATTGAAAATGGCCATTTATAGTGAGTTTCCCATTAAAAGTGGTGATTTTCCATAGTAGTTATGTAAATGTTTACCAGAGGTAATCATCTGTTGCTTGACAATTCCTGTTTGTGTTGCCAAAATGCTGCATGTATACATGCAAACCTTGTGCAGCACATCGTATTGCTCCAAGTAACTGAGATAAACCAAGATCCCCACAAGACCCCCATTATACACCTTCATTAATCCCTTCCCCCTAATATTAAACACCCCCTTAGAAACCATGGTGGATGTAGGGAATTTCCACATTCCATTGGGACCATAGAAATGGGGTGTTTAATATTCGGCTGATGGGATTATTATTATTTAGTGATCCAACAAAATTATAATATCATGTTAGTTCCTATATCATGAGCCATTATATGGTGATATAGTATCCCCTGGTAAATTAACATAGACCCTGCCAGATAGGGGTTGGAAGATTAGTTTCTACTAAAAATTAGTCCTTTTCAGGGTCTATGTTAATTTACCAGAGGGTATATCCACATAAATCCCATTTAATTCCCATTAAATCCCATTAAGTTCCTTTAAATCACCATCAAATCACCATTTATAGGTGATGTTCCAATATTTTCCTATGGTTATTTTAACCAAGTGATGGGATTCACTATTGCTGTTACCCTCTGGTAAACTAACATAACTATGGAAAATCACCATATTTAATGGGAAAATTCACTATAAATGGCCATTTTCAATAGCTATTTTGACATAACCAGAGGGTAATATCCCCTATGTCTGCAGACACCATCACCGTCCCATCGCCGCACTCCCGGTACGGCCTGAGAAGAGCAAGGAGCGAAACTGGCCGCAGCTCATCATGCCCGGGCGATCTTCCTCGGGGCGAAGGTCGCTGGGATGTTCAGTAGTCTGTTTTTATCCATTATCATGATTATATCATATCTATTTACAATTATATGTCTATATATATATACACATACGATACATATATATATAGATAGTTAATCATTTAAATATGTGTAAATATAGTGGTTAGTAACCTAACCTTGGAACCGCAGGAACCTGAAACGTAGGAACCGAACCGAGTGGAACCTAACCGTTGTGAACCTAACCGAAATGATTCTCCATGGAACCGTTCGAACCGATCAAACCGGAACCAGAATCGCCAATGTGGTGGTGCAATCCCCATGGGAGATATGTGGTCAACTCCAGTCACCGTCTTGCCATTGAAATGACTCTGCAGTTTGTTCGGAAACTATATTATAATTATTATAATCAAATATTTTTTTCTCGTACTTGCTGAGCTCAATCCGAGCTGATCTTTTCTACGAAGTCATTGGTGCCAACGGTACATGGTGCGAAGTCGATGCTTCCATTGACCCACGTCTGCAGCGCAGAAACGCGGAGAAAACCGGACATCTGAACCTAACAAACCGTATATCTACAATAAATCCCAGTTAACCTACTTGTAAAATCTTGCAAATCAACTTAGCTATTGTTTGGGACACCACCTTGTAGTTCTTCGCGAATATCTTCTCCATTCTTTTCTTCTAGTTATAATATTTAAACAATTAAACATTACAAAACCCCATGGTTTCTCATTTTGCTTAGCTTCAAAGTGGTTTAAACATTGTTGCACGAGATCTCTTCAGGTTGAAGCCTCCATTTTGGATACAAATCACAGAATTTGTCCCCGACAACCTTTCGTCAAAACGATCCAAGTGGCCCAGATGGGGTAAAACCTCTCTTGGTAATACAGGATGTCACCTGTTGCGCGAAGCTGCGGGCTGGCTTTGAACTGACAGAAATAAGAATTCAACATGATTTAACCACTGAACATTGGGATTTAGTCAGAAAAAATGGGGGGGACAAATCAAAAATATTTGGTATTTTAACTATAGGCCTTGAACATTAATCATGAACATCAACCTTAATTTCCAAATCGTCCAGGCTCCTATGCTAGGGCCTGGCCGGGTCTGTGTCACTTTGGTGGCTCTCATCCCAGATAGCGATCCCAGGCTTTTCGGAGACTCCTGGGGATGTGACTCAATGACGTATATTTACATAGAATATTTGGAATATATCTGGTTGGTGGTTGACCTACCCCTCTGAAAAATATGAAAGTCGGTTGGGGTTCTTATTCCCAATATATATGAAAAATAATCAAAATGTTCCAAACCACCAACCAGATATAGTCGGTAGTTGAAATGAATATGGGACCCTATCTATCAACGATTTCGTTCGTTACAGAATCTAGATTCAGAAACTATTTACGGGCTGGTGCTCTAGTTCGTTGGCTTAGTTCTCGGCAAACAGAACTCCAATAGGCTTACTGGTAGATATCTATAGTTGGGGAGTTATATACAAACAAAAATAACTGGGGCATCATATAACATCATATTAACCATTGATAACCCCAATCATCATGAAATAACCACTATCAAACAATAATTCCGCAAGCACCCTCTGGTAGTTTCACATCGCTGCACCATGGAGTTCCAAGCAGCAGATCTCCAAAGAACTATTCAAATTTAGGGTCTTAGCAGGTGAGACCCCCCAAACTAGATAGCTGATAGCTAAGCTGACTTACAACTTGATCATAGAACTAGGGTTTATGGGGGATATAGTTACTGGCACAAAACTGGGTTGACATCTACAATCCAACTTATAACTGGGAGGCCTCACCTTGTACCTGGGGTAATCAAACATGGCAACATAATGCCACAAAAAAAAATATATATTTTGTGGTTTAAATCCTACTACTCCTATACCAATGGAAAAAAACAATGGAAATAGTGTCTCACCGATGAAACGTAACTTTAAACCTACCATGATTGAATTGCGAAACCAAAAAAAAGAGTTTATTTATTATTGTGCACCGTACTTTTCTTCAGGAAATGGGCAATATGTGTTCATTTAGTATCATATTATATTGCTCAACCATGATCGCAAATGTGGGTTGGTTTGCATATGTTCCATTGTATAATTGTGATTGCTTAAATCACTATTACCAGTATGGTCATATCACCATTTCTGTTGGCTAAATCGCATTGTAAGTTTATAAACCCCCTTAACTATACTCACCATAAACCATAGAATTCATGTGTAAACTATGTATAGTTATAGTCACTATACTTAGTTATAATCAACATGATTTACCATGAAATAACCATTTTAAATATATACAAGAATAGTTATCGGTGATATATTGTCCATGATATATTCTAGTTGGTTCAATCACCAGTAGGGTCAGTCCTCACCATGTTGGCCAAATTTTGTTATATGTACATATATATATATACTCACTATAATTAGTAATAATCAAAACTATTTGCCATTGACTTTATAGTTATACTCGACTATTGGTTAATCCCTATATTTAGTAAATCACAACTATAGTTATAATCAAACTATGGTTATAGATGGTTATAGTATGTTATAATCACAATATCCCCATTTTCTACTGTTTGCCATTATATGAACCACACTATCCCAATTTGAGCAGTGTGAAACAAATCCCAACCTATCATTCCATGTATCATCCTGGTTGTTGTTTTTTTTTTTCCGGGGATTCCCCGTTCTTGGATTACCCTCTGGTAAACATTGATTAATGACGGTGAATCATTGATAAACATTGATTTTTATGCTCCATATGCTCCATGTATGGTATATTTACCTACATGACCGTCTGACTGGGTGATTTTTAGGGCAAGTGTTGGTAAATAGCCCATACATGGAGCATAAGGGTCTGGTAAATTGACATAGTTAATATGGGCACTAGGAACATTTAATGATTAATGATGATGAATCATTGATAAAAATGGATTTTGAGTTGGATATTTATTTACTGGGATGTACCACATGGGATATAATAGGGATAATATGCTGGGTTAGTGAAAATTTCATGGGATATAATGGGATATACAGCCAACCATGTAGTATTGGGCTTTACCGGGTAATCAAACTTGGCTGGCTGAAAAATCCCCGAACTACCCGGCCTGGTAAACGTTGACATATGTATTATGGGAAATCACCATTTTCAATAGGTAAATCCACTATTTCGACTGGGTCATTTTCAATAGCAATGTTCAATTACCAGAGGGTCTTGAAATCCCCAATACTGGGTAGTATAATCCCCAACGAATCATCAATGAACCATCATTTATCAGCTATATTCTCTCATATCCCCATATTATTGATGGTTAAACCATGTTAAACCCCTATAAATGGTGGTTAATCCCCCAACTAATTCCCTATAATCATCATATGTTAACTAGATTCCCCATATTTTCTTGGATGAAATCCAAATAAACATCAACCAACCGGAGGGTTTATATTTCATGGACAATCCGTTTTCAAATTTGATAACTTGGGGGCTACCCGCTATGGATTGGAACACCTCCATATGGCTATCTCCTGAACCCCGTGGATGATTCCCTGCTGGATGATCCAACTAATCAACCATATCATCATTATTGGCTAATTAGTTTTAAAACAACCATATACACCCAACTAATTAGCCAATCAATGGTGTATTATGGTGTATTAGTCAACCATTATATGATCAATCATCAACCATATCATCATTATTGGCTAATTAGTTTTAGTACTAACTCATGAATTAGTCAACTAATTAGCCAATAATGATGATATGAGTTAGCATACTAATGATATGGTTTTAATACTAACTCATCATATACACCCAACTAATCAACCAACCAGGGGTTTAGCAGCCCCTGCTGCCCTGCTCAATTGAAGGCATCGCCGCGCCGAGCTGCAATAGTTCTCAGGAACTCCTTGGCTGCGCATCTCGAAGAACTTGGCCTTGGCTAGCCATGACCTAAGGGTAAAGCAAGCAACAGATAGTATATCTATATGGATAATATATATATATATATTCATATTACATACTATAGGTATATCCATATCATTGAGTATATATATATATTATATATGTATAATATGCATAAAACGTGCAAAGAAAATATGGATGAATATATCTATATTCTAAAGATAGTGGGATAAATATCCATATGATATATAGCTACGAAAGAACTCTGGATGAATATATCTATATGCTAAAGAAAGGTTATTCATTTGTATGTAGTGGAGAACCATAGTCCGTAGCAAGACAACGAGTCAGGGATGGTTTGTATAGCTCAAGTATTCAAATGTATTCAATTGTGAAGTAACTATATACATACAATACTCTTGTACTATACTATACTAAACTACTGATTATCTATATTGATATTGACATTACGATAATTTATACTGTATTCTTACCTTTGTCAAATTCCCATGAAGTATATATACAGTATCTATAGCATTCTATTGATGAACTATAGATACTGACTATCATTAGAGAGAAATGCAACAAAAAACAAATCCACTATTGAAACACATCAAATACATCCATGTGTTTTTGTACAGAGCCACATTCCGTAGCTCTTTTGGAATAGTTCATGCCCTTAAATCATAAGCAGTTTCTAAAGGCCCAAACGTATGGCCTAGTACTACCCATCAACCGTGATGGAGGAATTAACGACGCCCTGGGCATGATCTCATTTTACCACAGGTTATATGCGTGTATACCTGGTGGTTACTCCACTTATGAGGCTTACAACCTACTGGATGTAAGTGGGATGAACCACCAATTATAA
Organism: Cladocopium goreaui; assembly: GCA_947184155.2. NCBI lineage: Eukaryota > Dinophyceae > Suessiales > Symbiodiniaceae > Cladocopium > Cladocopium goreaui. Next base: position 820,295 of record CAMXCT020000680.1, on the reverse strand, counting down.
ACAATAAAATTAATAAATTAATAAACATGTAACCGATTTTGGATAGAAATAAAACCAGATTTATATATATATTATAATCAATCAACAGCGGTTTTGAGCACTGCTCATTTTTTGTTCGGGCAAAATGCAATAATTAATTCCAGTGAGGTCACGGCGGGAGGTCACTATGACTTACCCAGCATTATCCCCATCAATGTTGTTGAAGGATATCCCCATGATATTCCATCAATACCTATTTCACCATCAATTGTTTGGGACTATTGACCCCTAATAACCACTGTTCACCATTATTTACTGCATTATTTACACCATGAATATCAAAAAGTAACGTATCACATCATTAACCATTAGTTTATTAACCACTCATAAGCACTCAAAACACCATTCATCACTACAAAACGTGGCTCTCAGATAAAAAAACGATGTGCCATGTCGTTTTACCTCATTTCTGCGCGCCTCCAGCTCGGACTTGTGCTCTGCAGAACCTGAGGCTGTGACCAAAGCTCTATCCGAATGTCATAACAAGAGTGCTTTGCTAATCTCATTGGGTTGGTTTAAGGGAAAATCTACAGGAAACCATGGTTTTTACCATCAAATATAGGGTTTTCCTGTAAATTTTCCCATCATCCAATTCTTTGCTAATCATGAACAAATGGTTTCTTCATGATTAGCAAACCACAATTAAAAAAAAATACGTTTTGTAAAATCAGTCACAATTACATATGTGAAGAATTTTATCATCCATCTGGGAATTTTTTTATATTTCACTAACCTGAATTGTTGGGCCATTTGGGGATGATTTCCCATGATTTCCCTTCTTCAAAATGAGATCTATGGTTTAGCTATTTCAGAATCATGGGAAATCATCCCCAAATGGGAATTTCCCTATAAAAACCAGATGGTTTTGCTATTTCAGAATTGCTAAGTCGCAAAGTCGCCAAGCGACTTCCCTGGTGTATCGCCAAGGTGTCCAACAGCAAGGCTGCCTGGAAATAGACCTGGGACGATTTCGAAAAATCATCGTTTTTTCAGCTCTCCGAATGCTTAAGATATTGCTTTAATGTGGTTTAATGATCGTGAAAAATCATGGTAAAATGATGTTTAATAATGTTTATGCTTAAAATTTTGAAAAAAAACAAATGGCTTATGGAGATTTAATGAAAACATACTGGGATTTAATGGTATATATAATATTATATAATGATACATAGAACTGATATAATGATTATAATGGGATGAACAGATCCGCTTCTCCGTCTACATTCACCACCCCCCACACCATACGATGGGGGTGTTTGATCTTAGGTCGTGGGTTTCCCAAGCAGTGAAAATGGTGGTTGAACCATGGTGGTTTTCATAGCGAGAATCATTTCACGAGTTAATGATGAGTTGATGGTGTGTTGTCATGGTAAATTCATAGCGATACGAATGAGTTCTTATCAGTTCTTATCCCAAATTAGGCTCCGATGGATTGCACATTGTACTGAGATGCATTTTTATCAATTCAAACCATATGGAGTACCCCTGTATCGATGGATGGTTTATTTAATGGACAATCCGTTTTCAAATTTGATACCCTCTGGTAAACGTTTACATATCAATGGAAAATCACCATTTTGAACGGGTAAATCAACTATTTCTATCGCCATTTTCAATAGCAAACTGTTAGTTTACCAGAGAATATACCCATTATCATCTCATCCCACTTTTGACCCACTATTAACCCACTATTAATTAATCCATTACCAGAGGGTAACTTGGGCCTACCCCCTATGGATTGGAAAACCTCCATATGGCAATGCTGAAACCCGTGGATGATCCCCTGCTAGAGATAGTGGACAGACAGCCCGCCCCAAGCGAAGGGCGCGTTTGTCACGTCTAAACCAACCTTCGAAAAATCAGAAACAAGCATTTAAACCAAGTCAAACCATGTTAAACCATGTTAAATCATGTTAAGTCATGTTAAACCATGTCAAACCAGTTAAACCATGTTAAACCAGTTAAACCATGTTAAAACAGCTGCAAAAATCATGGGAATCATCATTAACCATCATTAACCATCACCATTGTCCTATCTTTTTTCCCAGGCGTTGCCTCACCATTCACCTCCCCTATCGCCTCCATAGGCAAGAGCAACGCTTCCCGTCCTGCGATGAAAATAACGGAAACGCGGAAGCGACTTGGGTCCAAAATGGTCCAACAAAAACAACACTTGAGTAAATTATAGATTCTGGTTGGTGGTTTTAACCATCTTGAAAAATATGGGTTCGTCAATGGGAAGGATGACATCCCATATATGACATGGAAATTAAGAGCCATGTTTGAAACCACCAACGAGGATTTATATTTGGGGATAGTTGATCTAAAATGGTCTATGACATATTTAAAAAAAGTATAATTATTAAGACATGACCTTATTACATCTCATCTATGTATTGGGGAATGTCACTACCTTGAATAAGAAAAACAAGATGAACTCATGTTTTTTGGGATAAACTACGATAAAACTCAGCTGTCGCCCAAAAAAAAGTTGTATCTGCCTAAGAAAACCTCGTGATATACATCCAACCACTTGGAAATAGAATCCTATTGTTTAACTGGTAAGGCGGTTTTACGAGCCATAACTGTGGGAAATATCACAATCATTCACTATCCATGGATGAGGAAGCCGCGATGCAAAGATGCTTCTGAATGGAAAAAACTGGTCCAGACAATTGTTTGTTTGTTGTTTTTCGCCCAATTTGTTTGAGAATAATCTTCAGAACTGGGAATAATTGCAACCAGAGACTCAACGGGTGGTTTTCCAATGTGTTCTCCGTAATATTTGATGTAGGACATCTTCACTACCAAGATAGAACAAACAAAAATGTATTTAACTGGGTGTCCAGAGTTCCAAAAGTATTTTCATGGTTGGTTGATAGGTTTCCCATTATTAAACTTACTAAAACAATGATGTTCCATGTATTTCCATGTATTTTCATGTATTTTCAATGCATTTTTCCATGTACTTTCCATGTATTTTCCATGCATTTTCCATGGTTGGTAATATTAAACTTCCTAACACAGTTTGGTCTCGGTCACCCCGCATCTGTGGTCAGGTCCTTAAGCTTGACCACCCAGTCATAACCACATGGTATAAGTCCTTATAATAACCCAGTCATGATGGGTCCTTGTAATTTGGTGATAGTGTAACTAATTGATGGTTAATATATGGTTAGTATATGGTTAATATAATCTATATCTATATATATATATATGTATAATCTGGTTGGTGGTGCAATAACCATCTTGAAAAATATGAGTTCGTCAATGGGAAGGATGACATCCCATATATATGAAATGGAAAATAAAAGCCATGTTTGAAACCACCAACCATTTATAATAACCCATATAAAGTTGATTGCGTATTGTAGGTGGGAAACTAATAAGAAACCTGACCCCTCTATGATGTTATCCATAGAATAATCAATCAACATAGTGGGTAACTCCAATACTCCACAGTGGTCATTACCCATATCCACTATATAGATGATTCTAGACGATCATCATGTATGTTTCCATCATATTTTATAAATACTTATGCATATTAATTTACCAATCAACGGGCGATTTTTGTCATGGCTCGCTGGGATGTTCAAGTTGGTAGATCTGCAAATGTCCTTCCCTCCATGGGTGTGTCTGAAAATGGGCTACCCCGACATTCTGGAAAAGTATCCTCATTTTCCCCGGAAAGAATTGCTATTTTAGGGGTATACGGGTATACATCATTTTCAGACATCACCCATATACTTTTTGTTGTTTATTTTCTCTATTTTTGTTCGACTGTATTCCCATTACAAAAAAAACAAAACAAGTTTCACTGGTTTAACCACCCATTTCGCTGCTTGCATAGAAAACCACAAGTAACATGTAAAACAACTATTACATGTTCATGTAAGTATACTATAATTTTGCCCAGTAGGTGTATATATATATGTGTGTATGTATACCCAGTAGGTGTATATATGTGTGTATATATACATATATATCTATAAATGATTAACCACTTTTATACAACGATTAGGAACACTCCCATTGATTAATCTATCGTATGCCATTACTTTGTCTGAGATTGGGGCATCCCAAAATCCAGCGGACAATCATCGTGACTTTCCTATCATGTGGCTATGTTTGAAGGGATATTCTACATGTATATATGTATAATATATATATATATATCAATGTGCTGTCTGTTGTAAACATATCTTCACATCCAAGTCTACAATATTCTAGATAATTTATCATACCCTCTGGTAAATTAACATAGCTATGGAAAATCACCATTTTCAATCGGTAAATCAACTATAAATAGCAATTTCCAATAGCTACTTTGACATAACCAGAGGGATCCAGAGGGTATTTCACCATCATTCCGGTGCGGTCACAGTGAGGTCATTACCATTCATCCACACATATTTCTGTACATCTGAATAACCCAACTATCATTTAGATAAGGCAATGATTTAGCTATAGTTTAGATATACACATATATAGTCAACAGTATAAGTAGAATATATATATATATATAATACACATAATAATAGTCACGTGTATATATATATATATATTTATTTATTTATTACAATTTACCAATCATGTCCATAATTTCGGTGTGGACAGATAATGATAGATATATCCATATATCCACAATAGATATAACAAATAATATATGACAACATCAATTATCTAAAGTACTTAGCTCTACAATACATATCAACATATATCAACCATCTGTAATCTATTTTCTTGGCAAAAGCCATGGGAAACTCTGATCCATCTAATCCACATCTACGTTAGTTTACCCCGCAAAGGAACATGTCATTTTGAATAAATCAGAATAAATCAGATATATTACACATATTCCCTAGTGCTCCAAATACTTTCTGAGAAGGTGTTTGGAACCCAAAAACCATCCCCAAATACAGTCTCAGAAGGTGTTTGTTTTATTTCTATCCTGATAAACATTAATGAACTAGCTATTATAAACTCTGATCATCAGATATGTTGGTTAAATAAATACATATTCTACAACTCGGTACCAGCACGTAAAAGCCTTAAAAGAAAGGCCCTAAAGTTTTCCCTTAGGAAATCTTAGGAAACACATGGAAACCCAGTGATTCAGCTTAAATAAATCCCGATCGAGGGGCCCCCCAGTGAAAAACGGTCGTTGGTTATGGTCGTTGGTTTATGGGGGCCCCATGAAAAGTATAGTTAACTCCAAATAAGTCCAATAACTATGGTTTATGGTGAATAAAAAAGGGAAATCATCCCCAAATGGCCCAACAATTAATTCAGGTTATGGTTACTATGGCTGGTTGGTGGTATACCTACCCTCTGAAAAATCATGGAGTGAAAGTCAGTCGGGATGATTTTTCCATTCCCAACTGAATGGAAAGTCATAATTTATCCACTCATGTTCCAAAGCACCAACGAGTTATCTAGTTCGTTATATTATCTAAATATAATGTTCCAAACCACCAACCAGATGGTTTATGGTAGATATATCTATACTACTATTCCTATGGTTTATAAACCAACAAACATCATCAACCACCATATTTTCCATGAATATTCCATTACCAGAGGGTTAATCACCATTAAATCACCATTTTTGTTGGTTTATAAACCATTATAATCCCCATTAACTATAGTTAAGTTATATCTACCATAAGCCATAGTTAATCCACATTTCCAAGCCATTTTCAATGATTTCACGAACTATTTTTCCAAAACAGTTCGTTATATATCTACCAACCATAGTTCAGCCACAGCCACAGCCATATACTGAACGCGAGCTCGGGAGCTCAACTCGACTGGGGCCCGCTCCTTCCAAGCACCAGGAGCCGTAGATCACGGGACTTCGGTCCCAGCGCCTGGCTGTCTCAGCAAGTTCTCAGACTTGAAGCCTGGGTGGATTTATAGCAGGAAGGAATTGAAAAACTTGGTGATTTCTTCAGGAAACACTGGGTTTATGGTGTTTGTTCAGGCTTTTAATAGGAAAACACTGTGATTAAATTGGAAAAATGATGAAACATGAATGATTTTTAAGGAACAAAACATGCACAACTATTGGGGATTCCAGCAAGAGCTGCGCTGTTAAGGAACAGCGAAGAATCAACGGCAAGAAAAATAGGAAGATACTGGAACAAATCATCAGCCACGCAATGCATTTTCTCCCTCTGGTTGGTGGTTTGAACACCTCTGAAAAATATTAGGGTTATTTTTCCCAATATGAAAAAATAAAAGCCATGCTCCAAACCACCAACCAGCCCTTATTGTGTTCTACCCTCCGTGAAACGCCAGAGTTCCCCCAGCCACAACTTGGTTCACCATATGGTAAGACATCCCATGCTGGTGCTCTCAGTTCCGACCCACACCCAACATATTTTTGCATCTTCCACGACGTGGTCTTTGGTGCCTCATGTGCGACGTCGTTTACATGGAGCCACATCACTTTGCTCATCGGCTTCAGACTTTGGAAGCTGCAGATGTGTCAAGGCACTGCAACCATCGAACGCACCGTGCCGGATCGTTTTGACTGAGGCCGGGATGGTCAACTTTGTCAAAGAGCGGCAGTCGCGAAAGGCAAAGGGCCCAATTTCCCTCACAGAATCCGGAATGGTCAAACTCGTCAAAGCAATGCAGCCAGCAAACGCTGTACACCCAATATACGTCACAGAACCGGGTATGCTCAAATTCGTCAGAGAGCGGCAGCCGGCAAAGGCGTCATACCCAAGTTGGGTCAAAGACATGGGCATGGTCAATCTGTCCAACGAACTGCAGCCTGCAAAGGCACCACCTCCAATGTATTTCACAGAGTCCGGGATTGCCAACCTTGTCAATGAGCTGCAGTCATCAAAGGCACGATTGCCGATTTCAACCACAGATTCTGGAATGGTCAAACTCTTCAAAGAGCTGCAGCCAGAAAAGGCACCCTCTCCGATTCTTTGCACTGACTCGGGGATGGTAAAATTTGTCAAACAAATGCAGCGGGCAAAGGCATAAGCCGGAATTTCAGTCAGAGACGCCTTTAGATTCAAAGCTGTCAAAGAGCTGCAAGCCTTAAAAACACGCGCTCCAATTTCCTTCACTGAAGAGGGGATGGTCAATGTTGTCAAAGAGTTGCAGCCAGCAAAGGCTTCATCTCTGATTTTCTTCACTGACCTGGGAATAGCAACGTCTCTCAATTCGCAGCAGCCATCAAAGGCACGAATAGGAATTTCAGTCAGAACATCCGACAGTTCAATCCGCAATAATTGGTAGCACCTTGAAAAAGCAAAGGGGTTCAGCGCTGCTGTTTTGGCCGGGATACGTACGTCACGCAACTTTTGCCTTGCGCAGCCTGCGTGCCACCTGCTGACACACTCAATTGCTGGCTTCACGTAGAACACGACCTACGCGGAAATTCATGCAACACGTGGGAACAAACAACATGAACCCATGAGGAAACACAACATGGTAGGCCTCAAACCCAACATTCTATAAAGCTGCGAAATCGACTGAGAGGACAGGAGAGAGCACTAAGCGGCGAGTCATAAACTAATCATGACCTTGCACAATATATTACAGCACCAAGTGTCATCATATATGTTTGTTTCCCAATCTACTTGCCTTCACAACAAATATAACATGAAAAACGTGTCTACTGTTTTTTTGGGGTCCAGCCTGCACTTTGGCACCGTCTGGGATTGCGACTGATGCGCTTGCCTTGAGATCATCCAATTTCTTTCCATCAACGATGATTTCCACAATACCCAGAATCTTGGTGATTTCGTCCTCCCATCGGTGGAAAGCCTGCAAGGAAGGCATGTCATATCTCATTGAAACCTCAAGATTTTGCAACCGTTCAGATGTTCAAAACAAAAGATGTGGATTTTGTGTCATCACATCATGATTTTCTGGACCACTTGCTTGAACCATGTACCATACCTCAACAACTAGAAATAAATGTTGTTGTTCAAAAGAATGCGTTGGGATTCTTCACTATAGGGAAGCAATCATTTACAGATTTCCGGTAACTTGGAAGTAGTGTTTACCAAAATCCAACCTTCATTTCTTCCTTCAACTCTCTGATCGTCATGGTTGGCTGCACTTCCATGGGGTAAACCTTGCCGCTCATCAACTCCACACTGATGTTCATTGCCATGGCTTCCCTGTCTCCGCGTCTTGTGAATCTCAAAATCCATGGGATTTTGAGTCGACCTGATCAACCGCACACATGCACCTACCATATATTTAAATCTCATCAACTGGTTTACATTGAGAATCGCTAAGGCTAAGGTGCATTTTTGTTTACAGATACAACATTCTCGTCACCCTCAATGACTGTTTCGGAGGCATTCGGAAACAGACTTTGGGCCCCCTTCGCGTCCATTTCACCGGTGTTTTGGAGGGCTCCAGTTGTGTTTTTTTTTTTCAGGCGCAGAGCGCCAAAGAAATCATGCCACACTGGGAATATCTCGTGAAATTGGATGAGTACTCGGTTAAATCCCACAAAAATGACTAGCAGACTACCGTTTACCCGGCTTGGTAAACAGCCACATAACGAACTGGAAAGATCCACCATGCTATTACTGGGTAAATCCACTATAAATGGCAATTTTCAATAGCTATGTTAAATTACCAGAGGGTAATAGTTCTGAGCTTGTTAGAAACTGGATCATAACTTACTCCAATAATGAACATCATGGTTGGATTGTTTTGCACTACCTCAACCAAATTGTTCATGGTATTAGAAGATGGTGGTATCTCCAATATAAGGGGGGTTAGATCCCAAACATGATTCAGAATGACTGCGGGATAAATATGTGTATGTGTATATATATACCCAAACGATCCAAACACGTGGTATTTACAGCTTCTTCAAGAAAGACTGTGAATATGAACATAACTTCCGAAGACGCTGTATAGCAATACCTCATGTCTCCTGGGATCCCCCCATCAGCTCGCTCGCTTATCTTTTTTGATCTCAGATGGCATGGTCAGTCATCCTCCTCACTTTCAGAGGACGTGTCATTGCCAAAACGCAGTCGAAGATAAACACCCTGGATAAGCCCTAGCTCAAGGGTGTTTATATGACCCCGGGCAGCTATGCGAATAGCAAAACGGTTGAAATCCTCTTGGGTAAAACAATGGAAGAAGCGGCAGTTGAGTCCTGAGAAGATTCAAATCCAAACCCAGCATCACACAAAAATGCAATGTTTCACAACCAACCAGGTCGACATCTTGTAAGACATCTTAAGACTAGGTGCCGTATCTGCAATGTACATATTGCAGCTCTTGAAACGCCTAAGTACCACAACACAAGATCAACCACATCACACTCAGTAAGCTTCGCACAAGCCCTGGACATGGCCACACAACTTCTATTGAACAAGGCACGTGGCACTTCGGTTTGATTGGGTACAGTGGAAGACCCAAGTCTTTGGCACGCTCAGCCAGCTGGAAGTAAGAATTCAATGTTTGGTCCTAAGTTTTTTTGATGAGGGTAACCCAGATAGATAAAATCAACTTTTGATCACAATTCTTCACGGATGTGGTTGCAAACCCAAGTTTCACAAGCTTCTGAAGTCAGTTGGATGGGCAGGTCATCCAGATAACGGCCATGGGATTCCACCAGATTGAACCATTCTCCCAAGTAGTACCTTCCATTGCATAAAAACATGACTACTTGGAATTTTGATATAGCACTTGCACGGCTGAACACACTGCTTATGTCCCAAGTTGCACACAGTTGGCAACATGATATGGGTCAAAGCCATCCTCTAATCCTTCATCACGCGGGAATTCTCGGGAATAGCGTACCATCACATCAGAAAGCCACCCCACTACGACTCGTGCCTGCACAGGCTTGCAAGAGCGACCAAAGAGCTATGGGACCAGAAAACTTACTCAGAACAAGGACTGTCTGGTCAAAATCATGACACAGGATGATGGTTCCTGGGTGCCAAGAAACATTCCACGCTTTTGCATGGAGTTCTGCATGTCCTCCTTGTGCACTGTAACAACATTTCTGGGAAAATATGCCTTGGGAATGCCTCAGCTTTGTGTGTTCAATGGTTTCATGATTCCCCCAAAGCCACAGCCATGAGAAGTACATATCAACTTAATTTGATATCTGAGTTGCTGGATTTTACGGCTAACACTCCAACCATTGAAGTGCAGCCATGCAGATTTGTACCGGTCAGGCAGGTCCACTTCATCACCACCCCAAACCCCGAACTGCTCAACCAGCAGAACCAACGTACTTGCTGACACCCAAAGGGCATACCCAAGGTTGATGGAATGCATCGAGCAGAAAGAAATATGAGAGGGATGGAACGACTCAATGGTTATCAAGGGACCTTGGTTATCAAACAACATGAGACGGATTGCAAAGGGGGTAAGTGGGAATCATAGCATACACAGGCTATAAAAACCCTTCAATTTCAAAACTCAATTACCCAATTTAGATACAAGTGTCTGGGCCCTGCATCATCTCTCAAAGCATGATCCATGAAGTTTTGCAAATCTCTTCGTGGAAGTCCCGGAAGTGGGTTCGGAACACGCAAGAAATCATGTTTCGTCATGAAACATGCATGGCAAAGGTTTGTGGCTCTCCACCATGCTGACAAGAGAAACCATTCCTTAGGTAAAACTGGTTGAATTTATGGGCTGGGAAAGGCGTGATAATGCATTATGTGCAAATCTTCTAATAGATGCTGACCAGTAGCTCTGTGCCATTTCCAATCTCCCCTGTATTGGGTTACCATGCCACGCACTGTTTGCAGCTTTCCATCAAGAAGTACTTCAACGCCATGGTAAAGTTTGTTCAGAGAATCTGCAACCTTGAAGCTGCAGCAAATCTAAATAAATCTAAATGTTTGGTCAGCTCAGGGTTTCATCTTGATTAGGGCCCTTCACCAACACTGGGCAGACACAACTATTTTGCTGCCAAAGGACTGGCTTCAAGAAGGCCTCCAACGTCTCATATCCCAAGCTGCGATCCTCGGCCGCATCAAGGGATACTTTCTGGGAGCTATTGGTTGGGCAATACCTGACAAACTACCACTGAACATTCTTTAAGCTGAGGGTCGACTTGGAAAGAGAAGAGGGGGAACACGGAGTCTTTCGACGAGCTGGTTTTATGAAGCACTGCGCCAATAGCAACTATCACTACTTTGGCACCATCCTTGTTGAACTTGCAGTCATCCCCCCAAATCCACAAAGGGATGCAACCAGTGCCTGGCTTGTCCATTGTGCCAGGTAGCCCTTTGGAACTTAAGTACCGCCAATAAGTTTCGATCTCTTGGTCCATCCCTTTGTCACGGGGTATCAAGTTGTGTTTCAAGAGCCATGGCACAAGTTCATCGGGTGCCACAAGAGGGAGGGTCCTTACATCAGCAAGCAGAAAATTGAATAACATAATTTTAAGTGGACATAGGCGGACCTTTGCAAACCCACAAATTGCAAATTAGATTCTTGGTGACCGTTGTCTTCTTCAGCTTGTGAGCTTTCAAGGGGACAGAGATCATGTGAAATGGAACCTTAGGCACCAAAGCAAATCTACATTATACATATATATTCTAAAATGATAGTCTTTGGTTGAAGTCCCAAAATTAAAGCATGTAACCACATTGACATCATCCAAGGCACTACATTTCCAACCTTTCGGATCATATCCCGTTTGATATTGGATTTGTGACGTCCATGTGATCCTGTGTTTTTCAGCCCTTTGGAAGGACCATCCATGTGAACTCCATGGAATTCAAGCTCCTGAAAAAACAACTTGGGAAATTGATTCTACCAGGACAGCTCGGGTAAAGTAAACAGCAAACTAACAATCAAAAGTCCTTCTTCACAACTTCGCATGTATCCCGAGCTCGGCCAAAGGATGATTCCTTACGTAGCAGCCACAAACCAGTGGTCAGTGGCCAAGCCAAGTTGCCAAGGTGGAAGAAAGCAACAGAAGACTCATCAGGACCGTGCTGCCAGGGCTCACCACCACCTGCGGTCTCCATGACATAGTCAAACAATGGAGATCGAATGGGTGCGCCAACACCTGCGTAGGACAAGGGGCTAGTCACCAAGTGGACCCATAACTACCCAAACCATAGGTGCAATATACTTCCCAACTCCATCCCAGTTGGGTCAGACATGCATGATTATTTCATAAATATCAGGTCCCCACCGTCAAATTATATGGGCCATGTTGTCACCAACCTACTAAGCAGGAAGGACATACAAACAAATCTTGGGTTATCATATATGTGATTTCATGTTGAATGATTTTGTCTGTTGTTAAGCTGACATTTCCCAAGATGCCCCCATCTAGTCTAGTTGTACGTTGGACCGTAAATGCGAATAAAAAAGAAAGGGACTCATCTCATACTTAAACCTTTGGTTCCAAGTCAGAGCATGCAGCAGACAACCGTGGGATTCTTTTGTGCGCCCTCTCGACTCCAGCTGCTCCCTTGCTCCGTATGGACCTGGAAGGTTACATAGTCACACCCCGAAGAAAAATTATGTGATGACATTAAAATTATTACAGTAACCAATAAGTGTTTGGGTCATTGGTTTAACCATTGCGGACTCTCCCTCCTGGCCAGCACCCCAGACAGTAAACGTAAAGGTGACCAAGCTGATCCCACCAAGACAAAAAAAATGGCAAGCTAGCAAAATTAAGTTTTGCTGTTTTCAAGCAATGTCACAAGAATATGGGATCAAACACCATCACCACACATCGGTGATCCTACTCTTCAAAAACCGATCTCACGCTTGTACACCACACCTCACATGAGGCTCCTAAGGTTTCAAAGCTGAAATCTTTCTGCGACCATTTTGATCGACTTAGTTGCCAGTCTCAGCAGATTCTACCTTCACCTCAGGAGCTGCCGCTGCTTTGGCCAATCCTTTGGCCTTTGCCCTGGGAGGTGCCTAAGTGGGGCAAGGGCTTGCCAATAAAAACCCACACTTTGGTTGGAGGGAACCAAACCCATAGGAACAAATGTTGAATCAAATATTGAAAACGACGAAAAGTCATGATAGATACAATGGCATTTTCACCAATTTCATCGAGGCATTGATCTTTGTCATCAAAGAATCAGCGCTGGATATGTGCTGATTGTAATCATCAAGCTTCTTATCAACCACATGTTCATCCTCCAAACGCAACGCATACCATGGTTCCATGGTAGCCCTCAAAGCATCGATATCCTTGAGCAGCCCCTTGAGCTCATCCATGTAGGCCGACTTCATGGATCCAGACCTGGACATGGATGACACCCAACCATATCTGATAAAGGTAAATGGTAAATCATCATCCCCCATTTACTAACTTGTGGAGCTACCCCGATTGCAATGAAATGTTCAACATTGATTCCTATTTGGGTGCAACTTTTAAACCTATATAGACCTTGCAACATAGGCAAGGCGCAGTGTTGAGGATTCCACATTCGTTTGCAAACATCGGATCTCCGTGGCTTTGGTGGAAAGTTGGGTAATCTTGGAACCAACCTTCTTGTTGTAGTTGGGCTTTGCACCCTTCTTCTCATCAGAATTGGCCTTGGGCTTCGGCTTGGGTTTCGGCTTGGCTCCAGGCTGCACATTGTTGCCCGGAGCTGGAGCCGATCCCACGCCTGCCAACAAGGACAACGCTGGACGCTGCTGCTGGGCAGCTTGCCTCGGGCCGGCCCAGGGGGTATCCCATAAAACCGTGGGTTATGTAACAACAAGTTTGGTGGATATCCAATATAAAAAAAGTTGGAGGTCATCTTTTAATGTGCAGTATGGGCGATGGTCCATGGGTCATCGTAGTAATGTTATATCGTGTTAAAAGATATCATAAAACTCAAAAACAGGGGTCCTATATTCACGTATGCATGTGAACGTATTTAATTTAGTGGTGGTATTAAGGTCACAAGCAACGCATTGTTTACCGATATGGTTGGGAATGGTGCTATGCAATGGGGTAACGGTGGTTCTGCCATGGGGTTTCAGCCCATTTTTAAACAGCATCCACCCCCAAAAAAAAAACATGCCCCTATCCTACACCCGTAAAATCCCAGTGAATATGTGTTTCCACACGCATTGTTTTTACTTGTTTTCTACATACCAGGCATTTTCTGTATATAGGATCTAATCATCAGTTCAAATATGCTCCAACACACCCAGTCGATACATGGAACCAAAGCTGCAACACATCTTTGGTGTGTTCCTCCGCCACAACAGCATCATGCCGCAAACCCCATTCCTGCTCATTGCTGGTGGTCTCCTCCAGCACAAGGGAGTCCCACATCCGAAGTAAGTCCCAGGCCTTAGTTCACATCTAGGTGGACTTGAAAGATTATGTCAGTTTGTGGGGTGTTGTTAGCAGCCTCAACCCAGCTGACAAATTGGAAAAAAAATCCGAAGCAAAAGCGAAATTCTTCATCCTTGATCTCCGGGTGCTTGCAATACCACGCATCCTCATCTTCTCCACGGGCTGCCTCCAGCTCCAATTTGGTCTTCTTGATGGTCTTAGCCAAAGCCGTGCCGTACTTTTCTTCCACATCCTTGTAGGCCATGTAGATATATTTGCCTTTGCGCTTGTACTTGCTCTTCTCCAGGCTGTTGTAGTGAATGCTACTTCGGGACCAATCGCCCTCTGAGTTCAACCAGTCCTCGTAGAGCATGGACAAGAGCTTTCGATCTCAGCTGGACAAAGGCTGAAATCAACAAAATGACAAATTGAGCTGGAAATAGCTCCAGAAAGGGCAACAACCCCCAAATTTTAACTGGTCTAAGCATGTCTAAGCAACTGTGCTTTCTGCCTGCCGCCTTCTCAGCGACAGCTGGTGGAAGCTCTCCTAGACAATCCACATCGTGGTAAAAATGGTGAACCAAAAGATGTATCAAAATTTCCCAAGCAAAGAAGATTTGGTTTGGTCATCACACCCAGTCCTGTCAGGGACCTAGAAAACTTCATGTACGCATTATGCGCCAAACGCGCTTCCCTCTGCTTCAGCGTTTCCAGCCTGCCCTTCTCAGAGCGGTACATGATCACACCATCAACCTCGACCTGCTCAAGGTCTTCAATCTCCAAGTCCGAAGTGTCCCGACGGAGGAATTCCATCTGGAGAGCAGCAGCTCGCCTGGCCAAAGGCGCAGCCTTGGGCACAGCCTTGGCCTTGGCGACTTGAGAGGTCACAGGTGAAGGGCTCGTAGTTGCAGCTCCGTTGCCCTGCGAGACATGTGGAGGTTGATCTTCACCATCTGTCCACTTGATGTCCTTGCACACCTGACGATTGAAGATGTTCACCTTCTTCTGCAGGATGGGCTTGTCAGCACCCTTCGGGACGATCAGTCGGTGCGTGGACACCTTGTCCACAGATGCTGATGCTGGCTTGCTGTCATCAGGACATGCTTGGCCACCAGCCATGTTTTCAGCCATGCCACTGGGCTTGTTTTCACCACTTGGCTCCTTGGAGGTCTCCTTAGGGGAGGATGTACTGGTAGGCATTGGCCCAGCATCAATTGTAGCACCAGCCTTCTTGTCCGTCTGCAGACAGGCGATTGGAAAAATGGAGCCAACTTGTGCTTCCAACTCTGCGTCCAGCTCCTCCATCAACTTCAGATCATCAAAAGATTCCATCACTGGGGACAGTGCAGGCTCCTCCTTCCACTCACGAAAGGCTAAACGGATAGCCTCTTGAATCCGGTCCTCGAAGGCATTTCTGATCTCCACATGTTCATGCTGGAGCTTCTCAGTGGCATCCTTGACCACCTCCTCCGTTTTGGCCAACCAGTTTCCAAGTACAGCTTTCCGCTGCGTCATCATCTCTTGCTGAATCTCCCTTGGATGGGCCTCAGTTGCAGCGACAACCTTCTGCAACTGCTGTTCGACGGTGGCCCTTGCAGCTGCAAGGACCTTGGCATGCTCTTTGGAAGAGCCATCCAGTCTTCTGGTAGAAGATGACAAGGCACGGAAATCAGAAAGAAGTTGCTGGAGAACCTCTGGGATCTCATCGGTGAGGGGCACATTGTCAACTGACTTCAACCACCTGACAGCCTCCTCCTCGAGCCGATGCATTCCACAAGCCCTGGGTTCTGGGCTCCAGCCACTGGAAAAGAGATCTTGCAAGCACACCTTGAGGCTTAAAGGGGCAACGCATGGATTGTTCGGAAGGGGCTCTCTCAGCCAATCCTCAATCGAAGATGAAGAAGCACCGCGAAGCAACGGATCAGCCTCTCTTGGCTGCGATCCTTTGACTGAGGAGGGATTGAAGAAGCAAGATCATCAATGGTCAAAAATGAATTGCCTTTCAGCTCAAAGAAATTTTCCTTGAAACCAATAGAAAATGTTGGTTCTGTGTATCGACAGGTTTCCAGTCCAATGCTCTTCTTCAAATTTTGGTGAATCCACTACCTCATTCCATCAAAAGAACCCCATCCAGAAAAACATTCATAAAAAAAAAGTTATTAATTACCTTATCATCAATGACATACCACCTTCGGACCCTCACACCGATACCACCATACTCCAGATTGGGTCGATTTAAAGGCATGTGTGGGGACATCTTGTAAATAAGCCAATCCCGGTATCCTATATTGGAAAAAATAAATAGATCGATATATGGTAACACCTTGTAATATTTGAATTTGCAAGTCATCCCAATGTAATGCATCATGTGTATGTAGAGGATGCCCAACTATTATTTAATACGAGGACAGATCGTAAATAGTTTTCGATTAGAATAAAATTTGGAAAAATATGTTGGACTAGTTACTTCCACTGTAGGCACCCTTGGGGTCGGAACAGCATCTACGGCTTTCTCGAACTCAGCACTGAGATCCCGGGGGGTTGAAGGGCTCGCATCCCATTCCATGGTCGTTTGAGAATCCAAGCAAACATCATGTTCTTCAGGGGCAACTTCAGGGGTTTCAGCTACTTCCATCACTTTCAACTTCTTCTGGTGGGGGCTCTTGATAGGAGTCTGCACTGGAGTGCCCACAGGAGCAGAAGACGACTGGGACACCACAGCTGGTCCAGGCGCAACGATACCTGGGCCACAGCATTGAATATTTTTGTCTGGCTTGGAACTTTGGGGACCCAACAAATACGGATACGGGAATTCATTTTTTATCATATATTATATTTCATGAGTTTAAGCACCCACATGTAGATCAGAACCCATGTCTCAACATGTCGCATCTCACCACCTAGAGATCTACTTAATTCTATATTCTATATGGAATGTTCAATATAAAGTGTTCATATCCAAAAGGGGTGTACCCATGAGCTAAGTTACTTGGTTGTTTAACACTTCGTCGAACATCAGCCACCTGTCGTAGAACTTGCTGAAGCTCTTGGTTCTCGTCAAAGCCCAAAGGAGCCTCATTGGAATAGAAGATAACCACCCAAAAAGAACATTTATAACTTCCACACAATCCCATAATTTCAAAACCGCATCGGTTACCTCTCAGAAAAGATTTTCCAAAAAGGACTAAGCAACTTTGCCAGGGACCATGTCACCAGAGGCACCCAAAGGACCCCACAAGTAAAGGTCTTGAACCGAAGCTCTGGCTATTGGTGGATAACCATGTTTGCAAAGTGGTGGATGACATATTCCAATGGCAGCGTGAAATTCCGTGAAATTTCGTGAAATTTCGTGAAATTTCGTGAATTCCGAAATTTGTCAAAAAAACATAAAAATGAATTTCACGAAATTTCACGGAATTTCACGCCGCGTTTGTCGTATTCACAGTATTTCACGCAATTTCACGCGAATTTCACGCAGATAATTTTTGTGAAAAAAACATTTCACACTGATTTGCGAATATGTTTCTATGATTTCTGGGCCATGCGTTTACCACAAAACCAGTTCCTGAAATGAATTTAACCAAGAATAACTCAAAAAGGAACTGACGTGGACTGTGGGAACCCATGGTACCATGTGAGGAGCAGAAACAGAACTATGCGGACAGCATTGAACAGCCAGAAGACCGGGAACAGCATCACTATTGGGTGGCATTGGGTGTATTGATGTTACACCAGCCATGTCAACACTAACAAAGGCTCTGTTTCGGCATGAAACCGTGGTGAGTCCCTGTATGGTGGCTGCCAAACCCAAAAAGTTTTCTACATCATCCTGGGCAATCAGTTGGAGGATGGCCCAAACAAGTTCCCGATCATTGCGCGCATGTGTGGAACTTCCATGAGGAGGTCCCCAGCTGGCCGAGCAAGTACATTGGAGAAGATTTTACCGAGCACCGTTTCCCAATTGGTCATTAGCAGGGGCTAGCAACTTCACTTCCCTGAAACTTGAATTGAAATTAAGATACATGAAATTGTCATTTGTTCCATCCCACAATACTCACGCATGCATTTTTGCCTCGATCTCACCGAAGTCACCATTCAGGAATGTAAGCATGAAAAGTCACACTGGCTACATGCAGATCGAATTTCCCAACACATTTTTTGGGGCTAAATTTAATTTGATACCACCTGACCACAGCCCCTAGGCGTGGTGGAAGTAGTGGGCCATAAACCCTGAGAAAACCTTTTCACTTGGCTCCAAATCAAAGGGGATCAAAGGATCTGGGGTGAATCTTCCAGCTTCTGCCGCTGTAACCAGCATGTCCCGCAACGACTCCAGCTGGGCGAACTTCCAAGCATCGCCAGGATCCTGCAGAGACATCAGCTGACAAGTGTAAGGTTGTGGGACCCCAAGCGCAGATTTAGGGAGCAAAGAGAAAGGCTTGGTGTGTATCTCTACCATATTCAGGGTAGCTCGGGATATGTGGGGTAAAGACATGTTTTCCAGCATTACATCATCATGATTCCATGATGACGATGATGATGATGATCATCACCATCATCATCATCACCATCAGAAGCATAAATGACTTGGCTTCCAAACAACCAAATACTTTCGGGCGCATGGTCCAGTCCTGAAATCCAGAGTTGAGCGACATGTTCAAATCACTGGTGGCGCTATAGTTATCCCGGGAAGCCATGAATGTAGTATGAAGTCTTGCCACACGATGGCCAAACTGGTGCGGATATGCCCCAGATGCAGTTAAATCTCGTCCTCCACTCCTAGGCTCACATCAGGTCATCACCCCCGGGATAAGGATCAATATGCATTCTTGATGGGGGAGTTTGGTGTATTATTGGAATCACCGCTTTGACGAAAATAAATTCATAAACTTCTATATAAGCAATTTAGAAACTTATATGAGTCATAAAATGACATGGCTCTGTTTGTGCTCATCAATGATTTCTTTCATGAAACAAGTTCCACCCAAAATAGAAATATGTTGGCCACAAATGGTAGCAAGGGGTTAACCTAAGGCTCGCCACTAATAGGTTCAACTTTGTTGTGCTTCAATACTTCTACCAACGTGTTAGTAGAAAAGCATTCCCCAAAGAAAGCAAAAAACCTACAAACTGTTTGTCAAACTGGAGTGAATTGTTGGGGTACCCTTCATGGGGACATCTTTCTTAAACAACAACGACTTTCCTAACCAAGTAGCACTGTCACAGTGCCTTTCGACTTATTGTGGTGGACCTTGACCATTTGTTTTCCCATGCCATCCTTCCGCTTCTGAACATCATTCCTTCGTGACTTTGACATTGGTATTGGTAAGAGTCCAAGCCATGGCCTAAGCTTGGACCACATGATACATGTTGAAAAACGGATAAGTACTTGAAATTTGAAATTTCCATGTTCTGCAAATAAACATGATCAATTGAGACCTTGGCACATTGCCTAGACCAAGCTGTGGCTTTAATGTCCAGCCACCCATCAGGCCCATCCACCTTGGCCACATAGCAAAAACATATCCCTCATCGAACAAGCAAATGACCAAGATCAAATAGATAAAATATAACATACCAAAGTTTATTCAGTTTCAAACAATGGGAAAGATCTGAGTCCCCCTCCATCGAATGAGCCGTGGTTTCAAATTTGGCTGGAGAAGTAGCTGTATCGGCGGCAGAAGGGGGAGCGTCGTTTTGCCAGGTTGCTCCAACATCCATGTGCACTTTCTCACCAAGCACAGGCACACCAAGAGGGAGAACCTGCTGGCAAAGACGTTGCCGCTCCAAACAAATGGGAACTTGAGATTCCCCCAGGGCTCCATGGCTGATCTCAAGTGGGTAGGGCTGCTCAGGAACCCAAAGCTTGCACACGGCAGGCCACCAAAAAGTAAACCATATTCGACAAGTCGTAAGACCAGCTCTGTAGCCTTCATGAATCCCACGTCACTAGTGAAATCGCCAAAGACGGGATCCCTCTCAATGTCAAACCCTTGCCTTAGATCCAATCCAATTGAATCATCTTTAAGTTGTTCAAGTATTTGATAAATACGAATCGATTCAACATTGACAGATAGGACATACAAGACTTGTAACACCAAGTTAGACATAAACACTGAGTGGGGAAGGGTTAGGACATTCCATTTGGGTGTTTTCCAGGACAAATGCATCCAACCGCAGTTATATTGTTGAAGGTCCCCACATGTCCCCAACATGCAAAATCTATCTGAACCAAAACTTCGAGCTAAAGCAATCAGACCCTGGATCATTTTGGGGGCCCAATCAAATTTGTAGTAATTAATTCCCAGGAAAACATAACTGTGATACTTTGAGCATTTTGGATGGTGATTAGTCATATTTGGTCAGAACCTACTAGCGCACCAAATCCCCATAAGATTCCAAAGATACGACCGGTGCGATCTGCACCGGAAGCCCGAAACGATGGTAGATCTTCCACTAAAGAGCTCCACAGCCGACAGCTCCTGGAGCAGTGGTGTATAAGGTCCAAGCAACAAATCATGAAGAGAACCCAATCTTAATCATGTGACCGCACCCCAATGGTATGAGCAGGGCTCCATTTGAAATTTGCCTGTTTGTTTCCCATTGCCCAAAAATAGAAAAACACTCAAAAAGGAACCCCCCCTTTTTGCAACTTTTCCTTTGCGGGGGCCTTCTTTGGATGGGAAAGCAATAGGAAATAAATTTGCTATCCCCCATAGTTTCTTGACAAGTGACTCACAAGTACACATTTTGTTCCAAAGTAGGGGCAAAACAACACCATAAGACTTGCCATAAGATGACATTCCAACTTCAATAATATGAGCACTGGATTCCTATATTAAATATGTTTTTTGTTTGTACCACCGGTCACACTGATCATCCCAACAACCAACTGGCACACCCCGGCCAGTCCCGAGTGCGTGGAGATGACGCTGCCGCAAAGTCAAAGGCATGAATCCTCAGCAGAAACGGGGAGCAGGGGACCTGTCGAGAAATTTAAACCAGGATTTCAGTAGACCCCATCCCATTATATTTAGGATTCAACATGTTTGATCCCTATCTTTTTGAAGGATGCATAGGCACCCAAAATATATTTAAAATCAATATATAAAATTAATGTTCTGAGATGTGAAGGTATGATTCAATGTTAGCAAAAGTTGTGGCACGAAACATGAACTTCAATAAACATCAACTGCGAAGGCCTTCATGTGCAACTCAATTCAGTAGAGTAGATTGCATTTGCATATGATCATGAAGATTTTTAATGGTCAGCATTGCATATCCTGAAATGATGGTTTGAAACCTTTGGAATTTATAGGCACTTCCATAAATCAGCAGAACATGCCATCGAGAGTCACTACAGGCGGAAGTCCTAGGCATAGCAATAAGGCTACTTGCGTGCGACTCAATCGAAGGCTGGTTGGATTCCCCATTGCAAATCCCAGCTGCAAGTCTTAGAGCCCAAAGCACTTTGCCAAAGCACTGATGTGAAAAAGAATGAATGGTTTCCACAAGGTGTTGTGCATGATGCAGATGACCCCAATGAAATGCCCCGAAAAGATCCATAGACCAAGATCTTACAATTTGGATACAGTAATCCATTCCTTAGCTTTGTAACACAACCCTGGCCGCATGGCTGGAGGGGTCGGGTGGCACCTTTGATGTAGGCAGGAGCCTTCCCTTGGTTGTGCTTCTTGCGATCAGCAGCACCTGCGCGGGACCCAACCAAGTGGAGAACAACATGTTTATAATTCGATGCGCAGTCAAACTTTTATGAATGCTCTAGTGGCTGCTAAAGTCCTTATCATATCTTTTTCATCCAGGATGAGCCCATGTCACAAAACCCCAGTATTAGTTAGCCAGGCAGTACTCATCCCGGCCAGACACCACACCACACAGGCCATAGAACATTTTTCCCAGCGCACACATGTATGATCTCATATGGATTACAAGCGCCGTGTCCATGCGTGTCAGACACATGACACAACACAACCCCAAGCTTCCATCATGGAAGGGCTAAGTTGAAAAAGCGGTTTATGAACAACCATATGCTGCAACCTTGCGGTTGGTGCAAAACCCAGTGTCACCTCGAAAAGACACCTGGCAGCTGCCACTTTGTGGGCAGACCTGTGCCCATGATCACTCATTCAAAGACATGTTCAGCC
Source organism: Cladocopium goreaui (assembly GCA_947184155.2). Taxonomy (NCBI): domain Eukaryota; class Dinophyceae; order Suessiales; family Symbiodiniaceae; genus Cladocopium; species Cladocopium goreaui. The sequence goes on along the minus strand of CAMXCT020000680.1, from coordinate 797,813 downwards.
ATTTTATCTTCAGGGACCCAGCCACCGACGATCTTGGCAAGACCCCACCTTAAGAGCCATGCCAACACTTGATCATTGTGGACACAAATACCCGAGACAAACAGACACCAAAGTGATGCACACATTTTGAAATAACATATATTCAGGCTCTCCCTAACACACATGGTTTCAAAAAACAACATGGTTAACATGTATAAGCTGAGATACGCTTGCTGCACACTTTTGAAGCGTGTCCAACCCAAGCTGCAACCACCGTTCGAATCCTTGCCAATGGCTCCTTTGACACCTTTCTGATCCAAGATCTTTTGCAGACCATCAGGAATGTTGGCCCGGTAGACATAAAACGAACTGCGAAACAGAATGACCCCAATGGACTTCTGTCCACGTGATTCAGCATAAGGGTGAACAGTGAAGCTTCTCATCGAGGGATTATCTTCCAGGGTAGGGAAGTAGTGCACATCACTGCCAAACTCAAGAACATTCTTCAAAAGCTCATGATTGGTCTTGATTTTTTCAAGCAAAGCCAGTTCTTTGGCATCCTTGTGGTTGCCACCATCCCCAGGGACATTAGGCGTGCTCCCAGAAGGTGCATACTGCCCATCAGCAGCAACATTCTGCCTGCGTCTTTTCACCATATTCTTCTGGCGAGGGGTTGCAACAAGGGCAGCAGCTCTCTTTGGTGTCTTGGGTGGGGTAGCGGGCTGTGTCTCCATATCTTCAGGAACCTTTTCGTCACCTTTCTCAGAACCTGGGGCCTTCTTCTTCTGCTTTCCAGCAGCTGTAGCTTTCTTTGCTTTCTCTGCCTGGGCTGCCTCTTTGAGTTTCTTTTTTTCTTCTCTCTCTCGTTTCTTCTCTTCTTTGGCCTTGGCCTTTTCTACCTTCTCCTGTTCCTTCTGTTCCTTCTTGTCCTTTGCTGCTTGGATTTTTTCAAGTTCAGCCTTCACTTGTTCCTGCATCAAGGTAAATTGATTTCTGGGGACGAGCTGAACAATAGTTTTCACAATATTTGCCCATGTTGCATATGTTTTTGCACACACCAACAGCTAGAAAAACAGACCTCCTTCTTCGCTTTCTTAGCCTGTCTTTGGGCATCTCCTAAGTCCCCATAGGATCGTGGCTCTACAGCCGCAGGTTTCTTGCCAGGACGGAGCGGATCTCCAACAAGAGACCCACGGTCCTGCCAACCAGGAACTAATCTGACCGTGGGATGTTGGACAGGAAGGGCAACCTTCAACTTCTGTGCCAAGTAAAGTAAACAAATGGTCCTGCTTGGCAACAGGTTTCCGAGGCACCCCTTGCTGTTCCAAAAAGTAATTGGCAACTTCGCGCTCATTCTCCCATGGATGAACCTGGAAAACCAAAACCATACCACAACTTCAAACTGAGATTTGTGTAAACAGCCACACCCAAAACTCAACACAAAACAATCTAGCCTCCTTTCGGTTGGCCAAATAGAACCCATGGAAGTCACTGAACATAGCCACGGGGTTGTTAAGAACCAACTGCTCCGAATCAAGGATGGAAAGACCAAGCTTCTGCTGGCACCATTTCTCCAAGAGCATCAGGAACTCATCCTTGACAGGCTTGAGCTTGTCCTCCAGCAATGGCACCCGAAAGCCGGCTTAAAAAAGATCGGGGCACAATACCTTGAAACTTTTGACCCCACAAAGACAAAGCCAAACAGATCAAAAGTATCATATGCCTCAACTTATTTAGGCACCTTTGACTGCTTAACCTCCGGCTCAATCTTTTTCTCAGTTTCCTCACAATGAAAATCAATGAATTTTGATCTAGACCCCGATAATGCACAAGCAGGTGGCACACATGCAAGAACCAAATAACATAAAACAGTCCTCTTTGGGAGTTTCAACAGTGACAGGTGGGTCAACCTTGGGCGTGTTTCCACTGCATTCCTGTCGAAAAATTGAAACAGTGATCTTACAGAAAAACTTGGCAGCAAACACATTCACATACACACCAAGCAGATCTCCTCCGGGACCTTTGGTGCCATCGAATCACGGTGGGCGCAAGCCTGACCCACAATCTCCACTTCCTGGTGATTTGACGTGGCTCACACCAATGATTTTTTGGCCTACACCGCACATCACCTCTGACAACCCGATGCCTCATCATCTGACTCAGGAAAAGGTGGGCACTGGGGACCCTTGTATGGTGTAGACAGCAAAGGGTCCTGCCAGATTGGGGCAATGTTTTGCTACATATACAACATTGCATGAGGTGAAAAACACATTGCATATATTACACGGCCCAAACATGATCCTGATTGGCAACCTCCTCAATCCCCAAAGAATCAGATGATTGCCCAGAGGCCAGGGCGCTCTCACCCGCACCATCACCAGCATCAACCGAGTCCAGGGAACTCGTTAAGCCACGGTGGGAAGCCACCAGCTGCTTCAAGACTCTGATTTTCGGATGCCTGACCAACCAAGGAATGGGAGGAAGGAAAAATACTAGTCTCAGAAACGATTTCTTTTTCCTAACAACATAACAGTAGCTTTAAATTCTAAGGATTGATTGACACATATTATGAACTGGCACATACATAGGGCCTGGCGTTGATGGTTCTGTACGTCAAGTTAATGACGTGTTGTGCCACCAGCTTCAACTTGCCCCCTTCAAGATTAGCCCACTCCTGTAGCAAAAACTTGTCATGAACATGCATGGCCACATCACATACGCATGCATGTGCGCACTTCAAAAACTGCACATCACCCACACAAGAACAGAACCATGGGTCTCCTTCACTTTTCCTCGACCCCCCCGGCGTGTGTAGAGATCTTCCCCAAAGAGGTTCATGGTCACCGCCACATAGGCCATGGCCGCCTCCAAATGACCCGGGCTGCCGACTTTGAAGGCAGTTGGGGACCAAAGAATGAGAAGTGCGGGTTGTGACAAACAATGCAATGCCATCAAGCCTGGTGGTCTTGGTTACTGGGAAGTCTTTCACCACCAAACAGCAGAAGATAAGGTTTCAAGATGCCATAGTGCGCGACAATATCTTCTTCATGAACCTCAAGTTCTAGATTTGATTGATATGATCACATCTATGGGTGAAAGTAACTTGTTTTTCAAAAATATAACCCGTTCGGAGGCAAGCAGCCACCAGCTGCTTCCCATCCTTTTCCTGGTTCCACTGCACCAACTTCTTGTCCTTAGAGCCGGATGCAGTTGGGAAAACATGGCGAATTGATGTTTTCTTGCTTTTAAAGTGGTACCATGATGGTGCTATCCACCCATAAAAGTTGAATAAAATGATTCCATGGTCAAGGTTCTGGGTCACTCATGATCTCAGGGACCATATCTTTGTAGACCGAAGTCACAACGTCATGAATTTGTTGGGCCACCTCCTGACAAGATTACATCATGTGGTTTCAAAAATTTTAGGTCAATGAGTGTCACCAGTCCAAGCACAACTGTTTGAAAAGAAGTTGCCCGCTCCGACACATGGATGGTCATGGGATGGAAAACATGCTTCACCGGCATGGCTGGGTCTGATCAGCCACCCGAGGTGCTTGAGCAATCAGCAGCCGCACTTGCAAGCGAGCACTGTGATAAAAAAAAGAAACTGGCTGGCCCAGCGTGAGGAGTGGAGCGGTTTACAACCCCAAATTTAACTCATCAAGGATTGTGTTCCCCCAAAGTTGCCCCGCCAACCAACACTGATAAGACCTCAGCATGGGCAAAGGGAGGGCGCACCTTTCAGAAGCGATCCCAGCAACGGCATGGTTCCAGGCAGCAAGGTGAACGGGAACTGGGACTCTGAATGTCGCATCAGTGTTGAATTGGTAATTAATTGGTATAGTATAGATAATATCTTCCATCATTGTTGAGCTCATATTGGAGGGCTGATCATCAAATTCAATGGTGCCAACCAGTTAATCCATTTTAATCCAAAGATTGTTTGACAGTTCCACCAAATACTGCTCAGAAATGACCCCATCTGAGCCTGACAGGTAGCAATGCAACCCCAGCTGAGGCTTTGATATCATATTTAGATCTTAGATACTTTTCAAGAAAGCATGTGTATAGCAACATTTCCCTCAAAACACGTGAATACCAGATGATTGGCTAAGCATGTGCTATTCACATGATTGGAGCCTTAGGGTATATATATATATATGCATGATATGATATAGATGTGTTTCTATATGTATACTACCTGTACTTTATATATATATATATGTGTGTCATATATATATATATTATATATAATTATATGTGTATATATATATATGTTTATTTAGATGTCCCTGTCTCCAGCAATACCAATTTCAACGTTGAACAATGCACCAATGATTGCAACAATAATTACCCACGAGGATTTACTTCCCATCCCGGACTCGCAACTGGAAATCAAAACATACGAGTCGAGAATCATCCCACTTAGAAAGTGGTAACCCTGGTGGATCTATGGGATAATCAGGGTCGATTATAGTAGTTCCCCTGGGTAAGTGGAAAACCTCCCGTTTAATAGTGGGTAATGAACCATTAGACAATGGGACAAACCACCATTAAAAAAAAATGATATTTATGGAACATCCCGTTAGACATGTGAGGTTTATAATCCCAGCTGCTAACCAGTTACGATCTGCGGGCTGATCCCCTCTTGATTTCCGTTGTCTTCTTCTTACAACCGCAAAATGTGTTTTGGTTTGGTTATGTTTAGGTTCACCCATTTTCATTGATATCCATCACATATATGATCTGTAAAGCTACTTACAGACCAACATAGGTATCTACTTGGGCGTGCAGTTCCAATTAAAACCAGTTGATGTTTACGCAATAGTTTCAGGCATTCTATCCACACGTGCGGATTTGGAAACGATGGTGATACTCCAACTGCACCCCTACAGGGTGTCCCCCAGTAATAAGTTGGTTTATCATCCCCATTAATCAGATATATCTATCCTAAACCCAAGTGAAATTGGAGTTACCCTCTGGTTATTTAACATAGCCATGGAAAATCATCATTTTTAATAGGTAAACCTCTATAAATGGGTCATTTTCCATGGCAAACTGTTAAATAACCAGAGGGTATTTGCAGCAACTTAGCTAACGAACAGCTCACTGTTCGGCACCACTTTGTACAAACCAACTCGTCCGCCTGATTTCAACCAACTGCCTATCCATGGTACCTCCATTTCCAGAGCCACCCAGACTACGTATCTGCTTGGTGGAAAAATGATGGAGTTCGTCAATGGTTGGTGGATGATTCCCAATATATCATGGACAATAAAATTCATGTTTGAAACCACCAGCAAGGTATTGTTGCTGGGGAAATATGAATCCCATTGCATTCTTATGGAACATTCCCATGAGATCCCATGTTTGGCTAAATCCCCGTGTCTGTTTTTGTTTAGCCACCGTAGTTATATCCCATGATCTCCCATGAAAAATCCTATCAATTTTCAATGTTTTTTCAAATCAATCCACATTCTTGCTAACTGAGTCCCCACTTCTCCCGATTATCTCATTGCTGCCGAAATTCCCAAACATATTCCCATCAGATCCCACTAAAATCCCATGAAATTCATGGTGAAATCCACCATTTTCATCCATTTTCATCCATTTTCCCACATGTTCATCTGGGCAACTCATCATAATTCACGAGCAAAAAGAAAAGCTCGGCGATCTGGGGATAACTCCCATCCAAGTGATCCCAGTGACTCCACGTGAGGTCACCGGTTCATTCAAGCAGATTCCATGGTGCGAAAAAATCGGTCAAATCACCATGGTATTTGACCATGATATTCGACAGTATATCAAAAATGATGATTTTCCATCAGTTGGGATGATTATTCCATTCCCAAAATATATGGAAAGTCATAATCCGGCCATGTTCCAAAGCACCAACCAGCAGTTTCTTAGTTTCTCATTGATCATCACCATAAAATGGCCCATTAGTTCGTTGATTTTTCAAAAATGATGATTTTCCATCACCATACCCAACTGAATGGAAAGTCATAATCCAGCCATGTTCCAAAGCACCAACCAGCCATAGTATTTGACCATTAAATATTTCACCATGATTCTGAATCGAATCACCAACCAACAAATCACCAGAGAAGACAGTCCCGCGTCCCGCCGTTCAACTCAGCCGAGGCAGACGCCGGGGTGTTGTCCTTATGGCCGCTGTTCCAAAAAACCACCTGGGGATCAACAGGGGATGGAAAACCACCGTGATATCATAGCAACATGCAACAACTATGGTTAATATATGGTTAATATCGTATATATATAATATTGTTTATATAACTATAAATTATATAATATGGTGTATATATATATATGGTATATCATAGGATTTCTGTCAGAGCTGGTTGGTGGTTTTTCCCGTTTTTCCCTACCCCTCTGAAAAATGATGGAGTGAAAGTCAGTTGGGTTGATGGAATTCCCAATGGAAAGTCATAAAATTCCATGGTTCCAACCCACCAACCAGTAAGGGAGATTGAATGGTCATTGATAAAAAAACAACGAAAATGAATGTTGGTGCGGAGTTGATGGGAGTTTTCGGATAAAACATTGGGAGTTACTGGTGATTGCAGGCAACAAGCGGTGCTGGTTCGATCACGGCATCAGCCGGGAGTTCATCGGAGTTCTCCGTCTTTTCAGAGTCAAAGAAGGCGATGGGCGATGGTCCGAGTTGAATTCTTTGCCATACATGAAGTGTCATGAGCGTGTTTCAAACCATCTGTTGGAAATGGGAATTTAATGGTGATTTAATGATATTGAATGGGATTGAAGGAAATTTAATGGTGATTTAATGGGATCTAGCAAGGGTCAGAATGGTGGTATAATAGCCCAAACATGCGATGGGAAGAGTATGCGATAACGATTGGGTAATAAGATGTAATAAGTAATAAAATAAGTTCCCAAATTAAGTATCGAAATGGTAGAAAAGTTGGGATACCCTCCAGTGTAATTAGGCATGGCTAGCTAGGAATTCCCTCAACTAAATGATCTATAAATCAAAAAATGACCTACAAAATAGTGTGTTAATAATTGGGGACAATGATTGAGTATGAAAAGAAGTTTGGACAAGTTTGGAAACAATTAAAAAATTGGAATAATAATCAGGTAATTCTGGGTATAATGATGTGTATACTTGCGGGTACAGCACTGGGTATCACCATATAGGGTGAGAATGAAACAACCAAAATGGTTGGACCAAAGCTTCAAATGTCCTGCATATAAAGGTAAACCATCGAAAAAAGTAGTCATACGGGTATATTGTATGACAGTGGGTATGTCCATCCATGGGTCTATGATCTTACAATGTGGGCCCCCCCCAGTTATAAGTTGGTTTATAAACCACATGAATACTAGTTCGTCATAGGTATCATAAACCATAGTTATCGGAGTTATAAACCAACTTAGCTATCTAGGGCGCCCCACATTGTAGAAATGGGGTTGAAGAAACACATGTTTTTTCGTTCGAACCTTCAGAAAGACGCAGAGTGGGAATGTATTGGGTTATCCTCAGCGGTTTGGTGCTGCCAATTGGGAAGAACTCTCAATAGATACCCATTGAATCCAATATCAATCGACATAAAATGATATATAATATCATTATATAATGATATATACCAATTTTGTACCCCACTATGTGTGTATACATATATATATATTAGATAAGTCCCTAGTGCACCAAGTAACGACTGAAAAGGTGTTTTGGAGCTGTACGGTGTCTATATATATATATATGTATTACATATATATATATACACAGTATATACATATGTATATATATATTACATATATATATATATATATGTACGTATATGTATTGTATATATAGTAGATATGTATTGTATATATATATATGTATTGTATATATATATATGTATTGTATATATATATGTATTGTATATATATATATATGTATGTACGTATATGTATATAATATATACATATATATGTATGTATTGTATATGATATATATATATATATATATTGTATATATAATAGATATGTATTGTATATATATTATATTATATATATATATGTATTATAGAACCCATCAACATATCCAGGATATATCCATGATATACTGTCCGAGTCCTGGTCTTCAAACATGGCATTTTTTTCCGGTCTGTACCCTCGCCGGCGAGGCACGTTGAGGTCCGCATCCTGTGAGCTCCGCAACGCGGTAGTTGGTGAGTCGTCTCTATGGCTTATATCCATTATAGAAACGATTGGTTACCATCAATTACTATGGTTTTCTATTACCAGTATATGGCTAATCTCCAAATGATTTAAATGGTAATCTCTAGGATTGGTTTAATGATATTATGATATGAATTACCACTATATTGATGGATATTGTGGATAATAATGGAATATTCATGGAAATTCACTGCATATCAATGGTGATTCATGGAATGTTATTGGATATTATGCAATGTGGGGCTCGTTTACGATAGCTAAGTTGGGGCCACATAACTCCCATTTCACTATGGTTTATGATACCTATAACGAACTAGTATTCATGGGGTTTAGAGAAACCAACTTATAACTGGGGGGGGCCCACATTGTGGGATATAATGGAATATTCATGGTAATTACTGTAATTCATTGGATATCCGTGATTCATGGGATATTATGGGATGTATCAGAATATTAATGCTGATTCATTGGATATCAATGGTGATTAACGGGACATTAATCTGTATCAAGGGATACAACGGGCACGGCTTAAATCAGTTGATAAATCCATTGATGCTGCATCACCCTCTGGTAATTTGCTGCGTAGCTATGGAAAATCATCATTGTTAAAAACGGTAAATCATCACTAAATGAGCCGTTTTCCATGGCTATATGAAATCACCAGAGAGTAGTTACATCACTAGATTATCATGGATAAGCCAATCAGCGTTGTTCTTTCTGATTCTCCTGTCATATAAGCCAATGCATAAGCCAATGAAATTCCATATACTGTATATATATAATTATAATATATGGGTACATATGGGTACCCATATATATATAATGTAATGGCTACATCACCTATTACAGCATTGACCCCAAAAGGCCCTATGCTGTCATTTCTTATAATTATCCAACCGCCAGCTATCTTTGGGTGAATCTTGAGCACAACAACCACGGACATGTCCTATGGCTACACCATTTAAAGGAGAAAACACTGGAGAAAAATAAACATGTAGTAGAATGTTTTATTATAATGGTAAAAATGGTGAAACTACTCAACACATGATGTTTTATTATGTTCAAAATGTGGGGAAAAGGAGGAATAAAACCATCATAAACCTTAATTGGCAAACAATGCCTGAATTCTATGAGTTGGGAAAAATGCCGTAGACCAAAAAAAACATGGTGTCTTCCGTAATCTTCACTGGAAAATCAGGTCAATAAGATTGGGATGATCCCAATAGTGATGCATCTTTTTGGGCATAGCCGCTATCCCCACTACTAAAAGTGTCCTTTCCGTTCTCAACCATCATTGGCCACGATGCTACGTCTAAAGTATCTTGAAGCTGGGAATATGTAGGCTGCAGCTCTTTTTAAAGATGTCGCGACTTGGGAACACCAAGTCGCATTCTCCGGTTTTGTATTTACCAAGTGTTTTCGGAACATCATCCGGGGCGCTTCTGGGATCTGCTCTGCGAGAGTGCAACCAGTGACCATTTTTGTTAAGCAGGAGCAATGAAACGTCAATTTAACTTGAGAGTTCCCACCAGGTGGGAACTCTCAAGTTAAATCGATTGAATAAAAAGCAATGAAAGGAGCAACAAAAATCATCACTGTGATCACTGTGAGTTTCCCATGGCCATATGCGATTAGTGGCACCATATCATGTTATATCATGTTATATCATGTTATTTCCCCATTGAGATTTTCACAGTTTCCAAAACAACCGGCTCCACACCTTTCCACCGGCTCCATCCGCCTGAAAGACGCCGTTGATCTGCTTGACGTTGGTCCGAGAGCTGTGGGAAAACTGCCGTCAAAAAAAAGCGCGGCCGTGAAGGCCGGACGGTGGGAAAAACTATGGCTAGAAAACCATGGTTGGTGGTATCATCCCCCATGTTATAAGTTGGTTTCTCTAGACTCTAAACCCCATGAATATCCCCATAAGTTGGTTTCTCTACAGTAATTACCATGGTTGGTGGTATTATCCAATGAATTGCAGTAATTACCATGAATATTCCATATTATATCCCACAATGTGGGCCCCCCCAGCTATAAGATGTTATATAAGTTGGTTTCTCTAAACCCCATGAATACTAGTTCGTTATAGGTATCACAAAGCATAGTGTTTCATGGGAGTTATGTCCCAACTTAGCGAGCTATTGTGGCTTCGTGGCCGTTTGGGGACCCCGTTTTTTTTTTCAACCCGGGATTTGATGTGACCCCCAAGAAACTATGGTGAACCAAATCCACGAACAGTGAAAACTCTAACTGCACTTAGTAGTCTTAGTACTGGTTGGTGGTTTTAACAATCTTGAAAAATATGAAAGTCAATGGGAAGGATTATCCCATATATTATGGAAAAAACATGTTCCAAACCACCAACGAGCAGTAGGTAGTTGACTTTGGACTTTGGACTTTGATCATCAAAAAACTATTGGGTAATCAATGAATTGGATAATCAACAAACTATTGGCAGTGAAACTATTGGACTTTGCTGATTATCACTGTTGACTAGAAAGGACAGGAAGAAAGAGTCTGAATCTGTATCCCCGATCGACTATGCTGAAGTCCCTACCAATTGACTAATTACTTGGAGGATTATCCAACTTAGTAGCTGGTTCATAAGCTTTGAATCAGCCTCCAGAGTGGATTATCGCAGTTGCGACTGAGTACATTAAGCCGAACTATTCATCTGTTGCTGCTTTCGTGGGGTGATTTTCCAGGATTGTCTCATGGCTAACCGTCAATTATCCATGGTGTTACCCCAAATCACATGGAGGTTTCTTAAAATGAGGAATCCCCAAGTCATCATTTCAATACTAAGTCATGGTCATCCATTTTCCTTGGATGATTTAAGGGTGCCCGAATCTTGAGCAAACCTCCATATGATCAATGGGAATTCCAGGATCCTAAAATGGAGGTACGTTAATACCATATAAGGCCATATTTTGCGGGGATATTCCCTTACATAGGCCTAAAAAATAGGCCTTATATGGTAGGTACCTCCAATCAATCGATTCCTGAGTCATGGCCATTGAATTTAGTTCGATGATTTTCCCATTTTATAGATGGTTTTCATTGGGTTTTCCCATATTTTCATATGAATATCTCCCATTTTCATTTGAATTACACTCTGGTAAACTAACATAACTATGGAAAATCACCATTTTTAATGGGTAAATCCACTATTTCTATGGCCATTTTCAATAGGTAAACCCATCGATTTCCGTGTTTCGCACCTGAGAGACCACCCAAATCAACGAGACCTCGGAGTCCGTATCGCCACATTCCGGCCTGGGGTTCTTTGAAATGACACACCGGCGATGATATTTTTTGTAGATTATAAGAGATATCTAACAAATATCTAGAATCTCTATACAATATAATATATATATATATATATGATTATATATAATGAGTTTTATATATATATATATAATTAATCCCCCTTGCCATTTCATGGTTGGGGGGGATTCTGTAGTGAACCAGCCCTTTTCTCTACAAAATGGCTCCGGTACACAGTCTCCATCCTACAAAATGGTCTGTCTATAACCCATGGCTCTACAAAATGGTAATGCCTGTCACCTGTTTTGATCCACAAATATTTTGACAATTTTGTCAAGAAATGATCAAACCAGTGCATTCATGATCTTATAAAACATATAAAAATCCCAGAGCCATTTTGTAGAGCATCTATCTTGGCAAGAACTCAGCGTCAACTGCCTTTTTCCCAGTGCCATTTTGTAGTGTTTTCACCCTCTAGTACATGTTTTAAAACCACCAAATCATACCCTTAAAAACATCTACAAAATGGCTTTTTGTTTGTTACAAAATGGTTTGTCTTGGTGCCCATAAATGATCATGCCTTCAAAATAAAAATGATAAAACCAGGTAAAACCCACAAATTACTACAAAATGGCAAGCTCGACCCCATTTTAAGGAACCATTTTCCACAGAATGGTACCTTATGGCGACCTCAACCCCACCCATTCTGTGGAGGAAATGGCAAGGGGGATTATAATTATATACATATATATATATATATATATCTGTTATAAGTTGGTATGTTCGTAGTGGGGTTTTGAAACCAACTCATAACTGGCCACATGAAATTCGCTCTTCAGGACAAACAATATCAGAACGCAGCGATCGACTTACCAAAAATATCGGGATGTAATAGAGAAATGCTCTATATCAATCTATCTGCTTGGTGGTTTTAACCCCCTGAAAATATGAAAGTTAGTTGGGATGATTATTCCATTCCCAACTGTTCATGAAAGTCATAATCCATTCCATGGTTCCAGTCACCACCAATCAGACTATGATAGCATCTGATAGCATGTTCATTTTCAATGATTTCATGACCATTTTTCGAAAAAATCGTGAATTAAACTGGTGATTTACCACGGCTGATTTTGCAATCGATGGGCCACGATGAAACCATGGGATCCCGCCACCGGAGGCTGTTTACATAACCTTACCCGGCCTGGTAAACGTTTACATAATGGTGACATGGTGGATGTTTTTTGTGGATACCCTCTGGTAGACTTTAATGGTGGCTTACTGGGATTTAATGGGAGTTACCCTCTCGTAAACTAACAGTTTGCTATGGAAAGATCTACCATTTTATAGCTGGGCAAATCAACGAACTTTCGACTGGGCCATGTTCTTTCTAGTGTTAGTTTACCAGAGGCTATTTTGAAGATGATTTTCGGAAAAGTCTCAGACTGGGGATGTTTTCTCAGCCATGTCAGCCATGAACAAAAATCCCTTATGGAAACGGTCGCAAACAGTCACTGGCTACGGTGGATGTTGTCTATCCCATTCGATCCAGTGAGTTCAGCATGGTCACATCTCCATGGTTTAAAACTCCATTCGGCTGCTCCGCAATTGGTCAATTCTAATTCTGAAAAATCATCCATGTGTCAAAACAGAAATGATCATTAAAAAAAAAAACGTCCATTGAAAAATCGCCAGCAGTTCGAAAAATGGCAAAATTCTGAATTCATCCACCAGCAGTTCATTCGATGATTTGAACGACATGGAGCTCATGGAGATGCAGTGAGGTTTTCTCCGCTGAAGAAATTTCGCCAGATTCCTATGGGTGAAATCTGTCGCATCGTTCGCGCTTTCTCCGCTGAATGTTTGTGTTGTCATGGATGGGATTTCACTGAAAAATCTGAAAAACCCAAGAATTTATCATGGTTAATCTATCAGAATTTTCCGCATGACGGTACAACTATATGTTTATAGCGACCCCAAAAACAGAAACAATTACAATAAGTGAAATCCTACTAAAATAGGGAAGAATTACGTTTCTGGGTTACCAGTTACCCTCCTGTCAACTAACATAGATGTGGAAACCAAGATTGAATGTGGATGATTTTCCGTCGTGTTTTCCACACCTATATGTTAGTTTAATGTAGGGTCCTAGATATTTATACCCTTTGGTAATTTAACAGTTTGCTATGGAAAATAACAATTTTTAAAAAACAAAATCAACTATAAATCATCATTTGCAATAGCTATGTCAAATTACCAGAGGGTAAATCTAGTTGAACATTGCTATTGAAAATTGTTTTTTATACTTGATATACCTATAGAAAATGGTGATTTTTCCAGTTTGCAAAGTGTAATTACCCTCTGGGAAACTAACATAGCTGTTGAAAAATGACCATTTATAGTGGATTTGCCCATTAAAAATTGTGATTTTCTATAGCTACGTTAGTTTAACAGAGGGTAAACGTTGACCAGTTGGTACCCAAAAAATCCGACAACCGCTGCAAGCACCGCCATCCTCCAGGCCTTGATAGCAAATGTGGCCATGGAAGTGCCCTGGCGGCTCGTCGGCGTCGCGACAACAGCATTTTCTGTGGAAAATCCCAAATCCCATGGTTCATCACTGGTTGGTTACACTCTGGTTACACTCTTAGTTATGTTAGTTCACCTTCCTACCATCATGTATTTAACAGATATATGATATATCTATGATATATGATATATGATTAATATGGATATATGGATATATGTATGATATGGATATGGATGTAATAGAGAAATGCTCTATAACTATATCTGGTTGGTGGTATACCTACCCCTCTGAAAAATGATGGAGTTCGTCAGTTGGGATGACGACATTCCCAACTGAATGGAAAAAATCCAAATGTTCCAAACCACCAGCCAGTAATATGGATATATCTATGATATGGATGTGGATAATATGGAAATGATGAATATGTTTTTATTATTCATCTTACTTGTGTTTAGTAGGGAATGAGGGAATGATCCACAATAACTATCAATAATAATCCCATTCCCATAACTCCATAAATATATATCATATTCTGCTTGGTGGTATACCTACCCCTCTGAAAAATATGAGTTCGTCAGTGATGATGACATTCCCAACTGAATGGAAAGTCATAAAATTCCATGGTTCCAATCCACCAACCAGTATTCATCTCATCTGGGCCAGCGATTTTTTGGTGTGTGCTTTTGTTTTTTTCGCAGCTCCAAATACCCAATCATCCCAGACAGCCCTATTGCCTGTATCTCCAAGTTGATGGTGGTTGACATTTTTTTTAATATTTTTTCAGTCATCCTAGAATCCCATCACACCAATATTTTTTTGGGTTTGTTCAAGGAATTTCTTTCATGAAACCACAGTTTTTACCAGCAAATATAGCTGGTTGGTGGTATACCTACCCATCTGAAAAATATGAAAGTCAGTTGGGGTCATTATTCCCAGTATATGGAAACATAAAAGCCAGGTTCCAAACCACCAACCAGTAGTTTCTTAGTTTCTCATTGATCATCACCATTAAATGGCCCATTATAATAGGCCCATTATAGTTGATTTTCTAATCAAAAATGGTGATCTGTTAGTTTACCAGAGGGTATAGGGATTTGTTCTGCAATATGTGTCCCTTAGACACATCCTTTTGTGATATTTTGGGCACCTTCTGAGAATCATGGCTGGAAGCGAATTTCCCAGCTACAAAGCTCCATCTACCCTCTGGTAATTTAACATAGCTATTGAAAATGGCCATTTATAGTGGATTTACCAATTGAAAATGGTGATTATGGGACAGTTTACCAGAGGGTAGTTCGGGGATTTTCCAGCCAGCCAAGTTTGATTAGCGGGTATCCCCAAGCCCAATACTAAAACTACATGGTTGGTTGTATATCCCATTATATCCCCATGACATTCTCACTAACCCACCATATTATCCCTATGATATCCCATGTGGTACTTCCCAGTAAATAAATATCCAACTCAAAATCAATTTTTATCGACGATTCATCATCATTAATCGTTAAATGTTCCTATTAACCATATTAACTATGTCAATTTACCAGACCCTTATGCTCCATGTATGGGCTAGTTGCCGACATTTGCCCTAAAATTACCCAGTCATGTAGGTAAATATACCATACATGGAGCATATGGAGCATAAAAATCCATGTTTATCAATGATTCACCATCATTAAACATTATTCCTATTACCCATATTACCCTCCAGTAAATGAACATAGACCCTGCCAGGTAGGGGTTGGAAGATAACAGACAAACCCATCTTTTGGGAACGGTCACTTTGGCACCGTCGGAGCTTACCATCCCCCGGTGGGCCAAGGAACCGGAAGTTCATCAGACCATGCTCAGCACGCAGGATCTGAGCGAACTCCTGGCTGGTGGCTGGTTTATACATTTATACATAGGTATGTATATATATATGTATGTATGTATGTATGTATGTATGCATGTATAAATGTATAAATGTATATATGTATATGTATATCTGTACCTATGTATATATGTACCTATGTATATATGTATATGTATATATGTATATATATATGTATATATATGTATATATATATATATGTATATATGTATATATGTATATATGTATATATGTATATATGTAAATATGTAAATATGTATATATCTAACTAACTAACTAACTAACTAACTATCTATCCGTCCGTCCGTCCGTCCATCCATCCATCCATCCATCCATCCATCCATCTATCTATACACATGTTATGTATATATATAAACGTATATGTTGCATTGTCGCCCCAAACCTGGATAGCTTTTGCTTCTTTAGATCCTTAGTATGATTTCACCACCGGGGACAGCACCAAATAAGTAAATGTGGATCCCACAACTTCAAAAGTGGATCCTTAATTGGGCCACATTATTGCCATGCCAGGCCATCTGCAACAGTTGGGGCATGAGCCAAAGCAGTACAGCAGAAGAATGGTTTTGATGGGTATTGGCCGCTAGTACTGCCATTTGTCCAACTGTGCAATGTCCACTTGGTTGCCAGCATCAACATATGGAATGTTTTGCCAAGTGCGGTAACCGTATCTGGCTCATAGGCAGTTCTCTTTTAGCTAGCCCATTGACCACCAAGAGGAGTCCAACCGTCGTTGTTGCTGGTTCCCCAACTGCAGATTCAATATCATTCGATATGATCCTTGTCATTAAACCCCCATTAAATCCCATTAAACCACCATTAAACCAAGTTCAGTCGCTCCTTGTATGTTTTTTTCTCCTACTTGTGGTGATCTACTTGTTGGGTTCTTGGACCTACTGACCTTGGAGTTTTTTTTGTGGGCAAGCTGCGGCAAGCCCAAAGTAGAATCAGAACCGCTTTAGTATAGAAATATTTTGTATAAATAAAAAATCGATATAATATAAAATAATATATATATGTGTGTGTCTTCTGAATAGTCCTGCCATCAAACATGTACTTGATGAGTGTGTATAACAGCAATGATATCGCTATAGCTACATATTCCTGTATGCGTATAGTAGCAATCATGAGTATATATATAGATCCCATATTTTCCTTGGTTCAATCACCATTCAATCGCATTAAACCATCAATATTTCTCGATTCAATCACCATGAAATCACCACTAAAAAAAAAAAGAAACACTAACTCCTCTTAAATCCAAAAACCAATCCCCATAAATAGGAGAGTTTTTTGCAGATTTAAATCCTATTAAATCCCCATTAAATGCCATTCAATCCCATAAATCCCATTAGACCACCATTAAAACACCATTAAATGCCATTCAATCCCTATGGTTACCCCCCTATCCCCCCATCCCGCTCCGGTTCCAAGGTCTCAGCCACCAAGGTTGCAGCGTTCAGCACTTCTTCCCCGGCAATCAGCCACCAATGGAAGCTGGTCTTGTCCGCCTAAAGCGAAATGAAAAAGCGCAGAAGGCCACCAAAGTTTACGGGAATCTGCCATATATATGTATATATGCATATATGTATATATGCATATATGTATATATGTATATATATGTGTATATATATATGTATATATGTGTATATATATACTAATTACAATACACATTCACATACTATATATATATACACACATACATTACATAATCTATACATATGTTATATATATATAAATATCCAATAAATGCCTAGTCACTACATAGAAAAGACGTTTTTCTGTTCCTCATTAATGTCCAACTTAAGTATCCCATGGATATCCCAAGTGATGGCCCATATCATGGACATAGTGATATTATGATATTCCATATTCAATATGTATATATAAAAAAATATTATATATATATATATGTATACACATGCTGATTTATAGTTAGATGGATTCATATCATATACCATTAAATCCCATTAATATACCATCTAAGTATATGTGTCAATTGAGACTTTTAGTACCCAATTGATACTCTCAGTATCCCAAGTGATACTATATAAATATACAATAAATCATGTATATATGATCATCGGAAATCCTCCAGCTATAGATAGCTATGCTTTTCCCAGCAACAAAAACCTCCATAAAAACCGGACATGTCCCGTGAAAACCTTCACTTTATATTCATGTTCTCATTAATGTTCCCAGCTATAAACCTCCCATCTAGTTTGATTTTTTCACATTTTCCCATTCAAATCCCAATGTAAAACCATTCAAAACGTGGGAGTTGGGGTTTCCCACGCCCACCGAAAGGCAAACATCATCCCAATTCAAACCCATTACTTCGTCCCTTGGCTGATCCCGGTGGGGCAATGCGCAATGATCATCCCCGAACTACCCGCAATGCGCAAACGTTTACATAACGAACTGGAAAGATCCACCATATTTTTTATGGGTAATTCAACTATTTCTATAGTCATTTTCAATAGCTATGTTAAATTACCAGAGTCGGTTTCAACCCTCTGAAAAAATATGAGTTCGGATGATGACATTCCCAACTGAATGGAGAAAAAAAACATTCATGTTCCAAACCACCAACCAGTATATATATATTGGATAGTACAGTCCCAGGTAATCATGAACCAACCGGGTTTTTAAACACTGCCATGGAATCCTATTCCAAAGAGAAACATTCCCTCTGGATTTATCAGTTACCCGGCCTCGTAATTGGGGATCAAACACAATGAAAAATGGTGATTTAATGGGATGTTATAATGATTTTAATGGGATATTATTGGTATATACCCTCTGGCACGAGTAATGACTAACGGTTAGCTATTGAAAATGACCCAGTCGAAATAGTGGATTTACCCACTGAAAATGGATCTTTCCAGTTAGTTATGTAAACGTTTAGCACAGGGTACATCCACTGAACAAATCCTATGGGAAAGGTCAACCTTCAGGACCCCAGGGGACCACAGATTTTAGGTTTACCAATTTTGACTACCCATACTTTGCTGGTGAAAACCCCAACAAATATCCAAACTAAGGTTCGGCAGCCTACCTTTTCTTACCTTTTCCCAGCTTTAAGGCTTTAAACCTTCATGTTTAACCATTTATGATGGTTTCGTCCCATGATTTTCCCATTTATAGGATGGTTTTCCCATATTTTCATATGAACATCTCCCATTTATCAATGGGAATTTCAGGATCCTAAAATGGAGGTACTGTATACCATATTTCTGGCCATATTTTCGGGGGATACCCTTACATAGGCCTGAAAAATAAGCCACGCGACCCACAGCCCTTGACATCTTCGAATCGCCGCATGCGTCCAGGGCCCCAAGGGACCAATGGTTTGTGCATCCGCCGCCTGACCGGCACACCTGGGATGGGATTGCGGCGTTTGGGGTGGGAAAAACTGAACATCTACCCGCTGGTAAACTAACAGTTTGCTATTGAACATGGCCAAAGTTCGTTGATTTACCTGTTAAAACTTGTGATGTTCTATAGTTATGTTAGTTGGAATTATTATTAAGGCCATTAATGATAGTAGTAAGCCTATAATGGGATAAACCATCTACCCAATTCTAAGAATCTACCAGCTGAAAGTGTAGGATTGTAATCCAATAATAGGATAGGGCTACCCTTTGGTAAACTAACATAGCTATAGGAAATCACCAGCGTCAATAGGTAAATCAACTAAAAATGGCCAGTTTCAATAGCTACGTTAGTTTACTGGCGAGTATACCGGTATGGAAAATGGTGACTTTTAATAGGTAAATCAGTTAAATCAACTATAAATGGGCAACCTTCAATAGCTAGATTACCGGAGGGGTACAGGAAGTTACAGGATGCGGCCCCGGTTGGTTGTTGCGTTTAGTCGCCTTATCTTCCAGTGTAATCCCATGCAGAATGTGACCCGGCGCCGTTTTGAGGAGCTGGAAAGCTCAGCATCTGAGATTTTCCAAGGATTTCGGAGGAATCAACAGGGTCACTGGCAACAGCAAGCAGCTAAGCATGAAAAATCCCAGTGCTTTTGGGGACCATGGTCCACCATGGTCCCCATGGTCAATCTTTCGTTCCAAGAACAAATTCTCTGCTGGTTGTGGTTGTTTTTCTATCGAAAAAAACGGAAAACTAAGCAGGTTGGGGATGACCTCAGTAGAGGATGATAGATTTATACCTACCTACCCCAAAAGAACTGCTGGGGATGGGGATAAATAGGGGGGAAATCATCCAAAGATTGGGGAGAGAAGAATCCAAGAATCCCTAAAAATCCCTAGATTGGGTTGTCAATTAATTTGGCTTTACCATAGATTACTTGGCTTTTCT
>CAMXCT020000680.1:772609-775109 GCA_947184155.2 Cladocopium goreaui | reverse complement strand
ATGTGATTTTAAGGGATTGAACGGGATTTTATGGGAGATTTATATACGGTTGTATGAGGAAAGTTGAATGGGACTATCCAATTCCAAGCTATTTTTTGTTCGCCATGGTGATGATAATGGAGTATACCCCCAAAATTGTCGTTGTAATAGGGAAAATGATGACTGTATTTCGCCTCTGGTGACTCAACATAGTTATGGAAAATTGCACATTTATCTATGATTTACCCATTCCTGATTTCAGATGGTATATCTTATTGCCATGGTGGTGACCTTTATATGGTGAAAAAGACATCGGTTCGGTGAAAACAAGAACCTGGCTGGGAAGAAACAAAAGTGATGATGATGTTCCTTCATTTGTTCACTTGTCATGACCAATGACCTTTTTGCAACCTGCTATAAAATATCTGTTTTCCAGTTGCAAGGCAAAAAAAATGTCCATCAAACTCAATGAGTCCCAGCATGTCCAGCGATGCTTCTCTGGGGGACACCTTGGGGATGTGGGGCATCATGGCAGAAAATCGATTGTCGATGAGAATTCCAGCGGTTGCAGTTGCAGTACCCTCTGATATACAAACATTGCACTTGACAACCCCTAGGGTTTCTCCCAACACACCAGCTGGTTGGTGGTTTTAAGCCATCTTGACAAATATTAGTCAATGGGAAGATTATCCCATATATTGTGGAAAATAAAAATGTTCCAAACCACCAACCAGCCAGATACAAGGAGGCAAAGAGGTCACATGACCAAATTTTAACTCGTTGCAACCCTGAGTATGGTTGGTTCAGTCCCCATAACTCCAGCATGTTTGGATAGTGAACTCCCAATCAATCCATATAAATCCATATATAAATCCATAAAAACATTCATTTTTTTGACAGTTAACTCATGTTAACTGCCCATAACCCCATCATTTTCTTGAGGCTTCATGTTTCATCCACCAACGTACCTACCACCAAACGCTTGTGGGCTACGCCTTCAGTTCTTCCCGGCGAGCCAAGTAGGTTTGCATCGACGGCGGATGCTCCACGTATTGAATCTCCACTACCTCCGAAGAGAACGAGGCGCCCCCAAACCGAAAAGGACAATGGGCAGCCGCTGGTTGAGTTACCCTCTGGTAAACGTTTACATAACTATGGAAAATCACCATTTCTAATAGGTAAATCCACTATAAATGGCAATTTTCAATAGCTATGTTTGTTTACCAGAGGGTATAACAGTTGGTGAACTTGGTGAACTATGGCAACTATAGATGGTTAACTTGGGAGAAAACTTGGTGAACTTGGTGAAATTTGTTTAACTAAAGTTTATAGGGAGGAAATTGTCTTATAACTTGGTTAACTATGGAAACTATGCAGGAAAATCATGTTATTGGGGCTTATGAAAAATACTTATTACTGGGGGACATCACCTTGTACGATTTTTATTGGTCATGCTTGGGATGACTTATGTGCAGCAAATGAAACAACCCAGGTGAACGTTTGAAATCCGAAGCTGTTAAACACCCACAGCTGGTGGATAGTAAAGTGAAGTAAAGCGCCAACAAATGCAAACCATACCTAATGAGTTGAAAAACACATGGTAAATCATGGTAATCAAACAGTTTGTTCTGGTGATATACTCTAATTGGTGGTTTCAACCCCTCTGAAAACTATTAGTCAGTTGGGATGATGACATTCCCAATATATGGAAAATAATCCAAATGTTCCAAACCACCAACCAGATAATAATAATAATAATTTCCATGGCCACAGATGGTCATTTAATAATAAAAATAATAATAATCCATTAATATGTCTATGAATAATGGTCACTTCTATTAATAATCCATGACAATGACCATATGAACCATCCATGGAACTTAATGAACTGTTCCATTAAAGTTCCATCTCAGTTCTAAATTTGATAATTTAGTTCAAAAACATGTTCCATGATTAAATGGATTGTTCATTATCATGTGAGTTATGATTTTCATTTGGCGTGTGATATTTATATTTGGATTCATGGCCAATAATCATAATGGGCAATCTGTAATGTATTGCCAGACGAATTTAATGAATGATTGCAATGGATGATAATCTATAGTGGAAAATGCATATTATCCGTTATTAATGGCTATCAGAATGGATCAATATGTTATCAGTCTCCCATGTTGTTCCATTCACTAGTGGCCATATAAACAATCAATAGTTATCATGATAGTGTCCATCTTGGAATCATTGATGTCCATAAAGGATGTCCATAATTTGATGTCCATAATGTGATGTCCATAATGTGATGTCCATAAAATCCATAATTTGTTGGGATACAATTCCCATGTCGAAAAAGTACTTGTATCCCATACCATTTCCCATATCAATGGTAGAATAGTTCCATATCCCAAAATTTTCCCATATATATATATCCAATATATGTCGCATGAATTATTGGTTTTAGCCCAATATTCAGGTCATATTTCCATATATTTCCTACAATGTGGGGCCCTCCAGTTAGAAGTTGGTT
>CAMXCT020000680.1:590109-767609 GCA_947184155.2 Cladocopium goreaui | reverse complement strand
ACAACCACGTAAACCATAACCCACCACCCCCGGCAACACCCCCTGCCCCACCAAAAAAAAAGATAGGACGTCAAAAATTGATTGAAATGAACGTGACATCTTACAGATAAATTTAATTTGAATGGATCATCACAAGGTGAAACTAGGCTTCACACCTCTAAAGTTTGGGGCCCAAGATGGCCCACCAGTCAGAGGCGTTCAGGAGCATCACTTAAAGTGGGATCCCCAGCATAACCCCGTGGTAATTTCATGCTATGGAAAATCCCTCTTCTTCAACAGCTAAATGATCTATGGGCATTTTTCCAAACTATCTTAAATGACCAGAGCTAGAACATTTGCAATACCCGCTGCTAAACTAACAAAACTATTGAAAATCACCATTGTTAATAGGCAAATCAACTATTTCTATGGTCAATTTTCCATAGCTACCTTAGTTTACCAGAGAGTATGTGCCATCATCCCATATCGGTACCCAGAATGCAAAACTGGGTGACGTGTCCCATATTCCAGGCGTGGCCATCGGATGTCGAAGAGTCCCTGATGGAATCAATCTAAGACGATAGTAACCTCCAAAACGATGGAACCATGACTTCTCACTATTTGAGTTGGATTTCAGGTTTCCATTTTTTAGGACTTACTATAATCCAATTAAAAATTCAACATTCACCAGTTGCAATAAAAAACAATCACCAGCTGGTTATATCCAAATGCAAAAGCTGATAAAACCTCCTCGACCAAATTTGGCACAACGGGTCCTGTTGGATCATTGCCCCAAATAACATGGCTACCCATCGAATCCAGGAGGTTTACCCCGTCAAAAATCCATATGCTTTTGGTATAGTTAATTTTAAAAAAATCCATTAATATCCATGAATAACCGTAAAAATATTCCAAATTGTCTATGAATATCCGTTATCTGTTGAATCCCATCTTGCAGCCATTCCTTGGATCTGCTGAAGATGGCCCCGAAAAACAAGAAACAATTCCTATAGATTCCCCATTCATGGTGAATTTACCATTGGGAAAATCAGTCAAATCACCGACTCGGCAAAGCCATCAAAGTTGCTTTTCCCAGCGAACGAAACCTCCATTCCCAACGGAATTTCCGATATTTTCCGTAAAAACCTTAATTTTGAACCATTTACAGTTTTTTTCCGATATGTTCCATTAAATCCGTAAATCCCATTATAAAATCCCTTTGTTTTCCATCTTCATCTTCCAAAAAAAACAATCCCCAACCACTAATCGTCCACCAGGGCGCTGTTCAAAGATCTGCCGCAACATGCTGGGCGCCAGCCCTGCGTTCAGTGCCGAGCGTTCGATGACCAGCGTCTGGAACCTCGACACGTCGTGGTTTGCGTCCGAGCTGAAACGAGCGTCCGGTGGAGGTCTGAGGATGTCTAATGGAAAGTCTTGCTAAATAGCATCCCTATGGATCCAAGTACCTTCTTAGGGACTACTTGAGGTATGATTTCAGGGGCCAAGTACCTTCTCAGACAATGCTTGGATCCATAGGTCATGTAGATATTTAATGTAGATTTTAAACATCTAGTGGATGTCTGAGGATATCTACTGATGATAGTTAAATATCTATGAAAATAAAACAATGATTTCTGGGTTGTGATGCTGACTAGATATTGAGTAACTTATGATATTATCCGGTGATGAGATAATATATCACAGTATATTCATGGGATACCAATAATAATGGGATTATATAATAATCATTTATGGGATTAATAATAATGGATGATAATGGAATTATAATGCGTATAATAGGCTGATTATTTTGATTTATAAATCATGATTGAAATATTGTAATGATTATCATGAATGGTTATGATTGACTAATAATGATTCATTTAATTAATAATGATTAGCATATATAAAAACTATATAGGGTTATCCAGAATTCTTTTAAAAATAGGATGGTTAATTCAAAATCACAATGGGTTATTCACAATAACTAATTATATTGTTTATATTGGTTTATATTGGCATATTTAGGATACTTCCGTTATAATAATCACTATTTAACCATGATAAGACATTGTACACAGGACATATTTGGATTCCGTGGGGTAGTTTAGCCACTACGATAAATATAAAAACCATGGGAATTGGGAATATTAGTTCGTGATGGTTAGGATTCAAATGGATGGTTGAAAGTGATACAATCAGTGATATAGGATTATTCACTGTACCTAGCTTATGCGGAGATATAAACAAAATAGGCCTGGTGATTCGTCTTAATAGTCGTGATTACTAGCCCACTATTAACCAGTTGATGTCTGAAAAACTAGAATAATATATATATATATGGTTCACATGGGAAGATTTTTGTTGTAACAATCACTAACAAAAATATGTATACACATGTACATAGATATATTATAATAATATATTATCCCGATTATTAGTATCATATATTTTTACATATACAGTGTAATTGTGGTCAAATATCGTAATCATCATCGTGATAAGAATAATAATAGTAAATAAAAACAATAGTAATAATCAAGATTTTACGATGATTAGGATATTTGACCACAATCACAAGGTTATCTAATATTTTTTTGGATTCACTATAGTAATGACCACTATTTAACCATAAAATATCATAGTACATAGTACATATTTGGATTCCGTGGGATAGTTTCATAACTATGATATGATGATAATAAAGAAGGCCATTTCAGGTACCTAAGCATCTAAGGCCTATTTCTCAGGGCCAAATTTCAGGGAATCTCCAGTCCAGTGCCTCCATTTGAGGGTCCTGAAATTCCCACTGGTTTAAACAGGTGGAAAATATGGTGGGTATAGCCTGGGAACTTGGAGATGACCTGAAAAATTGGATGGTTATCTGGATTTCTTGATTGGATCGCCTTGAACACATGAATGGACAAACTGGTCAAGAAAAATGATACTTTCTTCACTCAAAGTGACATTTAACCATCAAACATGGACATCATAGCAACAAAGCTGGGGCCTGATCTGGCAAATACACACTACCTGATCATGTGATACTATTTGAATCTCAACAGGGACAAAATGGAGACGGAACTATGGGAGGATAATGAATGGTGTAAGTTTCGGACTAATTGAATATGACAAGAATGCAGAGCGAATCAGTGAAAGGGGGTGCCCCCCAGCTATAAATTGGTCTTTAACCCCAAAATATAGGCATATGTACCAAAAAACCCTAGTTCACCATACTTCAAGCAACTTAGATATCATGAATTAATGATAAAACTCTACAATGCCGGGCCCCCTAGATAGCTAAGTTGGCTTATAACTCCCAAAACTATGGTTTTTGATACCTATAAACAAACATCACTGGGTGGGCCCACATTGTAGATATCATTAAAGCTCATGATCAAACTAATGTTATCCAAGTTGGTGTTGGTAAATTGCTATCCCAATTCATTGTGATTGGTGAATTCACCAAGAAAATTCATGATATCACCAACTTCAAATGGGGATTCACCAACATTACTAACCATTATTAACGACTATTAAACATTCTTAATCCTATATCAACTATAACATAGGGATTAGCCACTATTATCAACCATTATAGTTGGTTAAATCCCCATTAAAATTGTTTCACCCCTATTAATAATGGGGACTCACCAACATTATTAACCATTATTAACCAAAACTTATTGTTGGTGAACAATTAATGGAAATCCATTATTAACCATCAACTATGAATCATTATTAACCAACATTAATGTAAATCCTCCATTTTTTCCCAACCAAATTCTTGGCTTCTCGTCGTCCCATTTTCCGTCGGCCAAAGCGCAGTTGCCGCGCATCAATCGCCAAAAGCCCTAAAGGATGACCTGGCGTTCACAACGGAGCTTTTAATGGGAATTGAGCTGGGATTTCACGGTGATTTATTGGGATTTAATAGGTTTTAATGATGATTTTTGAAGATTTCATGGGATTTAATGGAGATTTAATGGTTCATGGGGAATCAATTGTTATTTAATGGGAGTGTAATTGGAACATAATGGGGTATATATATATATATATGTATACACAATAACCAACAACAACTATATGGGTTTGTCTGAAACTGGGGTATACCTCCTAATTATAGGCATTTAATAGGGAAGAACATAACTGGCTGCTATGTGTCATGTTCCTGGGAAATAATCTGATTATACAATGGTTAAACATCAAATATACACTTTGGTTGTTAACATGCCCTCTGGTAGTTTCACATAGCCATGGAAAATAGCCATGACAATGATTGGTAATCCATCAAACAAAATGGTTCATTTTTCATAGCTATGTCAAATTACCTGAGTGTCTAGCGTCTAGATCAATCAACAAGGAGACACATATGTATATACAGTGCATATATATATATGTAAATATAAACAATAATGAAATGAAGATATATATATATATACATATAATATTAAATAGATCAACATGCAGATTAGTTAGGGTGTTCCGATCACTTCGGCCCTGAGGATGTTTTGATAGTAAAAAGGAACGCCTATCAAGAAATTGTTATTCAGATATCTCCAGGCTCTATACCAAGAAGCAATCAGAGTGAATAAGCTTCAATAAACAGGAATGTCACTAACAACACATGCAGAATCACCAAGACGACAGAAACATGCAACAAAATGATCACCCCCAGGGAAAAAAAAAACGAGTCCGGTTTGCCTGAAAAAAGGTGCCATGAATATTCATGGTCAGCCATCACTTTTTTAAAGGTCATTTTGGTGTACAGAAGGAGTAGATTCCAGTACGCAATTAAAATAAAATCACGATTTAAATCGTTACTCCTGTATACACTTTAGCCTGTGCCTGCTAGGTGTGAGCTCAAGGTTTAATTCCTTTTGCTGCTGGTTTATTGCGGAAGAATTAACTCTTGATTTCATTCTTTGTATCCATCTGTGGGAAATCAAATCTTGATTTAATTCTCTTTCATGGTGTTTGGCTTTCTTTTTAAAGCATTAAATCTTGATCCCTTTCATGGGCTTTGGCATCCTTTTTGAGCAATTAAATCCATAGTTCATTTCATTCATTTCATTCTGTTGCCAGTGGTTGCAGCTGTATCGTGGCATGGAAGTTTTGGATTCAAATGATGGCTGTGGTGGCAGCCGCTCCCCGCAAAGCGGGGCGGCAACTGCCTCCTTGGTTTGAGCTGGAAATTGTTCAAATCAAAAGTTAATGCTTTATCATTTGCGGCCAATGCAAACCCTCAAAGGTAGAAAATTAACTCTAGAGTTAAGCCTTTCATCATTGACCTGGAAACGAGAACAGATGATGAAGGATTGAAACACGATTATTTGATCTTAACTAATTTTTGCATCCATTCCCTTTTGGGGTATCCCCCACTTTACCTGCCGTCTTATTGGCCTCTGCTGGAACATCCCGCGTTGATGTTGGTGGCATCCAGACATGTACTCTCTGGTGTCATCAAAGGTGGTTTGATCATCAACAAATAGAGATTTCATGGGATTTACCAGGATTTTAATGGAAAGCTACTGGGATCAGCAAAGATGCTTTGCTGGGAAACCCGCAAGTTTGGTGGGTCTTCAATTGCTACGCCTGTACTGGAGGGTACTGATTCCCTCAGGTTCGGCGCCTTTCAACTGGGAATCTGGCCCCCAATTTCATCACTCATCGAGAAGTGCTTGTAAACGGGCCCAAAACATCAAACTCCCATCCCATCCTACCATCTACTCATTTCCTTGTCCAATGCCTGAGGTGGAGTCCCATCCATCCACGATGAAAACCGACTTGTACCGGTAATGTGCATTGAGCACTCACCAGCCAGGGTTAACCCATAGCGCATTGGATTCCATCGGTAGCATAAAACGTTCAGTCACTCTTCCTTTGCAATGACACTTTCCCGAGACATAACCTCCACCACAAAAACCACAACAAAAGCGATGATATTTCTTGGTTTGGGTTCATAATAATTTACCAACCTGAAATAAGACCATTTGGGGATAATTCCCCTTACTAACCATTTATTCCAGTGAGGTCGCAGTGAGGTCGTTATAATTTACCCAGATATTGTACTTGGCGGTTTGAGCGGGGGAACTGTAACTGGGTTGATTCACCCCAGTTTTTTTCCCCACTTTATCCCATGATGTATCCATGAAATATAGCCATGGTAAAATTCATGAAGTTAACCACCAAGTAACCATAAATTTCCGGTAAAAACCCATGAAATCCCTTGAAATCGAATAAATTCCCTTAGAGATCCAATAAAATACCATTGAAATGCAAAAAAAAACACACAACCCCATGAGATCCAATAAAATGTCCCGTAAAATTCCCATTAAATCCTTGTTTTTAGCGCCTTGTCTCAAGGCATCCCCGTTGAGGCGATAGACCTCGATCAAGGCGTAGCCCAGCGCCTGCCGAAGGCGCGATTAGTTCAAAATGCAGATTGAATCCTCGTGCAGGTATGAGCCAACTATAAGGTGTATACAACATAGAATATATTTAAAAAAATATATACATATACATATATATACTTTGGTATATCTATAGTAGGTATCTATGATATATAGGTTTAAGATTACATAATAGCTACATAATATTTGCATAATATGTGACTATTGACCTTTTAGCTACATAATTTACATAATGTTGTCCGTTACTAAACATCAATAACCACTATTGACCATTATGAACTCTATATTAACCATATTCACCTACTGTGGGTGGTTGCGAAATCCTGCACCACCAAATGGACGGTTGAAACCCAAAAATAACGGGATGTTTACTATCTCAACTGGTGCAGGATCTCGCAACCATCCGCAGTATATGGTATCATCGGTGGTTCCCAGTATGGTTGCAATTGGTAATATCCATTGGTGGAGCTAGGAAACCAATTGGTATTTCACCAACATATATAATACATATATATATGTGTGTGTGTGTTAACGAAAAAATATGTTGTACAAAGAATAGATCTTGGTGAAATATAAATATATGTATATATATATATACATGGGGAATATAGATCTGTATAGATCTACAGTTGGGGAAATACATGGAAAACACACATAAATAAATAAACAGATCATGACAAGTTAGGATTAATAAAACCCCCGGATTAGCGAAGCCCGTTCCCTCCGAAAATTTTGGGGTAATACTAAAGTCAATTAGGTGCTGATTCCCCTCCAATAACACTAAAATACTCCCCAATTAGCGAAGCCCCTCTGGGATCCCGAAATTTTTGGCGGGACTAATTTGCGATTACTCCCTTTTACTTAATAATTCGGAATACAATTTCCAAGGTTACTACTTCCTATCTGGGTTTACCATAGGTATTCTTATCTTTTCTCATAGGAATCTGATGGTTTACCATTCATTTTCGAATCTTCCCTCATAGGAATTTGATGGTTTCTACGTGGTTTCCTCATCTTCCCTCATAGGAATTTGATGGTTTTACGAATTGTTTTCTGATCTTTTCTCATTGGAATTTGATGGTTTACCATAGGTTTTCTGATCTTTTCTCATAAGAATCTCATGGCTTACCATTAATTTTCTAATCTTTCCCCAAAGGAATTTGATGGTTTACCATTCATTTTCTAATCTTTCCATAGGAACCTGATGGTGTATCATTGGTTTTCCAATCTTTTCCCATAGGAATCTTATCATAATCGTTTATGGATAAATGAATGGTCACATTATTTGGGGGGTTCGGTTTTTGGACCCCCTCACTGGACCTTGTTGACCTAGTGGACCTATAGGGGGGGTTATTAATCCGGTGTTGTCACTATATAAATAAATAAATATTTTTTATAAATAAATAAAAAAAATACATAAATAAAACTATATATATATATACATCATATATCGTGAGAATGTATATGTATGATGGGATACATATATCTATATATGGGATAACATATATCTATGATGCTGTGGGCCGGTGGGCCATAGGCTTGCGCGACGGTTGAGAAAAGAGGTATACCTATAGCAAAGACGTCGCTAATTGAAGAAGGTCTACAAAGAAGTAGCTCACTCTTCCATCCTTCCCTTTATCCATCCATTGATTCACTGATTCTTTTATTGACTGATTGATTTGCTCATTGATTCACTGGTTCATTGATTGGCTCATTGTTTCATTGGCTTATTGGCTCATTGAATCTTTGATGTGTTGAGTTGCCGCCCCGGCACGGGCGGAGCAGTACTGGGAACTACCTGCGCTATTGGAGATTATGACAGCCCAAAGTGGGGAAATGTAGCGACCAACTAGTAGAATGATATATAGTTATAATGATGAGATGTAATTGATTGATTACATGGAAACCTTGCTTCAATCAACTATAGAAAAAGCTTTGAAGGCATTACGTCATGTGTCACAGTTTGGACATTGGACTTGAAGGAGCAGAGGCGCTCAGTCGGTGAAGCTTGTGCTGGAAGGGGGTAGCACTGGGTCATGAGAGTTGTCCTGGGATTCCGTCAGCATGGGCGCGAAAGAACAAAAGGCACACCAAGTGGGGGAGAAGCAAAATCCCTTTTTTACCACTCATCCCAATGCTTCTGCTGAGCGCTAGCAGCGCTGCCCAAACGGCAAGCCGCCTGTTAGCCGGAAGGAATGGATGAAAGCATGATAATCAGCTGCAACGAAAAAAAGGTCCACAAAGTCCGCAGAGATTTGTTTGGCAAACTAATCCGAGACTTCAATGCAAAGTTCTGAGCCCTAGACCCTACCCTACTTATTGGCCATGGGTGGCACAACATGTGATCGAGAGGAACTTGCCTGGGCAACCCGTGGAAAATCGTGTGGACTTGGTGATGGGCAATATATCCACATTAATTACCATGGTCTGGCCCCATGCTTTCTGAAAGCTCCAATGGACAGAGGGTTTAATTTAAGTATTCCCTTCCCCCGCCCCCTAATTAATGCTCAAATCCACCCAAATAGTCAAAAACGTGCTAAAGCATGTTAAAACTAGGTAAAGAAATAATAATTGTAATTATAGTACAAGTGCGACATTTGTTGTACAGGAGATGTCCGTGCACAACCGGACCTGGAATCTGAAAGCAGCACTTGGACCAAAACCATGCAAAGTTATAATCAGCAGTATCGACATAAGAACGTAAATCAACATGTGCTCGCCGAAGAGGTGCCTAAAAATACAAATAAGACTCAGATTCCTTGACTAAGAAGTCAATTGTCCAATCATGTCCAATCTGTAGCGACGCTCCAATACAAACATCAATAAAAAAGCGCTTGGCGAAGAAGTTCCATGATAAGCGCCTTTCTTTGAAATTATACTCAACCAAGGTCAAGCACAATTTGCTGCCTGAAGAGACACCCAAATCAGGACCAAAGTATCTACAAAAAACTTTATATTATATGGTTCACATTCATTTTGTATCAACCGAATCCAAGCCACAAACACATGGCATCTTCTATTGTTGAGGTCCAAGGCCACCATTTCAATCCAGTTCGCCATTCGAAGTCAATAGTAAAGTTGTAGTCAATTTTATATTGAAATAAT
This sequence comes from Cladocopium goreaui, assembly GCA_947184155.2. NCBI lineage: Eukaryota > Dinophyceae > Suessiales > Symbiodiniaceae > Cladocopium > Cladocopium goreaui. The sequence goes on along the minus strand of CAMXCT020000680.1, from coordinate 758,112 downwards.
AAGAGGAAAAGATTGAAAATTGTGAAAACAACTGCTGGCAAATAGCTTCTATTAATTTCAGGAAACTTACCAAGAGCATGAAGAGGTGAAAGGGAATTATCCATTAAATCAAACTTAAATTTGGATGATCTATGACCCGTGATCTAGATCCTGAGACCCAAATTCGATTGTAAAAGTTTTTGTGCGACTTCTTGTCTTTGTCCTTGCTCTTCTTCTCTTTCTTGCTGCTCTTCTTGGCGGGCTTGTCCCTATCTTCTTATCCTTCTTGGATTCCTTCTTGCCTTTCTTTGCAGGTGGAGAAGAAGACTTGCCGGAAGCACCTCCAGACCCAGAAACACTTTGAGATGCAGACCCGCTTCAAGAAGCGGATCGCCTGCGCTTCTCCTTTTCTCTTGTCCTTCTTGCTCACCTTGGCATCGTCCGTGTCGGACGCCTCTGAGGAGAGTCCGCCCCACTTCTGGGTGACCGCCACGTAGGACGCAAGGCATTCTCAAGACGCTCCTTGGAAGAAGGCCCCCGGATCCATTTCTGCACTTCATCCGGCTACAGATTCTTGCGTGTCTTCAACTTGTCGGCCCATTGGGATCTTTGCCAAGGGCAAACCACTGCAACATTTCCATGGCAAAGACGAACTGGATGGCGCTGCTTCGCGCGAGGCGCTGCCACGACTTTGCCTTCTCCTTGCTGTCCGTGCCGAAGTAGTCCACCCATGTGGCGGCAGCCTCGGCCAGGCTGCACTTCGGCTTGTCCCCGGCGAAGTTCCGGTCAAAGACTTGGGCGGCCGCGCGCAACTGCTTGGTCATGTTATATCCTATTTTATTGAGCAATCCTGTTTTATATTCCATTGTATACCCACACTCAGCTCATGTTTTTCCGATATTCAATCCATATTGATATCCCAAACGTATCCCCTTGAGTAGTTAAACGTGCATCCGGTATACACGTAATGAAATATAGTGATTTTTCTTTGAGTTACGGAAGAGAATGAACTACCATGTTGAAGCACATGTTAACACACAAACCCATTCAGAGCATCGTTCCCGTCACCCTCCGGGAATCAAACATGACTAGCTCGAAAACCACTAATTTAGTTCGATGAATTAACGGCGAACTAAACCTCCAGTTATAGTAGATTTCCCCTTGCCACGCTATCCTAAGTTGGTTCTGTCCTCCATCTTAGTTAACTCTTCAATATCTTCAATATTACTTATATCCACACCCAAAAAATTGGCTAAACATGCCATATTCCATATCCCCACTATATTCCTCTGATATCCCCATGATATCCACAAAAAAAATGAAAAAATCCAGGTGTTTCTCAAGTGATCCCAGCTCCGACGATTTCCCGATTTCTGCTCCTGCTGTTCCCGCATGGTCACTGCCAGGCGTAAGGCGTGGGAGGAATGTGCCTTGACGATTTGTGATATGGGACGGGATATAGTACAATGTGGGGCCCCCAAACGATAGCTAAGTTGGTTTATAACTCCTATAACTATGGTTTGTGATACCTGTAACTATAGTTATATAATGGGGTTTATAAACCAACAAACATCACTGGGTGGGGGCCACATTGTAGGGATTTGGGGATGTAATGGAACATATAGCAAACTTTAAACGATTTGGATTATTTCGGGTATACCTGATTTTTTTGTGATATACATACGATGCCATTGATATTATGATAAGAATGATGATTTATCGATTTAAACCGTGTGATTTTCCATAGCAAACCGTTCAATAACCACAGGGCAACCATGGTTGTGGTCATCCATCCCATTTCATGGGAATTCACACATCATGGGTAGATCAGTCAATCACCATTAATTAACCACCATTGAATCACCATTAAACATAATGGGTATATAATGATATCCTTACAATAATGGGTTTAAGTTTTCATGGGATCTTTCATATAATGGGTATATCATCCCATTTGATGGGAATCCGTATAACCATCCACCATCGGAACAATGGGTTTTCATGGGATTTCTTTAGTATATCATCCCATTTGTTGTTTGAATCCTTATAATGTGGGTAAAACAGTAATAAACCACCCCTTTGAGAATGGTTTATACTATACAACCTACAAAAATGGTGATTTGGAAAATGGGTTATTATTATTGTTTTGCCAACATTAGTAGGGATATATGTTGGGGTTGTAATGCGACATATAGCCAAATTATATCAACTTTAAATGATTTGGCGTGTACCTGCTATATATCTATATTACATACTAATATGTGAGGTATATCTGATATTGATATATATTTGGAAAAAACATGGGATATATGGGATATCATGGGATACAATTAGGATATAGTGGAGTTAAAATGGGATATATGCAACTTCATATGATTTTGGGGTTTACAGTACCCTCTGGTTATCGTTAAGATTCGTTAACAGTTTACCATGGAAAATGGGCATGGTTATCGTTCTATTTTTTAGGCAAATCATCTACTTGCATGGATAATTGTCCATGACTATGTTGAGTTACAAGAGGCAACTGCTCATCCAGCATAAAATGTATGTTGAAAAAATAATCCGGACATGATTCAAGGAAGTTGTGTTCAACCGATTTGTTTGAACAAAGAGTGAGGTTTGCAAATTCGTTGTCTAACCCACAAGAACATGCTGGTATGACAGTATGACCGTATGACCCAGGAAAAAAATTGGGTTTACCCAGCCCAAAAAAACTTTGGCATTTTACTGTTGTTATTCTTTTGTTAAATAACCCCGATATACTCCCGTGATCTTTGCTAAATGTGTTGTATGACTATATCAATGTAATTATATATATATAGTGTTTGGTTTATATATATACATAGTGTTTGGTTTAATTAGCTTAAAACATACAACACGTGTTTAGCAAAGATATATATATATGGCTTATATGCATAGTGTTTGGTTTACATCCCCATGTATTGTGCAGCCACTGGCACGATGAGATAATTCTTCATGTCCATGGTCATCAAGGATCCCGTTGCAACCGTCCTGAATGGGCTGATGGCTGGGCGGGAGGAAGATGAAACACTGCACACAGTTTAGGCCCGTGCCCAACAAACTGGTTAGACTACTCATGGCGGACAAAATCCAACTTTTGCTGGGAACATATGGCATACTGATTCTGATGCATAATCAATATGGGGTCATGGAATCAATCCATTAACAGGGCTCCGTACACACCACATTTTACCGATAAAAAGTTGATGGGTTGATGGCTTCATATTTGCCATTTCTTCACTGATCGAGGTTTGCTGGGAAAACCATTGAACTCTCCTGGGTGTTTTCCGTGGCATTTGAGGAGGGTAGATATCTATACTTCGGTGCATGAAATTAAACCAATCATAACTGGTGCCCACCACTTCGTATAAATTGATATAGTTCCGAATATCCCATCACAATCACAATATCCTATGATTCACTATTAATATTCTTCATGTTTCATCATTTTCCCATGTGATATGGAAAATGAATGAACCAACATATGGCTATGTGTCAAAATTTAGTACAAGAGTTATTGGATGATTACTGAATATAGACTAAGCATCATACGCCATCTGTGGTCCCCCAGGTCCCTCATTTTGACCCAGAAACCCATATAATAGTACAACTCCTTCTAACCAATCAACAAAGTTATTACCCCTCTGGTAAACGTTTACATAACTATGGAAAGATCCACCATTTACAGTGGATTTACCCATAAAAAATTGTGATTTTCCGTAGTTATGTGGTTGTTTACCAGAGGGTAATAACTTTGTTATCCACTATACAGATGATTCTAGACAATTATCATGTATGTTCTCATCATATATGATCAAAGTTATCCAGAAATATTTACCATTCAACGGGCTATCTGAAGCTATTTGTCATGGCTTATGGCTGAGATTTTCCTCAACAAGTTGAAGCACCCGGCCTGGTAATGACTAAACAGTTTGCGAATTGGAAAATGACCATCGAAATAGTTGATTTACCCATTAAAAATTGTGTTTTTCCATAGAAATAGTGGATTTACCCATTAAAAATATGGTGGATCTTTCCAGTTCGTTATGTAAACGTTTACCAGGCCGGGTAGATCTGTTGGAGATGTCCTACCCTCCAGTAAATCAACGATTTCAATGGGCCATGGTTTCAAGTTCGCAAAGTGTAACAAATTACCAAAGGCTATCAGTACTTTATCATACTGTGGATGGATTCTCTATGATCTACCCTCTGGTAAACGTTTACATCACGAACTGGAAAATCACCGTTTTTTATTGGAAAACTCACTATAAATAACCATTTTATCCATTTTCAATAGCTATTATCTATGATAAATCTCCAAAAAACATGTATTTTCCCGTGGTTTTGGTTCATTTCATAATCTGTCGTGGTATTTGTTGTTGGTCGTTTCGCACCTGCTTTTCGGCAGCGCCGCGTTGAGGCGGTCCAACTGAGGCGATAGCGAAAACCGAGGATAGCAATGGTTGATATATGTAGCTACCATAAGATGATCCATTATATCAATGGATTGGTTTAAGGGAAAATCTACAGGAAACCATGGTTTTTACCATCAAATATAGGGGTTTCCTGTAAATTTTCCCATCATCCAATTCTATGATTATATGGTTATTGATATATATTAATCAGTAATATGGCTAGTTGGGATTATCTAATATTATTAACTTATATTATGATATATGATTATCATTGATTATCCATATAATGGTTAATATTGGATTATTGGATTATATAAATAGTTAGCAATGGTTAATATGGCTTCATAATGGTTATATGGTTATTGATATATTATCCAATATCCTAACTATCAGTAATCTTAATATGAATAATGGATAATATAGGAAAATTACTAGCCATGGTACCATATATGAATACTATCCAATATTCTAACTATCAGTAATATGGCTAGTTGGGATTATTCTTCCCAAAATATATATAGTTAGCAATGGTTGATATGGTTAGTAATGTGTGTAAGAATGAGAAAATGGGAAGGATGACATCCCGTATATGAAATGGAAAATAAAAGCCATGTTCCAAACCACCAATCAGATTGAGTAGCTAATATAGTTAGCAATGGTTAATATGGCTTCGTAATGGTTGGAATATTGGAGAATATTGGATAGTGATTATGATACATGATATAAGATATATGATTATGATGTTTATATGATGATATAATACTGGTTGGTGGTTGACCTACCCCTCTAAAAAATGATGGGGTTTTTCAGTTGGGATGATGAAATTCCCAACTGAATGGAAAAGTAATTCATTCATGTTCCAAACCACCAACCAGTATAGGATTATCCCAAGCAATAGAATATTCAATATTTTTTTTGAAGAATATGTGTTGGAATATCCAATATTTATAAGAATATCCAATATTATTTGATATTGGAACATGTATTAATAGAGAATGTCCCAAGCACATGTGGAAAAAAAACCAGGAAATGTCACTTATGATTAATGATAGATATCTGAAAATTTCCGGAAAACATCTAAAATTTCTTGGGATACTTTCTATGATCAACACATGTGGGGGTAATCAATCAGGAAATGACCGTTTGCGATTTCACCAGAAACACCAGGACTTCACGTTGATTCGTTAGGAGTGTGACTACCCTCTGGTTCTTCAACAGATTTATAGTTAAAATATATTTAAACTGACCTAACTACAGTATATTTAATAGGGAAATCATCACCCTAAACATATTTTAACTATATTGAAAATGACCAATTTATGATCAACATATATTTAAAATGATGATTTCCCTATTAAAAATGATGATTGTCCATAGCTACATTAAATTACCAGAACATCGCAAAACAATGCAAAATATTATGTAAACTGAAACTACTCGGAAAATCCGCGAAGACTCCAATTTTGAAGTTTGATTAGCCTTTGATCATCGGCCATTGCATGAAACATTGTTATTCATTACTTCAGTGTGTGAACATATTAACAGTCAAATATGGATGCAGGAAATGTCATTGCCAGAGTAAAGTATCGGAATATACTTACGACTTGGGGGTGCGTCCCACTTAGTAAATGGCTTATTGCCCCAGTTGTAAAAATGGAGATAATGGAGTATCACCATATATATATATAATTATATATATATGGGTATGAATCAAAACCCTGGTATCCTATATAGTGAACCCGAAAATGGCTAATGGATTTTCATCATTGTTCATCTCCCAAATTAGTGCAATATAGCTTTTGAATGCTTTTGATACATCCCCATATATGGCTTATATATGGAAAACCCGTTTTTTAAATGGATGATATTTTCGGGGGACCTCCATTTCAGGAGACATCCATCTATATATATATATATATAAATGGCTTATATATGGTTGTGAGTCAAAACCCTGGTGCCCTATACCCTAAAATAGTTGGGATTTAATTATGGATGTTCATCCCCCAAAATATAGCAATAAAGCTTTTGATACAATAGTTAATGGATGCTCATCCCCCTCTAATAGGTTTTCACCCATCCCCATATATATATATCTATATATCTGTCTACATCTACCTATCTATATCTATCTATCTATCCTATCTAATCTAATCTAATCTATTCTAATCGAATCTATCTATCTATATGGCTATATATATGGCCATAGGCAACATGGCTTAGGGCTTTCATGAACCACGACTATCCACTTCCTGGGCCCCTTGAAGGCGAAGTCCGCGGTCCGGGTTTTTTCGTCGCCTTGGCGCGTTCCACTGCCAGCACCGCGCGGCAGAGCTCCTGCTCTAGGACCTGGACGAGTAAAAAACGCAGAAACTTTGTTGAACTAACCAGACTAATATAGTAGCTAATATTGGATAGTATTAGATGATATTGGATAGTATCTGAACTAATCGTTGTTAGCAAAAGTAGCTAATAAACAATAGTAACTCTTAAGTCAAACTAACTATGTGTTAATATGGTTAGTAATTTGAGAAGTATGGTTAGTAACATGGTTGCAATATTGATTTGGTTAATACTAATGTTGTTAGCTAATATAGTTAGCAATGGTTACTGGTTGGTGGTTGACCTACCCCTCTAAAAAATATTAGTCAGTTGGGATTATTCTTCCCAAATATATATGGTTAGCAATGGTTAATATGGTTAGTAATGTGTGTAACAATGAGAAAATGGGAAGGATCATCCCATATATTATGGAAAATAAAAATAGTTCCAATCCACCAATCAGATTGAGTAGCTAATATAGTTAGCAATGGTTTATATGGTTAGAAATGGTTAGAATATTGGAGAGCATTAGATAATGATTATGATATCTGATATATGATATATGATATATATTGATCTATGATATATAAAATCTATATATGATTCAGTAGCTAATAGTTCAACAAATCATAGTTCAAATAATAGTTAGCAATATTAATATGGTTCATACTAATGTTGCTAGCTAAAATAGTTAGCAATGATTACTGGTTGGTGGTTGACCTACCCCTCTGAAAAAAAATAGTCAGTTGGGATTATGCTTCCCAATATCTGGAAAAAGAAAAAAATGTTTGACACCACCAACTAGATTAAGTAGCTAATATAGGTAGCAATGGTTAATATGATTACTAATGGCTAGTTCAACCAATATATTGTTAATACTAATGAATGGCTAATAGATGCTAATAGGTTAATATGGTTAGTAATGGTTATATAGTAATGGTTAAGAATTAAGAATTGTTAAGAATGGATAAAAAGGGGTTAATAGTCATATATTAAGGGTGGTTGATAACCAACGATTTTGTTTGGTTAGCAATGGTTACTTGACTGTTAACTCGCTATTCATGGGTTAATAGTGGATTATAGTATGATTATTTCAAAAACGCTTATCTTTTGTGTTAGTAGCACACCTTCACATTGTGATACATGGGTGATATTAGTGGAACGTATCTCACAATAACCCATCGTCTTGACATCTTCACCAGCTGGCTGTGATTTTGGGAAATGGTGGTAACATGTATCGAACTATGTATGGGTATCACCAACTATTGGTCACAAACTTCCAGGTTATGCATCCAAAACACACGTTTAGGGTTACTTCTCTTTCCTTACCCCACGAGCAACAGGACATTGCTTTTGCACACACCGTGCTTCTCTAAATGCGAGGCAAACGTCGCGACCTTGCACGTCTTTCAGCTATTTGCTCGAAAAAATCCCAAGACTTTAGGGACCGAGCCATTTCCTTCTCTGACCAACTGTCGGAGATACCGGAGCCAGCGGAAGGTACCTCCGGGCTTCTGGCCTCTCTTCTTCCTTAGCTTTTTCGGCATGGATGGGTCAAAGCTCACTGCTTCACAACATTCCAGCGCGCAGTAGTGGTGCTCGCAGCTGCCGCGCAGAGCAAAGCAGGTGCAAAAATAGCACACGGCACCAGTGAACTCATCTTTCTTGGCTTGAAGAAATATTATTTATATAAAACCCGGTGCAGCGCTAAAAAAAAGTCAATCAAATAGTTCACACAGAATTTGGTGTTGTTCATGAATATTTGCCAATTACTCCAATTTTCAGTTGGTTTACCAAACATGTCCGGCTGTAGTTGGAAAATATGTCAGGTCATGTCAGGTCCACATTCAGGGAGCAACTATAAATCATGTTCCGAATCTATGAAAACCTCCCTTTTAGTTGGAGATGTCCCATTAAAACCTCCAAATTATAGATGATGTTCCCATATTTTTTCCCATTCAAACCTCCGCTAATGATGGTCCCATATACCCTCTGGCAAACTAGCAGTTTGCTATGGAAAACCACCATGTTTAATAGGTAAACCATCTATTTTTATGGGCCATTTTCCATAGCTATCACCGGAGGCTCACCCAACATCCCGTGGTCGACCAGCGCTGGAAACGGCGCCTTTTGCGCACGAAGCACCAAACGTTGGCAGCCCGGAAACGTCTCGCAGAGACGACCCAAGGCTAAGCCACTGTGGAGGACCTGTTCGGGCGCTAGTGGTATCGGTGATGGTGACGCTGGTGGTTTGAATAGAATTTACCCTGGTTAAGGGGATTACTATTGGGGATATATGGGAAAAAAGACTCTGGTTTCTGGTAAAATATCATAGTATATTGGGGATATATGGGAAAATAGACAATCAGGACATAGACTCTGGTATCTGGTAAAATAAGGGTTTGCAAACTGGAAAGTTACCATGTTTGACAACTAAACCATCGAACTAAATGGGTCCTCCTCCATAGCTATATCAAATTGCAGGAGGGTAACCCATGTTGACTGATCCCTTTCCCCGAAAAAAAAAAAAAAACAATCAAATACATCCGAGAAAACCTTGGTTCAGCATTGGATCGCACATGGCACCTACTGTAATCAAAACATTGATTAATCATAGCTATAAGAATACATTAACCCACTATTAGTCACACATTAACCCACTATTAATACCAATAAGTCATCCCACATCGACCTTCTGCGGCTGATAGCGTTGGATGTTCTTACTGGAACCAACCGTTGGAGCATCCCGATCGGAATCTCCAATCCAACCAATTTGTATCTGACTAAACAAAAACATCAGGTTGGATAGTATGTGCCAAAAAAAAACTGATGTTTACTATCTTTAATTCATGTTCATTCCATATGTAGTTGTGCTTCATCCAGGTTTTTTTGTTTCAATTCCATCCATTTTTTTCGCAAGATTCCTGGGTTTCTTCAAAAATTGAAACTGCAAATTCCAAAACCCATGGAATTCTGGCTCGATTTATTCCCAGAAAACCAATTCGTTTGACAAAACATCACCATGTTCAATCCACAAATCCATGACCCCACGCGATTTTTCTAGGGTTTATCCCCATTTTTGGGTGGTTTTTAACCTATTGACCTATTATGCCATGTTAAAACGGTGGTTTTTCTGCCATGTTACCCTCTGGTAAACTGTCCCATAACTATGGAAAATCACCATGCTATTAATGGGAAAATCCACTATTTCGACTGGGCCATTTTCAATAGCAAACCGTTAAATAACCAGAGGGTAAAGCCAGATTTTCCCAGAGATCTCAGCATTTTCGCCATCCGCGCACCTCACAGGCGGATTCCAAGGGATGTCCCAAGCCCGGCTCGCGGCGGTTGAGCTCCAGGAAGGCACACGCCAGCCTCGAAGAAACTCTGCGTTGATGAATAATCATATCACTTACAATAAGTTATTGTAGTGATATATTAATGATAATAACAATATGATAATCATATCTACAATATGAATATTTATTAATAATGAAGTGATATAGTGACTTAATAAGATATGAATATTCATAAAGTATTAATACATGATATTACTTTAAGTGATATGATGGCTGTATAATAGGTGAAATAATATCGTCATTATATTGCAATAATCTTATTTCAACTTGGAGATGTCATGATATTATAAGTGATATGATACTATCTTACATTTATCAATAATATTTGCAGTTAGTCATCATTGTAAGAGATACTGTGGATGGTTGCGAAATCCTGCACCACCAAAAGGATGGTTGAAACCCTATGAATAATGGGATAAAACACGTTTTTCAACTGGTGCAGGATTTCGCAACCATCCACCGTATCATAATAGTCCTATGAATAGTCTTGCGGGAGAATATTACCATCCTAATTTCTATTATAATAGTCCTATCATAATTATGGGATAATAGTAATAGTACTGATAATTGGCAACAGTCATGATAATCATATAATTATCATAATCCTAACAATACTCCTAACAATACTTTAGTGTAAATATGATAATAGTAATAGTAATCATAATAACCATTTCAGTAGGAATCATGAATTATAGTCTCAAGACAGCAATAGGAATAATAGGTATCAGTCATGATTACAGTCATACTCGTCATTATAATATGTAGTAACACGCTAGTACAATTAGAATCCTATGATAATAAGAGATCCTATCTATGATTATCTGGTTTATATCCCCCAGCAATGCTTGATTTTCAAAAGGGTCCCTCAGTCGTTGAGATCCGATTTTGGGCTTCAGTCATGGATCTCCCAGGGGCAAAAATTCAGCAGCGACACAAAGAGATTTCACCACGACTCGTCAAGCAGTGGCTAGGGATTAACCAACCAACCTGGAGCATCACCAAGCAAAATGTTTAGAAATGCAGATATATCAGATATATCAGATATATCAGGATCAATTATCACCCTGGTGAACACCAAAAAAACTGCTAAATGGAGGTTAAATCCCCTGGAATGATGGTTTTTTGGAGTTTGATCCATCCCATGACTACAGTACGCCTATCCAGTCAGAATCATTTTCTGCTGTTGGATTCAACCCAATTCACAAATACAGAAGTTAATTCGAATCATCATTTCGGGTAAGACGGTAAGACGGAAAGTGACAAAATAACCAACAACAAACATCAACAAACATCAACGAGGGTCTGGGTCCTGAATTGGTAATCCCCCCAAAAAAGGCGCAGTTTATTCATTGAACATGGCCAAAATCTGTCGTTTTCAGCACCAGAACAGGCCCACACTGCTCTGGGGAGTCCGGCCAGAACTCCGCTTTGCCAATGAGTCGGAACCAATCCTCCAAACAGCGTTTCAGGTGGACCACTAGTCACTTTGTCCAATGTGGAGGTGAGGTTCATGCTCAAAAAGGCAAAGATACAAAATGTATCAAAATGTAATGTTTGATTGATGGATTTGATGGTATATATTATATATGACCAAGATTGACCAAGTATGATGGGAACATCATAAACCATGATTTTCTGCGTCCGCGAAGCATGTTTTCACCATGGCCGACACGCGAACGTGCCATATGCTCAGGAGACACGCGGGCTGCCTTGTGCAAAGTTTGAAACCACCATCCGAGTTCTTGCGAAACGATTCCATTGCTGAAAAGATCATGCATTGCATCGTATTGCAGATACTCCAAGCGAAAAGAATGCGGAGAGAGGCCTGTGTCAGCGGCGACTCACGTTGGCATGTGCCAAAAAAAACAGAAAGGCATAGGCGGATATAGGCGGTATCCAAAAAAGTTCTTGTCCACCCAGGATCAATAAACCACTGGTGGATTTGATATTGAGTGCCCCCATCTTAAATTGCAATCTTGTCAACTATTGTGGGAAGCTCGAAATGGGGTTGACTCTTGGAAGTGCATACTGCATCCCTTACGTCGTAAGTTGTTGATAATCCTGGTGATGGTAAGCCTACAATTCTCCCATGTATAACTGAGTCATGAACATGCTTCTGGACAATTCATGAGAAATCTCAATGCTTGAGCCTGTATTTGAGAGGATTTCCTTTGCTAGATCTGATTTCTGGTAAGACTGTAGTGCGGCCACGATCAATTGATTAATGACTACAATTCCTAACAGTTTCTGTAATTAGTGTTCGAAGTGCACATCATTCTGATATCCTATGATCTGATATACTGACAATAAGTAATTACATGTAATTAATAGTAATTGATATTCTATGATTAGTATTCTATGAGATTCTATGAGATTCTATGATGTTCTATGATGTTCTATGATATTCTATGATATTCTATAGATCCAATGCTTATACCCTGCTTTTTTACGCATCGCAACGTGCTTCCAACTTTCGCTTGTCGACGTTTCGGACTTTCGGTGGCTTCCCAGCCGGCTTCAACTCCCCAGCTGGTGACGTGAAAAGAAAGCATAAACGAAAACCAACAGCCAGCCACCCGATGAAAAATTGATACAAATTGGATGGCTCATTGGATTACATATTTTTTACCATCTGGTTATTTAACATAGCCATGGTATAGATGGCCTATGTAGAGATGTTTTACCTATTGGAAATGGTGATTTTCCATGGCTATGTTAGTCATAACCAGATGGTATATCTTTACATATCTTTGCTATCTTCCCACTTTAGCGTAAGGTAGCCTTTTTGTTGGGCGATCTGGTCGATTCCAAGCCGATTCAAAAACGAACGAAGCCCACCCTTCGGCGGAGCCCACCCACCCACAACGGCGCTCCTGTCGACAAAGTCGGCCCTTACGCCATCCATCAGCATAGATGCCATGGATCCTCGGAGTGAGACGGTGCCAATCCATGGGAGAAAAAGGATGGGAGAATCCTGGTGTTTCACCAACTGCTTGGGATTTTTCCAGGCCAAAAATGGGAAGATCAATGTTTCTTTCTGAAGATTTCCCATATAGGATCCTAACGGTGCTGCTATATATGGTGTGCCATGGATCCCATCAATATACCCCCTTTATGTTAGCATATATGCCATACATGGATCCTATGGGATAGGTAATGACTACAGAAATTACAGATTTTAGAGATTTTCCTAAGCACTTGCTTTCGGGGAGAACCGTAGAATGATCTTTTGCAAACACATGGCCAGCAGCAGATAGCGTGGAATATTGCAATCCTCCATTTGGAAGTACTGCAATGGTGAAATTAAAGCTGAAACTAAATGGCAATGGTAGTCATTGGATATGGGCGGCCAAAATATCCCATTCTATATGTCTATAAATAATATATAAATATATAATCTTATATAATCTATAGATATCTATAGCTTTACTTTGGGGTTACAACAGGTAACTTATAACATCTGAAACTGTCATCCCACTGGGGTTGTCCGGACAACCAACGAGCACTCCGTTTGTGATTTTTCGGCACCAAAGAAGGTCCGAATCTCTTGGGAGAAGTTCAGTAAACTCGGAAAATGATGGAAAAACCATGAGGGTAGGATCCTATCATAGAAAAACTCAACTGCTTGGTGGTTTTTGACAAAAACCCCTCTGAAAAATGATGGTTTGTGAAAGTCAGTTGGGATGATTATTCCATTCCCAACTGAATGGAAAAATAATCCAAATTCCCAACTGAATGGAAAAATAATCCAAATTCCCAACTGAATGGAAAGTCATAATCCATTCATGTTCCAGACCACCAACCAGTAACATAAATACATGAAATATACGTAGCTCTATTAGGCTCTATTCAATGTGAGCCCCCAAAATGAAGAGATCCATATGATCAGAGGCTGCGATTTTTTGGCGAAATCGCCCATTGGCAACTCACATTTTCTGGGATGTCACCCTGATGATATCACCCATTTTGAGATGTTTTTTGGCATTACAAGCTGATAAAATCTGGGGGATTAAATCTGGATAAAATCTGGATATTCTAGATATTACAAGCTGCTGAGATCTGCTGAGAATAAATCCAGATGGTTTCCACATGTTTCCAAATCAGGATCTCCACAATGGCAGAATGCCCCAACGTTTTTCAGGCGGTCGCAGCTCGACCTCCCGCTTCGCATGCTGCAGGTCTCAGGTCTCTCTGGGGCACAAACCATGAACCGGGTCACGGTCGTCGCTTTTTGATGCTTTTTGTTGGTTGCCAGTCCCTAAAAGACCCGTTGAACGTCCCGCCTTTATATCCAAATATATGCGTTTATGGCATAAACAATCTCAAACTGAGGGGAAACAAAAACCATCTTGGAGCTTGTGTGGTCAGTTTATTTCAATAAACTTCAAAAACACCCGGGAGTCATCAGCACCCTCTGGCAATTTACCACTCCAACCAGTAAAACATTGAGAAAAGTGTTGATAATCCATTGGAAGTGGGCCAGTGGCGGTACTGTCAAACAAACTACACGTCATGTGCCCACATTTTTGCTTTTTTAATCCGATGTTCATGGCTGGGAATTACACTATTCTCACTATTGATCAACCACGTATCACCATTCCGTGCAACAATAATTCCCAAGCTGTAAGCTCATTTGGAGATGATCTCCTCAGCTACTTCATCAACCATTCACCAGACAGATTTCCCCAGAACTTGTTGGTTCTTGGGACATTCATCCCCAATGTTTGATGGTCAAACCCATGGCTGACCCTTCATGGCGACACCCTCCGGTAATGATTAATACTTTGCTATAGAAAATGGTGATTTATAGTGGATTTACCCATTGAAAATGGTGATTTACCCTCTGGTAAGTTAACATAGCTATAGAAAATCACCATTTTCAATAGGTAAACCATCTATAAATAGGCCATTTTCCAGTTCGCAAACCGTAAACGTTTACCAGGCCGGGTAACCCATTTCATGTCACTTGCTGTTCACCCCAGCTAGTTATACCATACCTCAACTAACCCTACCCTACTTATAACTGGGCTTATAATCCATTTACTAAGTGGGATGAACCACCAAGTAGCCATAAGATGATAAGTCCATATCCAACAGAATATCCCATGATATCCCATCATAAAACCACAACGATGGGTTAAAAAACCACATGGTTTTCCCAAAGAACCCACCTTTCCCTGGCTGCATCAAGGGACTCTTCCTCCAGATCTCTACCTTGATAAACCCAGTGAGGGGCTGCCACCTGCCATCATTCGCTGCCATTCGCCCGTCGATCGTTCGCCCGTGAGGGAAAACGCAGGAGCTTTTCATGGGAGTACCCTGTGGTACAAAAACAAAACTCTGGCTGGCGGTGCAATAACCATCTTGAATAATATGAAAGTCAATGGGAAGAATGACATCCCATATATTATTGAAATAAAACATGTTTGAAACCACCAACCAGAACTGTTTAAACTCCTGATTTCTAGAGTGTATGATGATCTGTATGGTTGATGATTATCGGAAACGAACTATGAGCCATACATATGTGAAAATCATGTTGGATGTAAGGGGCTGTCAACCATCAAAACATCGATATAGAGATTAAAGGCAATTCACACGACTGAAAAGATTAAGTACTTAGCATTCGCATCGTAAGTTTTGACCCATCGATGAATTTTCCGGGAAAACCCGAAGAGTCGGGGGTTCTAAATCTTCAAGAACTGCCACTCAAATTACCACAGAAACAGCATCATTTTATGATTGGATTAAACTTAAACTATAATTCATAGCCCTCCAGTGTTCTTCAAGCAGCAAATAAGCTTCACCTTCTGGCCTTGCCACAACTGATGGTCACAGCATCGTGATGGCCCCTATAGCAATCAATTAAGTACGGTATTTTCAATGGCTCAAGCCAGAGCTGTCAGGATGACCACCTTGAGTGGCCATTGTTTCCACGCTGGCACCACCGTGGCTGTGTTCGCCATTACATCTTCTAAGCAAACACCCAGTTTTGACCAATTCGAAGACCATTCCTAATCGATGTAATAATCCGGATGAGGTAAACCCGACGCTACCTCCCCAAGCGTCATCTCCAAACACGCCCAAGCTAGGATGAGGAACCACACTCTGACTCACCAATCTGTCATCCTTTCCGCAAGTGCTGTATGGAACTGATAGCACATTTGCAGCAGGCCAACCACTTGCACCGCTTGGATCGTACTTCACAGTAGCCATCAAAGTTGGAGACATAGCATAGCCAAATCTCATCACGAGTTGACGTTGAACCTCCAAAGCCACGGGTGTCACTTCAGCTCCTCGCACAGAAGGCTCCGGTTGACATGCCAATCGATTTCGCTCAGCCAACTCAGCAGCATTGAGTGGGGAAAGGTTATCACCCATCCTGAGCTCAGCAGGATATCCGAAACCACCAGGCACCAAAGGCACAATTGCCTGCCTGTCAGCAGGAGCCACATAGGCGAAAGACATCAATAGTTGCCTCTCTGCCAACAGCATCGAAGTTGCATAAGGTTCAGTGGCAATCAAGAGAGTCTTCATCAGATCATAAGACTCCCTCGTGGTGTAAGGTCTTTCTAGGTACTCCCAAGTCGTTGGTTTGCGGTGGATAAATGGGTGAAGTGTACAGTGTACTGGGTCTGATCCTGTAATACGGTGGATGGGCCAGCGAAATCCGAGAAACCACCAATTTGGGATGGTTGAAACCACAAAATCATGGGATGTTTACCACCCATTCTCCTCCTGTAAACATCAAATTATTTTGTTGGGCTTTCAACTGGTGCTTCGGATTTCGCTGGCCCATCCGAGCCGTACCCCCCATTTCCTGTTGGATTTCAACTGGTGCCGTTGGGACAAATCCCTAGAATTTACTATCCATGTTTACAAAACATGATAGCCCTATTTGTGGCCAATTTCCCAACCATATTTGTCAAATGTTTCCCATTAGAGTTTACAACATGTTCATATGCTTGGGCAACTCTATTTGTACCTGTCACTGGAAAACCTGTTTTGGGATAAATGGATACCCGCTCCTGATCGCCCCCTAACCACTGGATGGCTTAATGGTTGAGACACAATTGTCCGTCATCTTCACAACATTTGAACTATTAAAATACCAAGTTGTCTCCATGAGTTGGTTGATAGGTTTCCCGGTAATTGTGGGTTAGTTCAGCTAGTATAACTCCTTGTAATAACCAATCAACACGGGTATTTTCAATGGATTGAATATGTCAATACATGTCAATACTATATATGTACAGTATATACTGGTTGGTGGTCTACCTACCCCTCTGAAAACTATGAGTCAGTCAGTTGGGAAGGATGACATCCCATATATTTATGAGTCCAACAACACAGAGAATATAGGGTTTGACAAAAAAAATAAAAAAACACACAAAAAAAAAAACAAAACCAGAGCAAACAAAAAAAACAAACTAGAAAACCAAAACCAAGGAAAAAACAAGAAAAAAACAAAAAAATCAAAAAAAAATCAAAACCTGCATTTTCCGCAGTTTTGTTTTTTTTTGATTTTTTTTTGTTTTTTTTTGTTTTTTTTTTGTTTTTTTCTTGTTTTTTTTCTGTTTCTTCCTGTCGATTTGTTTTTTTGGTGATTCTGTTTTTGTTTCTGTTTTTGTTTTTTTAATGTTTTGCTAAAATCCACTTTCTCTGTTCTACACAGGGTCATAACCATATATGAAATGAAAAATAAATTGTTTGTTAGCAATAGATTACCCTCCGGTAAACGAACATAACTGTGGAAAATCACCATTTTTAATGGTAAATCAACGAATTTTCTATGTGCCATGGCTTCAATAGCTGGTTAAGAACGGGATTTCCAGTTCATGGATGGTGAGAATCCCCAACTAATATTACCATCTGGTTATGACTAACATAGCCATGGAAAATCCCCAAAATAAATGGAGGTTTCTAGCTGGGAAAATCATCTATAAATGGGCCATGGCTTCCATGGCTATGTTAAATAACCAGAGGGTAATATAATTGACTAATCAACCAACCATCATTCACTAGTTCTATCCACTTATTTACCCTTATAGTTTCATGACTAACATACGTTAACAATCCCTATGACATCTAGTAATATCAAATCATATTTCCTATTGAAATCCCTAAAATCCAAATAACCAGCTAATATATAACTCCTTCAAAAGACATCAACAAAACTACCCTCTGGTAATTTAACATAACTCTTGAAAATGGACCATTTATAGTTGATTTACCCATTAAAAATGGTGGATCTTTCCATAGTTATGGGACAGTTTACCAGAGGGTTTATCCCATTCATATCCCATTAAATCACTATAAATCCCATTGAATCACTATAAATCACTATCAATCTCCCTATCAAAATGGTGGATCTTTCCATAATCTCCCTATAAAAGTGGTGGATCTTTCCATAATCTCCCTATAAAAGTGGTGGATCTTTCCATAGTTATGTAAACGTTTACCAGGCCGGGAATTTTGAAAAGATTCCTGGTTCTCGCCCTCCCGCCCTGGGCGCCCTGGGCACCCTGGGCACCCTCCCGCCTCATCAGTCCTGGGGCGTTCGATGTGGAAAACTCATGGGAAAGCCGGGCTGAACAAATGATGAATTCTGTATCTGGTTTAGTATAATATATGGTTAATCTATAATATATGGTCAACATTTGGTTAATATTCATATATATATATACATATCTGCAAATGGTGATTTAATGGTTTTTTGTTTTTTAGGTTTTCCAGATCTATGATCGTTTAGGAGAAAATAATCTTATTTCAATGGATATGAGTTAAGTAAATATCATTGAATATCGCCTAATAAAATGGAGATGTTTCAACGGATATTAGTCAATCAAATGGGCCATGGGTCATGGCTACCAGTTTTACTGGATTACAAATTGGTTACCAGTTGAATCAGTAGTTGATAACTAGTTGTTCATGTGATATAAGTTGACTGAATGGTAAACATCCGTTTGATGAAGTGCATAGTGTTTTTTGGTCTGGTTTTTAGATTTTAAGCCACTTGGGTTTGAAGAACAATCACCAACTCCAAAACAACATTGGACGTGTAAATAACTGGGGCAATCTCGGTCGCTATGTAATAGTAATAGGATATAATGGTTTATAAACTATTGAACATACATATAATTACTTTACTTAGAGTGACCCCACCCTGACAATTTTCTGTCATAACTTCTGACATATCATCTGGAAATCATCTGGAAATATATGATGGTGTAATCTTCTCACGTTCTTTTCTGGCATTCTATCTGACATTCTATTCTGGCAATATCGCCGTGTTTCACAATGTGCTTTAAAAACCCAGATTTTCTCTCTGGATCTTGTGAAGGAAACAAGGTCTTCTTGAATGGACTTAGCTTTCTGTTGGGGTCCGGCAGTGCCCACTGAGGTCTGGAGCTCGCAGTTAAAGACGGATAAGGAGGAGGACGAGGGAGGAGAAGGAAGGAAAGAAGAAAGGAAGGAAGGAAGGAAGGAGAGACCAGGTTGGGAATTACAGTATACAAGTGGGTGAACCTTGGTGTGTGTGAATGTCAACCTCAGTGGTTCATTAAAATGGTACCCCCCCCAAGGCCCAACACTCCCGGGGTGACATTCTTTTGCATCAAACCTGGCTCAAAAAAACTGGCGACGTCCCGCTTGGAGGATGATTTATGCAAAGTATTTCTGGTAAACAGAGGCTGATTTACTTACCATCTCATATCCTCATATTTTATGTGCTTAGAAGCAGAAATGATGAACTATTTATAACTATTTAACCATATACCAACCATCTATGGAAATTGTTTGGATGGTCCATGGTCGTGGCTTGGAACCACATTCAAACACATGAAGGATATGAAGGCACCACCCCGGAGAGCTCAAAAAGGGGTAGTATAGAACCAGAAACTCCAACTTACTCCAACTTGGATCCTCTGGACAGGTGTAAAAAACCTTGGCCAATGGCCCATCCCTGGTAGGTGGTTTCTATGGATAGCTATGGGAATATCTATGGGAATGAAAATATGGGAATATCTATTGCTGATTGGTGGGGGCCAACCTACCCATCTTGAAAAATCATGGAGTGAAAGTCAACGGTTGGCGGATGACATCCCATACATGAAATGGAAAAATCCAGCCATGTTCCATGGCGCACCAACCAGTAGTCACCATTAATCATTAGTAGCCATTCTTAACCATTATTAACCCATTACAATCCCCATTAAATCACCATTAACCAACCAGATCCGCTTCACTTTTCGTCAAGGCACAAGGCTCCCAAGGCTCCCAAGGCTCCGGCTCCGATAACTGTGGGATCTCCTGTCGACATTTCCCCCCAAACGACAGGTAAGTTACTAAGTTGGTTGAATCAACTAGGCAAATTCTATAATAGTGTAGTGTATAGGATATAAATCTCTATATAATATATAGGATATAATTCTACAACTAGGCAAATTCGATAGTGTATGCTGGATATAAATGATATAAATCTCTAGTTTTTTTTGTGGGGAACTAGAAGAGGGGCCCACGTGAATGTGTGATTTTTGGCGTAAATGTAAAGAAAGATACAATTGTTAACAATTATACACATATATAGATAAAAATTAAAAGGATGATATGCGAACTGATACAAAGTAGTAAACCTAATAGCTCAAGAAGCACAATGCTGATCCTGATTGTTTACACCCCTCATTTCCAGTCAGGGCGGTAAATGTTTGTAAAAAAACACATGGATTACACCTGCATGTTCATCACCTCCAAAAAAACATGTGAAGGTCAATTTGGTTCACAATGCCGGAAAGTAAACCACATTTGAAACCATGAACCTGATATTGAATCTGTATCATCCAAATGGGCTGTGTCAAAGTTTAGAACCCAAACAATCGGATGGTTTCAAAGTATACAGTATATATATATATATATTTATCATATCATATCATATCACATCATATCATATTATATGTACACAATTACATATTTATATATACAAAATCATATCATATCACATCCCCTTTGAAACAGTAAACAATACCTGGGTTTTGTACACGTCTTTTACATATCAGGTACCATCCGCACTCCAAACCCTCCTTGATCGTCACTGGACCTGCTGATGGACGACAACCAGGTCGTCTAAAGGGGCTACCAATGGAGCCATAACGACTGGTGACGTTCAGTATATTAGATTTGTATATATACATAAATACACAATAATATTTAATAAATACATGTCATGTGTATATATATATACATATTTGTATACTAATACATACAACCAGTCTGTTTTGCATCTGCTTCTATTTATATGCTTTTACATGTGTATATATATATATTGTTTTTTCTCAGTTGGTAATATATAACGCCTTCTTGGGACAGCTTCGTGGCTTAAAACGTCAGCCTATGAGGATGTGAACCGACCGTTTTTTGCAGGTTCCCTCAAGGTGCTGCCCCAGTGAGTTGTTCAGCTATGGTTTATGGTAGATATATCTATACTATTCCTATGGTTTGTAAACCAACAAACATCACGGGGGGGGCACCAGCTTGCTCCTGTTAGGACGTTAAAAAAACATCCATTTCCATTGGGATTTTCCAGCCATCTTTGAGTGGAGGAAGTCGGACTCCGATGGATTGACTCGTGCGGCACTGCTTCAAGGGGACACCACCCCACTGAAAAATCCCCACGTCTTTTTGCCCATGTTTGGTGAAATCATGAGGTTTTCATGTAACTTCTGGTGTTTCACCATCATTTTCTTGTTCACATCGCAGCTGCTGCTTTGGGTACGTCCAAAGGAGCTGATGCTGGTCAACCCCTTGTTGAAAAATGGACCGTACGTCATGAAATTGGAGTACCAAAGGACACCACACAGAATATGTATACATGTGTGTATATATTTATATAATTATGTATCATATATATATATACATTAACATATATATTAAATATGATATATATATATATATATAGACTATACACATATTTTTTGAACAAAAAAAACTATAGTATAATATACCCAAAGCTGCTCGTGTACGCCCCCGGTGATTCATTCATTCAAAACGTCCACCTGGAGGCTGCATGCAGTGCGCGTCTCCTGCGGGATCATGGGATCATTGGGGATTCGCCAACTGGTTGGATCATTGGTGATATGGATAGCTATGGGAATATACCCTATGGTAAATAAACAGTTGGACCCTGAAAATCACCCATTTTTAATGGAAACTAGTCTTCCAACCCCGATGACTGCCAGGGTCTATGTTAATTTACCAGAGGGTATATGGGAATATATATATATATGGGAATATCTATTGCTGGTTGGTGGCCAACCTACCCATCTTGAAAAATATGATGGACTTCGTCAATGGTTGGCGGATGACATCCCATATATGAAATGGAACATAAAAAAATGCTTGACACCACCAACCAGATTGGGATATGAAGATCAATATTGGGGTAAGAATTGAAGCATATTTTTGCTGGGATATTCTCTGGTAATTTCACAGTTTGCAAACATGGGCCATGTTCGTCGCTCGTGAGGCGCGTGGGTGGAGAAAGAAAGGATGAATTGCCCAATATCACCTTTCAAAAATCGTAGTTTTCCATAACTATGGTAAACTGTGCTAAATAACCAGAGGCTATAACATATCCCATGTATTTTATAGTTTACTTTATTCTTCGCGGACTCTCCACCATCAACACAATAGAGAATTGATTCTTATTTCAGTCAACCTAGCTATCCTTTTTTCGTCTTTTTTCGGCACCACTGTGTATCATTAAGAATATCAATCGATGATGTTCCGAAAATGGTGATTGCCCATTCAGAAATGATCTGGCTGAACTGTATTAATTTACCATTACATATTTACCAATCTAAAAATACGCACGGGGTTTGCCCGGACTGCAACATGGAGGATGCCCTGTTGTTGAACATGATAAGAGAGATTGCAGAAAATACTGCGTAATTATACGAATTGTTTTCTGGTTTTTCAGGGTTTAGGGTTTGGGGTTTTAGGTTTTAGGGGTTAAGGGTTTTATGGTTTTAGAATTTGGGGTTCAGGGTTGTTCGTCTGAGAAATACCAAAACACTGGCCCAGTGGAGGTAATTGAGCATGTCGAAGGATAATTAATGTTTGAACACCGTTCTAACCTTCTGGGCAAACCATAGGGTCTTGCCGAAAAAAAAGCTGAAAAGTTTAGCCATTTGGGAATCATGAACCCCGAATCCAAAGCATTATTGCAATGACGTCATGACGTGAGGTAACTATAATTTATATACGTATACCGTATATCTATGTATATATATAGTTATATATATATACTGGTTGGTGCTTTCAACCACTCTGAAAAATATGAAAGTCAGTTGGGATGATTATTCCCAACTGAATGGAAAAATAACAGCCATGTTCCAAACCACCAACCAGTATACATATATATATATTAATTGATCCGGATAGATCAGCATGACATATCCCATAGAAAACATTCATTTTTCTTGGTTGCATCTCCATTTTTTTAATGTTCTAGATTCTTGTTGGTTATTTATTCCAATACAAATCCAATAAAGTTCCATAACATCCCATGGAATCCCATTAAGGCAGCATAAAAATCCCATAACATCCAGTTACATCCCATCAATCTACCCTATGGTAAACTAACATAACTATGGAAAAACACCATTTTTCTATGGGAAAACTCACTATTTCTATGCTCATTTTTGATAGCTATTTTGACATAACCAGAGGGTACCCTCACCATCTGCGGCATCTGCGCCTCCACTCTGCGACCCGTTGCACCGAGGCATAATCACGTGGCACACAGCCATTTTCACCTGCAGTGACAAGGGTGGTTCAACAACTGAAGATTGGGGGATACCCCAATGATAGGGAAATGACTGGCTAAAGTTGGGTAAATATTGGGTAAATATTGGGTAAATATTGGGTAAATATTGGGTAAATATTGGGTAAATAGCCTAAAATCCCTAATCTAAAATGGAAATTCATGAGTTCATGGGTCATCAGGATTTATGCGAATGTAAAGTTATGGGATGGTTGTGGTAAAGTCAATGTGATACTTCTGGGATCATCATGGGGCTGGTTTGATGCTCCCAGCAGACCCAGTGGAATAGCAACGTTGGCTCACAGGGCTTCATCCGTGAATTGGTTGTGAATTGCTATATTAACATGGTCATGAAGACGTGTCTTGAATTGGATATTATCATGACTACCCTCTGGTTATTTAACATAGCCATGGAAGCCATGGCCCATAGAAAGAGATGGTTTACCTATTAATAGCATCGACATTTTCCATGGCTATGTTAGTCATAACCCCATGGTAGTTCAAGAAAAAAACAACGCCATGGTTCGAAGTCCAAGCAACTTCACTTTCTCCCACCCTGAGTTCTGTCCAGCTGACATGCCAAAAAACAACAGGTCGCTCCAGTGCCGCCATGGGAAAACTCAACATTTTCGGGTGAGAAGATGGTGCAATCACCAGGAGAAGCATCTCATCATATCTCATCGATTGATGGTTGGGTGGATTCACTTGGATTTGCCAACAAAAAATTACCCATCGATTCTCCAAAGAATCGATGGCTGCCAAATGGTACCCTCTGGTTATGTCAAAATAGCTATTGAAAATTGCCATAGAAATAGTGGATTTGCCCATTGAAAATTGTGATTTTCCATAGTTGTGGGACAGTTTACCAGAGGGTACATCACTTCCATTCAGCAAACAACATACTGTACTGACGCACCATTGAATCCATGGTGAAAGTTCCATTACCAAAAACCAAGACACTACTTCACTACTCGCAATCACCCAAAGGAGTCACTGAAAGCATTGTATCAAATCCCATAAATCTGTATCAAATCCCATCAAAATCACCGTGCGCCCAACATCCAACCCTCAACATCCCTCAACGTCATCGCCGTCGCCTGGCGCGATGCTTTGCGCGCTCTGCAGCAGGTGCTTCAGTTCCTGAGGTGGCAGCAGACGGCAGACCTTGCGCACAGGCAGCACCTGACGCGACGGCGACGGCGAGATGTCGTGATTCCGAAAACGTATGGAGAATGGATGGGGAATGGATGGAACATCTATGGAAAATGGATGGAACATCAGGGAAAAGCAACTTCATGCCACGAAAATCAATGAAAGTCATGGGAGCAAATTCATGTCACGAAAGAACTCCTAGTCAAGTCGTCGACAGGCCTCGCTCTTGCAACCGATAAAGGACTACGTTCATTCTACACAAAGTAAGACGGTGTCAATCAAAACTCGGACTTCTACCAAGTATCGAAAAAGTTGATCGTCAAAAGTGCAGCTCCAAGCATTTAACATTTGGATACATTTGGTCATGAGGATGTCCGCTCTGGCCGGGTATCCAAAGCTTTGCCAGTATAACGGCGTCCCAATCATACTCGTGAGTTCATTCAACATGGATTCGCTGCGTGAAAATCCTGAAACGTGTCATCATCAGGCGAGCGAAACACGATCAAAGTGGCAATGGCCATGCATGGTGATTCATGGTGATTCAATATAATGCATTAATCACCATTAAATCACCATTATCGTGGCAATCCATTAATGGTTATTAATTAATGGTGACTCATGGTGATTAAATGGATTGAACGGTGATTTCATGGTGAGTTGATGGTGGTTTAATGGTGATTTAATCGGAATATCATGGGGATTTAGTTGGTATTGAATGGAGAAATAGTGGATCCATAATGGGCAATATAGTAGCCAACAATACATCATCATGGGTTTGTGTGAAAATGTGGTAATGTAAGTAAAACAATATCATAAACCACCCATGACTGGGAATGGTTTATAGCACCTATTAAAAATGGTGATTTGGGGGATGGTATATTATTGGTTTATCCACATTACCCAAAAATCAAAATGGTTAATAAGGTTAATGATGATTGTCTGAACGCCCTTGCAATTTTGAGGCTATACCTCATTTCAGACACAGCCATATACATATGAACCATGAAAAGTACCCTGATCCCATTCCTTTCTACTGGTTGGTTCTTAAATGTTCAAACATAATCCCCAATTAGCCATCAGTAAAACCCCCTATGAACCCATCAACATGGGATAATGTTAACCACGTATTCCATGCATTGATGTTTGCAAAATATCATAAAATCGGTATGTTCCTATATGGAAGAACAATCTATCAATTGTTTTTTTAATATGGAACACATGAAATTGTGGATTGTGTACACTATGTTCCTATAAACAAGTGAAATATAGATGGATTACCATTATATTGAACAAAGAAAAATTGTGATTTTATGTAAGTCTGGAAATTGTAATTAATATGTTAGAGAATTAATCGTCACCTTATGTACTAGAAATTTTGGAATCATCACCTGCACTGGAAATTATAAAATATTCAATATTTCTAAGAAGATCTCAACAGATCTTTTGACCATACCCCAGCCCCAAAAATCACCATTTTACCTATTTTGTACATATTGGTAAAGTGGGTACCCCTTAAAAATTGACCAAAAGATCTGTTGATATTGACCACCTTAGGGTATCCAGTAAACCCTACACCGTAAACCCTACATGAACCGCCAAAAATGAGACGATTTTCCTGTTCTCTTACCGCTGTTGATTGGCAAAGGTTGCCTTATCTAGGTTTTTCCCTTCTTTGCTTTGGGACCTTTGGTCTCAGCATAGGGATCAAAAGAATCCATTTGCATTCTGACGCTCGCGCTGAGCTTGGAAACCACGTTGCCTTGGCTGTCAAGCCATGAAAATGAGAACACAATGTCAAAATTATTTGAAAAACAGACGCTTATCAAAGAGTGTTTGGGGTTAGTAAAGATAGATAAAGTAAAGTGTTACTCAAATTCCGCAACTGGTCTACTTGTATCGATGGGAACAGGTCTTTTTCTTGCCGATGAGGATGACGCGGATGTTCCCACCGGGGGTTCTACCTCATCTTTCTTTGAGCTGGCTTTCCCCTTGCCCTTCTTTCCCTTCCCCCTGCCTTTCGCGGTGGTTTTGGCAGCAGCTTTTTTCTTACCTACTGAAACGCGGCTGGAACTTGAGGCAAGTGAACTGCTGCTGTCTGAGTCTTGGGGTTCCTCAGCGTCATCCTCTTCCTCTTGCTTCGACTTACGATTCACTCTTTTTTCACATTCTGCGGGAATTTCATCTGGTTGATCTTCGTCAATTTCTGGGTTTGTGGTGTCTGCATCCAACAAAGCGTTTTCGACGTCTTGTTTCGAAGGTTTGCTTTCACAGTCCTAAGTGGTTGCTGCTTCATATATTAACTTTGAAACATAGTTTCCCGATTGTAAGTTTTGGGTTTTCACTTTTTGGAACCAACATATGGAAAAACGCGCGTCTAAAATTGCCAAATATCTCCACCGTTCTCCTTGTGCAAGGCCCACATCCATTTCACGATTTCCAGCAATGCAACAACTTTCGTTCGTTTCTGGTTGTAGCTCCTGCTTCGAGAGTAGTGGGTTTTGGGTTTTCTTTTGGATCCCTCTTTCACCGGCTTGATCTCTGAAATGGGGTAGTAACCTTGAAAGCATCCCACAGAGTATTGCCAAGCCAGCACGCAACCAGCTACATCTGGACGAAGATTCTTGATTGCCTTTGGGGTAAAGTTTTCAGCCACAGCTTTTGCATGACCAACTCTGCTCAAAATGTACTCTCGACGGGCCATGTCATCCACGTGCGCTTTCATGTCGGAAAACTGGTTGAAGTCAGCTTCATGCTCAAGGCTGCTCAAAACATCTTTCATGTAGCTGGCACAAAACTCCGAAGATGCAATTTGTGCGCCGCGTTCTTGTTGGGTGTTGCACCATTTTTCCAATAGTTTGTTTTTCCCATCTTCATTCAACTCAGGAAAGAACCCTCCAATGAGGCAGAACCTGAAATTGCATAGCTGTTCCCAAGAATATTGAAACAATGTTTCTTACCCCTGCCAACGATATTTGAAGAGAATAACTTTCGACAACAATCAGTTGTTATACACCAACGATCAAAATATTGCTCAATGTGAAACTAGGATCAACCTTGATTGAAACCCAACTTTCTTTTCCTTGTGCTTTGTGACTTGAATTTTTGAGCAGAACAAAATGTTCTTGACAAGCGCTTCCAAATGTGTCTTTGGTACGCCTACAGGAGTTGCGTGTTGTAGCCAAAACCGAACAAGGGTCTCATCCTCACCAGTTCTGCGTATCAAAATGCCTTTGCTTTGCAAAGTTGGCGGTAGTTGCCACGGGCAGCCTTAGTATTGCGACCCAGAGGAGATAGGAAAGGTTACAGTAAGCGATTTCGTTTAAAACTATCCACGCTCGGGTTTTGGAAAATGTAAAGGTCTATTGTTTTGGATATCATGGGTGAAAAAAATAATACCAATATATATAATAGGAAAGTATTTTAATATATTTTAATCTTTTAAAACCTTTCTTGAGGCGATGTTGTTTTGCCAATCTAGAAACAGACTTCAGTGGGTACCCCAGAAAACTCCTCTTCGCACACGGCGTCAGCAGGGCTCCAAACACGGCTCGTCGTGAAAAACTGCAAACGGACTCGGCTTTCGTGTGGATCCATCTCTTTCTCAGAAACCTGGAAGTAATTTCCGTCCTCCGGCAAAGCTTTCAGCTCCCATGACATCCCAGCATACTCGTAAAACCCAAAGGAGAGAATGTAGGAATCAGTCATCTTGTCATGGAACACCAGGCCATGTGCCATAAGTTGCCCCACCCAAAGCCCTGACACATCCTCAAAACCACGAACTGCAGATTGCCTCAAACCAACCATTGCGGCCACAGATTTGTAGTCAGCAACATTTGATGCTGGTTTCACATTCTCGAGGTCTACAGTAGATATACCGTGTTCTGCAATCTGTTGGCTCATCTGAGTCAAGCCTGTGTGACGGAATTGGAAACCCTCCCTAGTGCATTATAGGCATTGCTTTGTGTGAATGCGGTCACCAAACACAGTCAAAGTTTCAATTTAAAGTCCCGCAACAGTGTCAGAAAACACCATTACGCAAACCTGCAAATTGAGGAATGGAAAACTAATAATAGAGTTTCGTTTTGTCAAACTGGACCTGTCTTTTGGAGACTCGAAGCACGCATCTTCTTGAGAACAACAGACTCAGGAGCAAAAGCCCCCACGTTCACCACCCTTTTGAACGGAGCAGATTTTGTGGAAGAGATATCGTCCACTTGCAAACTCAGTTTGGTCCATTGTTCCTTCTGCAACCTTGTCCATGAAGAACACTGCAAATGAAATCTCTCCAAAGCAAGGGTCTTGAAAGGATTCTTGTTGCTTCGTTTTGAATCTGAAGAATGGCCGAAATGATCTTCCACCGCCTCTTTCGTACTTGGTAGGCAGTCCCCCAGTCTGTAAATGTGTGCCCACATTGATGCAGTTGACCAGTTGTATTTTTTGCAATGGCTCCAGAACTCCTACCAGAGTCTTCAGGTAATTATCTTGGAACCAAACCGTACTCAGTCCTCGAACAATTTTTTTCTATCTCCTATGCTCTTATTAACGATATGATGTAAATTTAGTAAAGCAAACGTAGAGGACTGGGCAGTAACATCAAACCCAATCTTAAACGCATAGGTCACACAACCCTGATTCGCATTTATGCGAGAATCCGACAACGTGCAATTTCGAAAGTTCCAAGCCTGTACGGCTGTAGCTTTGTGCCACCACAAATCACGCAGGCACGCTGACAAACCCTGCAGGGGCAATTTGAAGAGTAGACAGTAGACATCATTGGTATTAAAACTGATATTACGACTTCGATACTTTTAGAGTTTAATTTCCTTGACTTTAGGGTCTTCAAACATCTTGCACCATTTATCTCTCAAAGAAACAGATCTACTAGAATTTACTAGAGTGGTTCCCTGTATGGTAAGCCTGGTGGTCGCAGGACTCATCTTTCTCGAATGCTTTGGTAACAGCATCTGAAACAATCTCTGCATCCTTCTCAATCCTTTTTTTGGCTTCTTTTGCTAACTCCACATCGGAATCCAATATCCCCAGCCAATTGTCCGGTTGACAAACCCATTGAGGTGAGAGTGACCAGCAACGTTGGGAAGCCATGCTGACACACAATCTGAAAAACAAGGTTGCATCTTTTTGTTTCTCCAACTTTTCTTGATCACTGCCGGGCAGTACATCAAGCATCAATCTGTTCATCACCCACTCATCAGACAGGTTGGCAAAGATTTCGGAAGCAACCGTTGCCACCCCTTTGTTCGACCAAGCAGCTTGCTGGCTGATGTTGGTGCCCCGTTCCTGTGTATTCCTCAGTGTTTCTAAATGTGCTTCACGTAGAGGTCGCTCAGCAAAGTAGACCCTTAGCGCACCACCCAATTAGGCAAGGGATTCAAACCAGAGTGAGCCTACGTGCAAAACTCAGAGGCAACAAAGGGTAGCAAAGGCCGTCAGAATTTAGGAAACAAATTGTTTTCCCGGCTAATGTTTGCCAGTGGTTCGAGAAATGAGGGGAAAGGCAAAAGAGATTCAGTCAATTCAAGTATGGCACACGACTTGGCTATCCTTGGTCCAATGAAATGTTTGGGGTAATGTCCGTAGTAGTTATTAAAATCACACTCCTTCACACTGAAACTGCTTCTACGAGGCTCATGTACGCGAGAGTTCGTACGCGCATGTCGGAAACAATGGAACAGGCCAACTGGAAGGTATGTTGCCCCTTCTGCAAGTTTTTCAGGTGGTGAAGTAGAGCCTCAACCGAATTGTCCTTTGGTTCTGGGTTTTGCTCGGGATTCTCCGTTTCCACTGCCCCATCTACAGTGCGCTTTCTGTACAGGTAGAGCTTTCTCAAGAGGGACCACAATGAAATCAGCGAGCCAAACTTGTAGTTCCACGCGTGAAATTTGGATAAAGTCACCTGCCCAATGATCATTCATCGGTGGTCACTGGACAGGTATGTATACCACCAGAAGTAGATATATAGATGTACATAATGTTTACAGATATAAATGCCACAACAAAACCACACCGAGGAGTGAACAGAGAAAGTATATAACACACCAAGGTTGAACAGGTCGTTTCGTACAGTCACCAGGACAAAATAGGTGGAAACCTGCATAAGGAGTCAGAGAATATTAACTAAGTAGGCATCAATCAAATATCAATCAAACTATTCAAACCTCCTAGCCTCCTGCGCGTGAGACAACCGTTCTGCTTCCCGAACCAGTCTGTCGTGCACATCTTCTGGCGTAGAGGTTTTTGGCATGTTCAGGTCCCAAACGATCTCGTCCAAACCATCTTGGAACCTGGTGGAAGACGGTGAAATGAAAACATTTGATTTTTACCCTTTCTTTTGAGCAGGATGTTACTTACCTACTTTTGTGGGGCTTTTGTTTCTTAGTTCGTATCCCGTAACTATAACACTGTCTTTTGCGCGGCATCCCAGGCAAAAACAGCATCCACTTTGAATGGGTTGGGCAAACTACGAAAGGGATATGTAGAGCGTAATTACTGATATTTTTGGGGGTGTTAATCTCAGCCTAGTGTCTCTTCACTGGCTGCTGGAAATATGGTGATGTACATGTGGACAAGATCACACATTTGACTGTGGAAGTCATAGGATGCAAACGGTTTCCTGGATACCGAGAAGACATATCTCACCGCTGCAACAACACCTCAGCAGAGAAGAGAGGCTTGAATAAGATTGGTCACTTCTCCTCTGGGTCATAAGAGCTAATTTCAAAAATATATATGTGTCTTTGTAGAAATGATTACAGTAATGAGCTGACATATTATTCTAACAGCAAAGATTAAACTTAGTCTTGTGAAGAACACGCGCTTCTGATGCCTCAAGCTTGTGGGAATACCCTTAAAGAATATAAAGCCAAGGAACCCCATAAACCAGCTGCCTGTATTGCCAGTTTTGCGTCGTTGACGCTACGGTGATGGAAATCTTGACGTCGAATCATCCGTAGCTTCAGACCAAATATGCATTGGTTCAGCCATTTGACCCTCAAAAATTCAGAGATATGGTTTGGCAAAGGGTCCGTACCACGGGTTAAGAAGTACAAACCTAACCCATATTAGTTACAAAAGTAAAGTTTAAGCGGAAAAAAACTGCTTGGAGCAATATCGAGTTTCTGTTTTCGTTCCTCATCAGCTGTGCAAATTAGCAATGGTAACTTGCAAAGTGCATCTTCAGAACTTTGACGTCCCGGTGGCAATACTTTAGGTAGAAATGAATCCATTCCCACACAAGGGGCTAATGCCTGAGCAAGCATTTGCAGTTGTTTGTAACTGCCCAGTTTCTCAGCTTTTGCCGTGGACCGAAGCTTACTCATGGACCCTGGATCGATTTGGCCAGATTTTTCCATCGCCTAAGTTCAGGCCAGACTAGGGCTATGGTGCAGGGTGATTGGGGGTACAACCAAATTTGGGTGAGTGATAGTATCCATTCAGTTTATTTTGCAAGCAAGTTGACTGAAAGGTGGATATCTGTAAAGATTCTTTCTCATTAGTGCTGGACGGTTTTTAGACTCTGGTTTGATGTTTGGCTGTGGGAAACAGAATTCAGAAAGCACTGCTGCTAAGTTTCTGCAGCTTTGGCTAGCAGAAGTTGTTCCTCCACGGCGTCTCTTTGTTCAAGTGCTTGTTCAGCCGACAAATCTTCAGGGTTGTCGATCAGCAGGGATCTGTCAATAACCTCGGGTAGGTAGCAGTGCTGAAGATTGCTGAGTGTATTTCTAACTTGAATTCCTGAAATCTACTCTCAGTTGTTTTCATCTGTCCGCTGCAAGATTGTGTCATGAAATGACAACGCGTAGAGACGTGGCGCAAACTTGACGCAATGCACATGGATCACGCTTTTGGTGGAAAACAAAATCCAGGGTGCATTGTGTCAGAACCACCCAATGCTACTAAGTAGTGATCCAGAATTCATGCATTGAATCCTTATTATTCAAAATGCAGCAACTGGCGCAATTTCGGGGCAAGCCATTCCATCATGAATGGTTTCAAAATTCAACATGTTGCTTCAGCTCCAAAGCTGGGGAAGAAAACAAACTGGCAGTTTCAAAGAATTAGTTTGAAATAGGCGCTTGCCGCCTCTATCCAATCGGCCAGGCCGTCTTGATGGCTGGGCCATGGGCGCTCTGGGCTGCTCTGCCCAAATCAGGACACAGTCATAAGTAAATGTGGTCTTAAACCAATCCTTTCGGGATTTATGTTGGTATAGTGGGCAGGGCACCTTAAATACCGATGCTGATTTCAGCTTTATTCTGGAATCATGAACGTTTCTCCATGTCCCTCTCAAGCAATTCTTCAATGTCTTCACCCGGAGATTCCTGAGTGGTGGGGGGCTTGTGCCATATTGGCTGAAATGTTACCAACATTTATGGAGGTTGCGACACTAAAAATGGGATGGGGACTTTATTTGTTATATAAAAAGATTTACTTTGCATGGCTAAGGTTTATAAACGCCATAAGGAACACCGGAATCTTGTCAAAATAATCAGTCAAAACTTAGGTTGAAAACATCGAATAATCCTAAAGAATCAGAAAGCGCTAAAATTTGGTAGCTGAGATTCAATATTATGGGGCTGGGACCAGAAATTTACCGGCTGGGACCCACGGTTTCTCACAGTCTAGATCCCTGCATACCCCACCCCTAGGTGGGAGGGGTATGCTCAGCCCAAACCCTGAATTCGCTTGGGGAACTGCGCTCAGGGCTGAGCATACCCCTCCTAGCACATATTGCCAGAAATTGCCCAAAATTGCCTAAAATGCCTAAAATCTTGGTATGGGAATGCAGCAGCCCAGCTATATCCCTATTCACGTCAACGCGTCTGGAGCGTTTGGAACAGCACTCACACTGGACCCTCTGCCAGGAATTTCTTCACGTGGTGGATCAGGAGGAGGAGCTGCTTCCTCGTGGAGGCAGGAAACAGCAATCGGTCTGTGGTGATGAGTTGTTCTGAGGAAGAAAGCTGGGACAGTGACACATCCACATCTAAATTCTTTCAGTTCCTACCAAAAATATTAACTCCGGATGAGGTACACTCTTGTCATCGGCAATCTCCTCAACATCAGACTTTCCCTTATTCTGTTCCCTTTTGCGCTTGCGTTCCTCACTCCTTGACTTCACCTCGATCGCAGGGCTGCGGAGTGGAGTGGCGCTTCGTGCTGGGGAAGGAGGCGGCGCAGCCAAGAGATCATCAACCTGCAATCCAAAACCAAACAGGGGCTTGCAAAACCACAGCTTGGATCAAGATTATCAACATTGGTTGTTTGAAAATGGTCAGGCCATCAACTCAGACGTTCAAACTAGGCTCATAGCTGCTGCCAAGCCACATACTTGCTGAAGCCACACCCCGGGGAGCTGACAACATATTTCTCACCGGGCCCACAGTAAATCATGTAGTCCTTGTGCTCGTTCTCTGGCAGCCAGGCACACTTCGTGGGGTCGGCCACCTTCACCAAGAGTGGCTTTCCTCCTCCTGGGTATGCAACAATCCATTCAGGTCCGGTGTCAGACACCATGGAGCGACGATCATCCTGCGTCAGGGGCAAGCCTAGGCGTTTGTTCTTGGATAATTATATTTTTTCGAAGTTCATGAGAGGACCATAGAAGACCAAACACATCTATTTAGAGAACACATGAATCAACTTGCAGAGGCTAAGCCATGAGTTTTTACTTTGATCGGGTCATCATGATAAGAGCTGCAAACTCTCATCCGTGTCCTCAACACTACGGCCTAGACGCGTTGGCGACCGGACAGATTCAGGGGAGGCGGCACGATCACGATCACGATCACGATCAGCACGGTCCCCCCTTGACTGTGACTGTGTGAACACATCCTCAACGGTTGGATGAAACTCTTCGATGGGCAAGAAATTCTCGCAGAACTCACTGCGCACACCATTCGTGACGTAGGGCTTCTCATTCCTCAGGGGCAGTGGCTTTCAAATCAATAAATATATATGCGTGCCCCAACATCAATTAAACACTGATGCAATACTACCTTTAGTAGATAAACAACCACAGTGTTGTCAATTCAATGGATACCCCTGTTGTTTTCAATTTCAAAACGAATTCTGTTATTATATGGATACTTATTTGGTTGTGCTGGTGGTGTGTTGAAAAAGTACTGCAGTGGACAACCCCTGTAAATTTGTTTGCCCAAACCCGACCTAAAATCCCAGCGCACTTCGGACTGCCAATCACCCATTGCAGTAGGAAGGTACTTGTGCGTTTTCCTGTCACTAATGCACCACCTGCCATTCGAAGCTTGGTATACCATGATGCCATCCAAAATGGCTTGCCTCTTCTCCCGATCGTGCTTCACTCGCTCAACCAGTGTCTTCGAAGAATCTCAGATGACACGGGCTGGGTCCCAGTAAATTATATACAGTGACTTACAGTAAATCATTAATATTAGACATCCTGTCAAGAAACAAGGGTTCAGCTCACCTGTAGGAGCGTGATTCTAAAAGTAAGTATGTGCTGTAGACCTCGACTTCAATTCTTTTGCAGACTAGAAGCAGTTTGGAATCTCCTTGTCGTCCTTCCGACGCTGGTATTCATCCGCCAGGGACTCGACATAGTCGCGAACTGTGCAGCTGGTGGAAACAAGGTGGGTCAAGTAAATGCAAGATCAAAACCATAGAAATCCAGAGTGAACCTACTCCAAATGTTAATTGGGAATGCTGACTGCGCACAGGATAGAATTGAAATTTCCAAAGACATGAGACAGACTAATGTGACACAATCTTAGAGATAACATGCGTCAAATTGTGTGGCATGGCTGGCCGCATTCTTGACTCATGGCATGTAACATGATGTAACATGTAATCTTGCCTCCGTTCTTGTCGCTTGCATTGATCGCAGGTGCCTCTGTGGGGTCAATGCCCAACAGGCTCGCCAGAATTTCCTGAGAACGATGGCCGATGTGGGGTTTGCAACTGGAACCGACAAGACTGCTAACCTTCACAATGGATGTTGTTTGAACTCGGTTTCTGGTGCTTTGTTGGGGTAGGAACCCTTCTCACTCACTTCTTGAGAAGTTTAGCCTAGAAAACAAAAAGCTTGTGACATGGACATCACAATCATAAGTATCGGATGCAATGCCCAATATTTGGCAAGGAGCAGTCGTCACTTCATTGTCCAATGGCTTGATGACGTGAAGATTCCAAAGCACACCATCCATTGCCCTCAAGCACGCCTTCTTCTCATCCACGTCCAGGTCGTACAATGTCTCGATCTCTGCCATCTTTTTGGAACGGGCTGCGGGCTTAGTAGCACCAGAGCACGGTCCTGCTGCAAACGAATAGGGTGTTCACTAGATGGCTGGCATATTTCAGTGTGTCATGGGAATCTGATCTAAAATCCCATCACGATTACGAGTTCAAGAAAACAAACAAATTAATTGCATTCTCCTTTGTACCGGATATTGTAAGAAACCCGATGAGACCCGGCTAGATGCTGAATTACAATTGAATTTGAAGAAATATACGACCTTTGCCCCCAAATATACATGCAGTGTGATCTGTCCTGGACGGTTGGGGGGTGACTGTTTCGGGGCGCGCAGTGGCTGCTTGGTGGGGGCATGTTGGCGTGGTGGCGGCCCAGCATTACCACCAGGTGGGGGAGGGGCCCCTGAGTCAGGACCACCCCCACTTCCCAACGCAGCTCTTCCCAATCCAAACATGGCGCCAAAAGGAGGGAAGCTTCCCTAACACAGGAATTCAGTTCAAAACATTGACTGACCCAATGGCTTCATTAATTGATGCAGCTGACATATTGTGACACATACGAACGGTCAACTAATTTTGATACTCAGTTGACCAACAAAACACCACACAATACCTGCAATAAGGTTCTTGCGACTTCAAAGTTTCAATAAACTCGAGTAAGCAATAATAATGTAAAGAAACATTTTGCAGGCCAATGCGGATGGCTCGGCTTGTGCACAAAGGTCAAGCGCATGCAGCGCTTGCAGTCCCACTGCTGTAGTCTGCGTGAGAAGGGGGGCCAGCTTTGCGGTGTTCCTTCACCAAAGCAAAACCATATTTTTTGCACTAGTACTAAACTATATCTACTTATGGACAATTATGGATTCAAAGTAACAGTCTTGACTTGGAACACTCTGCCACAGCTAGCCCACTGAACGATGTATCAAGAAAGAACGACTGCTGTCGTTGGCGTGTACAATTTCAAAAACCAGCAGACCACTCAGTCAACCTGGCCCCAGCCAGTAGAAACAGGGACCTACTTCTTGCCCTGCTTCTTCTGCTTCTCCTGCTTCTTCTGTTTCAAGGCGGTCTTCTTCACTTTCATGACTTTCATGACTTTCATGACTTTCATGGCGGATGGGGCTGCGACTTTGGATCCTGCCTTTTTCATCTGCTTCTTGTTGCCCTTGGTCTTCATCACGGATGGGTTTCTGCCTGCACGGCTGCTGTTCGCGGTGTCCTTCTTGGTCTGCTTCTTGTTCTCCTGACTGGTTCCTGTCTTGGGACGGGTGATGATGACATAGCCACGGTTGGAAGGCTTCTTCATAACCTTCATGGCGCCAGGGGCTCGTGGAGCCACAGGCTTGGTCCACTGACCACCATCGAAGCGCCAACCTTTGGACTCCAAACCCTGCTTGGTAAAAGTCTCCAAGCTATCAGCCTCAGCACCGTAAGAGTGCTGGTGGCTCTCGTAATCCTGCCATTCCATGTACAAAGCTGCCTTGCGCTGGCGCAGGCGCTCAGCCATGTCAAGGTCCGAATCTGACTCTGAGTCAGCCACTTCCACACATGATGCGCTCAGAGAGGATACGTCAGAACTGTTGTCCTCAACCTTGTCCTTCTTCGGTGTTGCCTTTGCCTTTGCCTTTGCTGCCTTCTTCGGCGATGCCTTAGACTTTGGAGTGGTAGGTTTCGATGAAGCTGGCTTCAAGCTGCGCTTGGGTTGTGCCTTTTTCTGCACAGGAGGTTCCACAGGATGGGAAGTCTCAATCGTGTCATCAGCGACCCAGAATCCCAAATCCAACGTAACATCCGACTGGGCTGAAGGAGAACCTTTCACAGCTTTCAACGATTGGGGGTCAGAAGCATTCACTTTCAAAAGACGGTTGCCCTTGATGTTCTCCACCGGTGGCGGGGTGCCAGCATCAGAACCAAGACAGCGGGTAGGACGGTCCGGGGTCTTTGGCTCCAAAGAGGCAGTCCTAAGATTTTCAACATGCAAGCCCATTATGTGGCCATGTCTCCTGTGGGTGGACTCTGCCTACAAATCAAATTGAACTCGAAACGATTTTGGTTTGGGGTTCTTGGGGTTATCAACCTCAAACGTTACCATGCCCTAGTACGTTGCATCGCACATACTGCTAGATCGATAGATGGACAGGTATATATATATCATCATTATATTATTATATGCAACATGATTTTCAATCTAAGTTACTATATGATACAATATGATTAATATATCTTGGTTGATTACTACTTTCGTTCCTTTCTTATTTAACTTCACCATGTTTTGTTTTTCCATGGTCTCATCCATCCAAGACTCGACATCTTCCGCTTCAGCGGCAAATCTTCTGAGGTTCCAGTCAAAGCGACGTTGGACGGAGACGACATGCTGCTGATGACGGCAAAGATTGGAGAGAAAACAAGCCGGGGAGTGCGTGGGCAAACACTGGTACTTGAGTATCCAATTGGCTCTGGGAATGTTTTTGTAAAAAAAACTTATCCGTGGTAGAGATTGGTAGGACCCATACCCACATACACACCTACATGCACAACGTGCCAGTGATCCAACTTTCAATGAACATAGACTGGACAAGTCCGGAAACTGCCAAGTTGCCAATAAATATGCAGCTGAGAAACTTGTGGGGGACACGCAGCTAGTCGTTGAATTTCAGGTGACCAGAGCATAACCAAAAGCGTCTTTCCCACGTTTGCACTGGGGTTTCCACCATCGAAGCACACCTACGAGCCGTAGCTCATGAACATAGTCGTGTAACAGCTGGAATTTCATGAAGTTCAAGGGTTTTGAGATGATCAAATCGGGCACTCTCTGTTTTGTGCCAGTCTACCACTGATATTCTTAGACTCAGATTGATAATGTTGTTAATTGTTAGCTCACTCACCCACCAGCCCATATTTCAGCCAAGCTTCCTGGTAGTAGTTCAAACCAGAGTACTCCAAGCTCATCCGGCGCAGATAGGCTTTGACAAAGCCCTGAGTGTTTCAGCAATCAGACATCTAGTGGGCAATTTTGTGTTTTCCCCTTGCCCCCTGCCAAAACGAAAACTTAATTTATGTATACGACGACAAGTATCTTCAAGAATCCTTTTCTTGTTGCTCTCACACTTGAAATGCGCAAGACCATCTTCAAGTGATTGAAATTCTTGACTTATGAAGCCTTGAAACATTGTCCATAAAACAAAGGGATCTGGCATTTGCTTGAAGGCCCTCTCATTGGCAAGGGCATCAGCATCCATGTTCTGTGCAATCGAGTTTAGATGCTCAACCAGAAGCTCCGACATACGTTTCGCAAGCCTAAATCCAATCTGGGTAAAGCGGTCTCCACGCTGAGAAAGAATTGCAGCTATGAAACATCCAACATAAGGACGGTCCTCAGTTGCATGCGATAGCACACGTTGACTCGTAAACAAAAAAGGATAAATTTGATGTGCAAATTCATTTTTGAGGATCTTAGTGAAGCCAGATTGAGTATTTGACCTCTCAGTCCTTGATTTGTTTTATAAACTATTGCGTGCCCTTTTTCCCCAAAATGTTTTATTAGACAAGGGTCGGGAAAATCGAACAAGGGGAACTCGGAAGATTCACCCTCTGCTTCCTGCTGCCCTCGCAACCAGTCAATCACTGGCTGCAAAAACCCTTGCTGGAACTGCTCTGGAATGCGCACACGGCCACCCCTTACTTCCAGTTCCACCTGCAGTGATGGTATGAGCCGATGTGAGTCGCAGAAGTTGTTGGGTAATGTGTGGATGAGAAAAAACGAAACATATGTTACATGTTTGGTTTGAAGAAACACATGAATCACATTCCGGCCTCCAGTAGGACATGCAACCGGTAGGGGGGTAGATCTTTCAGTAGATGAAGCCAGAACACTAATGCTGCAACGGTCCTGGGTCCAAGAATTGAATCGCCACAACACATTTTCGTCAATAATCAAAATAAAAACAAGATCCCTGACTAAGAACAAAGTGTGGTTTATTATGGACAAAGTTTCTGATGTTTGCCATCTGCATGACGGGTCATTACCCAGTGAATGAGCTGCGTCATCAGGGAGCTAGTGGGGGACATCATTTCTGTAAAGTCATCATCCAGTTTCTTGTCTGGGATAAGTTCAGAATGATATCGTGGCACGCGGTTTCGTTGTCTGCCGCAAACCTATGCCGCCGAGAGCGCTGAGAGAGAAAAACATGGTATTGTGTTGAAAAATTAAATCCTATTGTGTTGTGGCCGCTGAAAACCCCTAATTTCCCAAACAAAAATTCACTTAATTTGAGTTAAAGTTCCACCATTGGCCCCGCTTTTGCCAGTCCGAAGATTGTGCAACACAACTTGCCCAGAGACAGCTTACTCTTGTCTATCACTCCCAAATATTGCCTTTGAGAGTCCCCAAAGGCAACGGAGAAAAAGCTCTTGACTGGCCATAAAATCTCTCCAGATTCCGTCACACAACATTTGAGTTGGCTGATTGGACCTGATGAAGATGTCAGGAAGGGAATTGCCATTGTAAATTGAGCCAAATCAGGCTGCAAAAATGAATTTGGCCTCACTTAGCTGCCAAATTGTACTCATACGGGACACCAACTTGAAACAAAACGCGAATCAAGTGGAGAAGAAGGAGAGGTAAGCACCTCAGAAACAGTGAAAATTCATGAAAATTGCCCCTTTCAGGGGTATGCTCAGAAAATCTGTTCAGCTGTTCTTAGAATATTGTACTTTCTGATATATGTATATATATATAATATTCCAGCTATTGATCAATCAAAACAGATATTGGCTAAATAGTATAAAATTATATCCCTATAGCTACTATATATAATATTGATTCTGATAGCTGCAAATCAAAGGCTAATTGATAATCGGAATTCGGGAAGTCATCTGTTACCAATGGATCAACGTTGATCCATGCAACTGATATGCGATAACCATTGATTACAATGGTAATTTGCTAACCAAATGTTCATTTTGGTTAATAATCAATGGATATTAGTTGATTAATCAAATAAATATCAACAACATATCAACAAAATATCAACTAACCATAAAATGTCAACCATATCAATCAAATCAATTTCTGACATTTTAAGTGGATCCTTGCAATGAGGAAAAGCTATTATCAGCCTGAAATATTGGGGAGTTAACAGTTGCCGCAATTCGTGAGTAGCCTCCAGCAAGCTAACTCCATGATCCTCCATGTATATGTGATTTTCCAGCCAGCCGAGTTTGAAAAAACCCTCCAGGCTATCCGCAATACATTGAATCCTTGGTGGGGCAACCCATTATCTCTCCAGAAAAAACCCTCATTGAATCCCATGAAATGACCAGTTTCTTGGTTTTTAGGTGAGATCTCCACTGGCCTATAGCTCATATTGCTTAAATCCAATGACAATCGCCTGAAATCCCATCATCCTCCATTCAAAAACCGAAAAATCACCATGAATTCCCATTTCCCCATGATTTCCCCATGGATTTTCCCATGGATTTCCCCATGGCAAACTCGCCTCCAGGTCCGCGTCGGCTTCAGTGGCAGCATGGTACAAGCCTCAGCGATGGTACCGAGAATGGAGTTACCCTCTGGTAAACTAACAGTTCGACCCTGGCAGTCATCGGGGTTGGTTCAGATTAGTTTCCATTAAAATTAGGCTATGTTCAGGGTCGAACTGTTAATTTACCAGAGGGTATGTTTTTAACAAAGAACAATGAGGAATAGGTATATATTTATGAAGAATATATGCAATTATATAATCATCATTGTAAGAGATACTGTGGATGGGCCAGCGAAATCCTGCAGCACCAATTTGGGATGGTTGAAACCCCAACAAAATAATGGGATAAACCACCGTTTTCAACTGGTGCAGGATTTCGCTGGCCCATCCACCTTAGGGAGTTCATGAATGAACATATGAGAATTGATGGACATATTCATGGAAATGTATAGTCAGAAAATAACTGTAAAAACCAAAGAATATGTTTACTAGATCAAAAAAACAAAGGGTCAGATATTTATGTTGTAGTATAAAACTTGTATATGAAACATGTTCAGAAATATTCAGAAAAATGCATCAATGATTCAAAAAAACAGAACTGTTCATGTTTATGCAGAGACTCTGCAGAGATACATATTCAGAAAAAATAAGTATCATAGTTATCAAAAAAACTAAGACAGTAAGTAGGACAATCATAGCACTGATAATAATAGATACATATAGTTAGATAGTAAGGTTTGCATAGGTTATCAATATAGTTAGAACATTAGCGTGTTTTTGTGTTACTGTAACATTAAAAATGTAGTATAATGCTTAGATTGGTGATAATTAATAATAGTTATCCTATATATGTACTGTGTATAAATATATATATTCCTATATACAGTAGAAAAAAAGAAACAGCTATCTCTCAAAGATAGAAACGTAATTCCCTATTGAAATTAGTGATAATTCACTGATCTGCCTTTTTTTGTGGCACTGTACATTGATCAAACAACCCCAGTCCAAAGATGTTGGTCAAATCCCCATATTTTTAAGGTGAAATTACTCCCATTGTGATGGTAAATTGAGAACCACAAACAATGAAGTAACACATAATTACCCTCTGGTAATTTAACATAACTATGGAAAATCACCATTTTTAATGGGAAAATCCACTATAAATGGCCATTTTCAATAGCTATGTTATATAGTTTACCAGAGGGTAACACCTAATTAAGATTTTGGTTGGGCTATATGCCAGCTGCTATCTGAATATGGACAACTCCACCAAAGTGTTCACGTGTTCCCTTCGGGATCCAGACTGAGCATCATGACGCTCCTGAGAGCAGCTGGATCGACAAAATGCATTGTTTAGGATGGATGACAGGTGTACCCTCTGGTAATTTAACAGTTTGCTATTGAAAATGGCCATTAGTGAGTTTTCCCATTAAAAATTGTGATTTTCCATGTTTATGTTAGTTTACCAGAGGGTAAATCAATGAAAATTATCTTGAATAATGATGGAGTTCGTCAATGGTTGGAGGACTATCCCATATATGACATGGAAAAATAAAATTCATGTTTGAAACCACCAACCAGAATGAAAGTTGTCACAACCTACCATGATATTCAACAATCAATCTCTCATTGTTGTGTGTGGAAGGGGCATTTTCACAATGTGTTGCTTGCAAATGGGATGTTAACATCTCAATATCTTGACACAAACACACGAGAATAGGTAATCGGGTTTATACTATTGTTGTTAGTTTGATTTAGTTTGATTATTATTACTATTAATCATTTACTACTTCTATGATTATATATTGTTATATTTCTACTGTTACATATCATTATTCTTACTATTTCATTATAGTCACTATTTTATTATTATTGTTATTGTTGCTATTATTACCCTCCAGTAAATTAACATAGACCCTGGTAGATACGGGTTGGAAGATTAGTTTCCTCTAAAAATTGGTGATTTTCAGGGTCTATGTTAATTTACCAGAGGGTATGTATATTTCTATTGCTATTACCACGTGTTGGCCCCGTGCGTCTTTCGCATCGAACACGAAGCCGTGCTGTTTCTCCGTTTGGAGCTGATCTTGGGCCAAAAAATTGGCCCAAGGACTTGTTGACCCGGAAGCCAAGAATCATGGAAGATGTATATTATGTATAGTGTTTAGACATACAATATATATATATATATTTATAATGATATCATTATATATATATGATAATATGTGTGTGTTATGATATCAAAGTATATCAGATGTATGTTCCCTAATAGATTCCTGAAGTAGTCGTTTTCCAAATTGGAGAAACAAACCATGATAAATCTAGCCAGGATCCTTGCACCAAGGCTGTCAGCAGCAGTAACGGTGCCCAAACTCCACTAACTCTCTGTCCAAATGGGTATGGACCTGAAAATGGGGTATACCCCCAATGAAATAGCCCTTTTTTATA
Organism: Cladocopium goreaui; assembly: GCA_947184155.2. Classification (NCBI taxonomy): domain Eukaryota; class Dinophyceae; order Suessiales; family Symbiodiniaceae; genus Cladocopium; species Cladocopium goreaui. The sequence continues at coordinate 713,870 of CAMXCT020000680.1, read as the reverse complement.
GTAGGGATAATGATCAGCAAAACCATTGGGTTAGTAGGGATAATGATCATTAACGTACACTATTTTCAGACAAACCCAAATGTCTGCTCTGGCAATGCACAGTGATCAAGCCAGAAAAGCGTGGTGCCCAAACACCTTGAGAGATGATGACATCCGCATGACATACGATATGGTTCATATATCCACGATATGGATCGGGCTGCGCAATGTGATATTCAACGACTTCGTTGGGTACAATGAATTCATGCCAAGCTGATTGTAGATCACCTTCCCAACGACGCCAATCCTTCTGGGGCTCCAAAATGCGTGGGATGGCATTGCGAGGCAGATGTTCATGATGTAGGTACCACGTGCGGCTATATGTTTTTACACAAGAAAAAACACAGAGAGTTTCGGCAACAATTTCCCTTGGCAGGTCCAAGGAATGATCCCAACTGGAAAGCAGAATATCATAGAGCCATAAACCTTACCCTCTGGTAAACTAACATAACTATGGAAAATCACCATTTTTAATGGGAAAACTCACTATAAATGGCCATTTTCAATAGCTATGTTAAAATACCAGAGGGTAGCCAACATGGGCCTTTCTTACACTAGGTCACTAGGGGATCCCGAGTCACCGGCTGGTTGTTTCGATACGAAAATGCTTAAATGATTGGATGATGACTGGGGGTTCCCCCACAACTTAGGAAACATCTGATTATCATGTCATCCAGCATCATGAAACTGGTGAATGGATGGTGAGTGGCTAGTTAATGGTGATTAATCGTGGTTAATGGATGGTTAATGGATGGTTATTGTAATGTTATATAACTGGTCGGTGGTTGACCTACCCCTCTGAAAAATAGGAAAGTCACTTGGGATTATGACATTCCCAAGATATGGGAAGCCATCAAATTCCATGGTTCCAAACCACCAATCAGGTCTACTATAACTCTAGTTCATGAGGGTATAAAACAACTTGGAAGTGGAGAGTCTTAACTTGTAGGGGGGTCTTACTGTATCATACCACCCCCAAAACTGGACCTCGCATGACCCTTGGTTTGCAATAGTTGACCCGTGGTTCGATGTTCCACAAACTATATCACTCTACATTGGGACTCAAATGACTCCTATGTTGTATAGCCAAGCTCCAACTCTATGAGTTGAAGATAGTCAAAACTCAGAACATACCCTCTGGTAAACTAACATAACTATGGAAATCACCATTTTTTCATGGGTAAATCCAGTATAAGTTGCCATTTTCAATGGGTAAATCACCATTTTCTTTGGGATTTCTCGCCGCAAGCGACGAGGGGCGATTTGAACATGGGCCAAAAGTGGCTCCAGAAGAAATCCATGCCGCAATGCCCTGGAGGCAACGGTGGACCGCAAAGAATTTCTGTGGGCAAATTTCTGGTTAATGGCTAGTTAATGGTGGTTAATGGATATATATCTGGTTGGTGATTGACCTACCCCTCTGAAAAAAATGAGTTCGTCAGTTCGTCAGTTCGTCAGTTGGGATGATAATTATTCCTAATATATGCATGGAGAAATAAAAAAATGTTTCAAACCAGCAACAACTACGATTCTAAGAACTTATTAACCATCTATCATTCGGCTGGTCGTATTTGGGAGGCGGTTAAAATCCCTATGATGGAATTGACATCTGATGTTGTAGGCAATTTGCCACCTATTTACCTTCGCCGTAATCAACGCCACCAAGTAAAACCACACTGCTTCACCTGGTTGAATATGAGTCATCAGACAATTACTTGGCGAAATCACATCCAAGTACTATCATAGAATTGGATGATGGGAAAATTTAGAAACCGGAAAGCCCATCAAAACCATGATGGTCAAAACCAGACAGTTTCCGGTTAAGATTTTCCCCAACAAACCAATCCAAGTACCATTGGTCACTTTTAGGATTGGAATTTTCAATGGAGCCCCGGAGACCGAGTCATAAAATGTTGGTCAGCGGCTCCCCTTACTTGGATAGTCCATGATAGTTCCCTATGACTCAAAATTCATGGAATTGTGGATATAGTTATATATATAAACTATATATATATATCCAGGGACATTGATTAATTGGATTGTATATCCACAATATTATATATACATATATGGATTTCTGAAAGCTGGAAAGTTGGGACGACCAAGCACCAATTGTTGCTACCCGCTGGTGAACAACGTTTACACTTTGCATAGCACAACACCACCATTTCAATAGGTAAACCAGCAAACCACCATTTTTTTGCAGGACGGGACAGCTCCATTGACAAACGATGATGAAAAATGGGGCCAAGCGGACGGGTTTCTCACGTGGCCATTGGGATTGGGTTTTTGGCTGGATGATCATCGTGCATCTTTGTTGTAATATATAATTAACATATATATATATATAACATTAATAACAAACATTAGCAACTCCATAAATACATATCATATCTGGATGGTGGTTGACCTACCCCTCTGAAAAATATTAGTCAGTTGAGATTATTATTCCCAATATATGGAAACAATGTTCCAAAACCACCAATCAGATATGTACGGGCAGAATCACTTTTAAATCTAATAATTCTGCGTGAAACAGCAGGCCATCCCTAAAAGACCGGTGTTCATCGCTCTTTTGACGTCAGAAACTATCACGGTAAAACCTAAGAATACTCTGAAAAGAACAGTAATTTATAGTTTAATGCCATGAAAATAGATGATCAGTTTCCCCTTTGTTTAATCATTAAGGCCCATGTTTTTCAACCACACGTCACTCACGTCACTTGGCACCTTTCCGAGCGGTAAAGTGAAGATAGTGCTTCTGATCAAAGCCTTGCGTCAGGCGATGATCATCGATGTCCATCATGAAGTAACCGCCTGCGCATGCGTCAAAAAAGGGTTCCTAGGATTTAAGGGGATTTAGTAGGATTTGATTGGGTTCTATAGTGGGATCATTATGGGAATAATGGGATTTATAAGTTTCTATATATAGTATCATATAATATTATATATATACACACGTATTATATCCCCACTAATTGGTATTGCATGGGTTATTCCACCATTTTGTGGTGGAATGTTGTGGGAAGGGAATCAACTAAATCGAGGCCACGATTCAGGGGCGATTTTTTCTGACAGATGCCTCAAAATGGAGAATTCGTGATGATTAATTGTTTTTATAGCGGTTTATATGTATTTAACATGATTTCAACAACTAAAAAATGCAATCTTAATGCGATATACCCTTCAGTAATAAAACATTGCAAGGGAAGATCACCCATGTATATACAGTATATATACATATGATTTTCCTATCAAAACCTCCGTTTATGCAATTTCCAATTGCCATGTTTGATTACCGGATGGTATTTTTCAATGGGAACCTGTTGATGAACCAGTTCATTGGAATAGCATTTTTTCAGAAAAACAAAAACTAAAAATGGTCCAAAATGGTTTGACTAGAACCAGTAAACATACCCTCTGGTTAGTTAACAAAACTATGGAAAATGGGCCATTTACAGAACATTTCTGATTATCTCATCAACAATGGTGATTTTCCGCTACGTCATTTACAATATTTATAGCCAGGAAACTCAACTTTCTTATTGTAAATGATCTACAATATCAATAATTTTCATGCGTCATGGAACATCAATCTATTTTCTGATCGAAAAAACGTGACAATTCCTTAGAACCTCGGAATAACACGATGACTTTCTCGTGGGAAAACTCTCGACGAAGCTACGAAGCTACGAAGCTACCTGCATCTTTCATGGCGTCCATAGTGAAGTCGTCCATGGCTTGAATCTGGCAGAGGGACTTGGAGGGACTTGGAGGGACTTGGAGGGGCTTGGACTCCCTAGAGTGACAAAAAATTGCTGATTCAAGCAGCTAAACACTGAAAAATAAGTGATTCAACTGATTGAAAATCGAAATATTATTATGAATTATTGCTGAAATTGGGGAGAAGATCAGGATCTATGGCAGTGTTAACCCTTCTTTTGGGGGATATAAGATGATATCACCATATTGCTATAAACCAAGTGTTGACATTTTGTTGGAATTTTCATGGGGATTCAACATGATTCAACAAAGCCAAAAACAATTGGCTACAAATTGGGGATACATCTGTGTATATATATGTATATATGTATATATAACCAACGAACATTGGGTATAAGACCAGCCAGAAAAGGTGTATTTCATGGGATATGAGGGAAATCTGAGAGCCACTCCTCAGCCTGGGACTGGTGGGCTGCTTTCCTCATTTCCCCATTTCTGAACATCTCATGTGAGTCAGCAAACATATCCCTATCCCATCTCAGTATTTGGTTGAAAACGGTTTCCCGTTAGCTATGGAACTAGTTTGTAATCCCAATAAGCCAAAAAAGTTCTTAATTCCCTATTTCAAAACTAATCAGCCAAGGCCAATCAAGAAAGGTCTTTTGGTAAATTCCATTTGGTAGTGTGTCAAAACCCTGGTACCTAGTGAACCCCAAAATAGCTGGTAAATGGATGTTCATCCCACTAAAATGTATCTATAGGTATTGACCCATACCCATTTGAACCTCTCAGGACATGTCCTCCACAGAAGAAAATCCATCTCCCGTCCTCGATCTCCAGCTTGAAATCTCGGCCCTGCCTGTCCTGGCAGCCAGAAATTTAAGGTTGGCTTTTTTACCATACAACATTGTGGATACATATTTATACATGTATTCTATGCATATGTATATATAATAATAATAATAACAACAACAACAACAATAAATATATATACAGTATATATATACACAGTATATATACATATATATACAATAATATATATATATATATATAAATCATATGATATATATATATATGTATATGTACAACAAATTTCTGGGAACCTAGAGATGTCACCAGCGGCAACGGGGCGATGAAGCAGCATTGTTGCGAGGCTATGATGGGGATCTAGTCTATAAGCGAATTTTCATATCGTTGGGTGTAATGTGGGTAAAACAATGCCATTAATAGTGACTAATAGTGACTGATAGTGATTGTAATAGTGACCATAATAGTGGCTAATAGTGATTAATACCTTATTAATGTGGGTAAAACAATTTCATAAACCATCCCCCAGTCATCACCATCTTTAAAGGGTTGTATAAATAAACCATTCCCAGTCATGGGTGGTTGATGCATTGTTTTAACCACATTAGTCATCATCAACAACTATGATGTAATAGCCATTCATCATCATTAAATCATCACTAAATCACCATTATTGTCCAAAATCACCAAATGGGGTATCCCATTGATAAAAATCATCAATTATCATATATCCAAGAGTTATTGATATAGCCCATTTGATATCCCATTGATATGATATTTATCCAGTTATTTACTACACATTGGCTAAGGTTCACCAGGTCAATTCGCCCAAGCATCCCCATAAAGACGGAAATGGCGGTGTATAAAAGATGGGAACATCAGAGGAAACCATGGGGAAAACATGGGAAAATCAACTATAAATAGTGAATTTTCCAGCAAGCCACGTTTGATTACCGGAAGTTGCAATCACCTTCTGGCTAAGAAGTACATAGTAATTTACTGAAAGTGAACCCTAAGCGAACCTTCTAAAGTAATGAAGCAAGTTGATCATCTTACCTTGCCTAAGCATAGGGTCCTCTGAACATAAATATCCTCTGGTAATTTCACATAGCAATGAAAAAAATATATGTTGATTTAGTTCGATGATTTACCTATGAAAAAGAGTATTCCCTTTACCAGAGAGTATTACCTTTTTGTGTTTCTTTTGGTACACCCCAAAAAAGGGCACGCAAAACTAATCACCGACTCAGCCCAGGGAAGGGACTCAACAGTCGTCTTCGACGGATTTTGAAGGCATCCTTTAAGTACTGGCTATTTAAGAACGGGATTCACCGTTCATGGATTAGTACAATGAACATGATATTATATAATATTATCACAATCCATGAAATATGAATAAATATGATATAGTAAGGCCCATGATATTTGCTTAGTACAATCACTACAATCCCCAACCTAATCATCAATTTTCCACCAATTTTCCCAAAGTCCCAACCTAATCATCAATCAACCGCAACCGGCATATTGAACACTGCTCATTTCATATACAGTATCCAATCATTCAACGGGATGATCTCTAAGATTCTGTAGTGGATGAAAATCACCCAGGAAATCTTGAATATTTCAGGCCATATCCCCACAACCCTCCATCAAACATCACGGGAAATCAAAGATCGCTGGAAAATATCCTACGAATGGAGCTATTGCCCTCTGGTAAACGCTTGCATAACGAACTGGAAAGATCCACCATTTTTATTGGCTAAATCAACAAACTTTCGACTGGGCCATGGCTTCAATGTCGCAAACTGTAAACGTTTACCAGAGGCTAATAGGAAAATCGCGTACAAATGGACAAAATTTACCTTCCAAACTGTTTGATCTGTCGCTATGTGATGATTCAGCCCTACTTTCGCTGTTTCCCAACAGGTTAGTCCACGTTGAGTGGATAAACCCGACAGATCTCCCACACCGATATCATCTACAGCAGGATTTGATTTTTCGATATTTTTCGGCTAGTTCACCACCAAGTACCCGGTTTATCACCTCCATCAACGAAAAAACACAATGTGAGGTCCCGTTTACGATAGCTAAGTTGGTGAACATTAACTACCATTTCATTGTGGTTTATGATACCTATAACATCCTATAACTATACGTAATATTCATGGGGTTTAGAGAAACCAACAAACATAATTGGGGGGCCCACACTGTAGATATACAGTATTTACATGTACAATGTGGGGCCCCCCAGTTATGTTTGTTGGTTTATAAACCTCATGAATACTATAGGTATCATAAACCATAGTGTTTCATGGGACTCCCATGTGGCCCCAACTTAGCGATTCCGTGGCCACTGGGGCCCCACATTGTAGCCCCTACAATTTCTCCAGCCATCCTCACGTCCCCGGCGACACCCACCTTCCACCCTTCTGCCATGCTTTCGAGGGTGTGGCAGACTTCACCTGAACGAGCGTGCCAAGAATCGTTGTGGATGGAACATTAAGGTAAAACAAATAAATATACATATGATGTTTTACATAATGTATATATATAATAATATATTTATACATAATATAATATATATATATATATGAATATGATATTAAATGCCAAAATGGAAAAAATGTTCTTTAACATCCCAATGCAATAGGTTTGAAGAGTTGAGCCTCTAACCAACAATCACAAGTGGAAAGTTACATCCCGTATTGTGTGTACATGTGCGTACACATACACAATACACACACACGTCTGGGCGATAATGGATATTCTTGCAAGTTGCTGCAAAGGATACTCACTCCTGGATTATGGATCACAGAATTGCTTGCATGAATGACGAACATAAATACGTACAAAAAACGTAGCCAAAAGAGCATTGCACAACCCACAGTGATGAGTACATAATGTCTGAGCGTGGTCAAAAGTGAGTACCCCATAGTGGACAAATTCATAGTTTCAACATGCTGGCGGTTTCAACAAACCAAAAAAAAACCTTCTTCAGTTGAGGTTGCTAACATCCAATTTTGGGGATGAAATAAACATGAAACCAACCAAAGCTGCTTCACATCCCCACAATTCGCTGGAAATGGGAGTATACATATATGTATATATTCCCATTATATCCTATATCTGGTCATATCAATTATATAATATATACATATGTACATACATTGTATCCAACATGTTGAACGGTCAATCCCATTTGCAGCATCCATCAATCACGAAACCGCTGCGGCCAGAGATACTGTTCTCCCAAATCCAGCACTTTCGCGGACCTCGGGCCACCAGGAGGGTAGCTGAGTGATGGCCCCGAGTGATGGCCCTGCCACAACAACCATGACTGGGAATGGCTTTTACAAGCCATTTATATGAAAATCTTGGGGATGGTGGATGATGGTGGCGGGTGAATCCCACATTCAGCAAGTGAGTTTAGTCCACTGACTAATGGGTTTTTTGTATGTTGGCAATCAAGCGGCTGCTAGAGCAAGGTGAACTACTGCAGATGGGTTGAGTTTGTTTACAACTAACGCTTTCATCAAAGTTGAAAGATTCAATAAACAGGAGACACAACAATTAGGATGGTTCACTGTTCCAATTATTGGTCTGCAACTGTAGGATTTCCAACGTTCCAGGAGTTATCTCCCAATGCGCCACTCGATCACCTCGAGAGGGGGATAGGATCGCCGAATGGTTGATGGTTTACAATGGAAAATCCTACTCACATGGATGATTTCAGGCTACCCCTATTTTAGGAAACCACCAAAATTGTGTTTTACAACTAGCAGAAAGGCTTGCTGCGAGCATTTTATGCCATAGTTGGGGATATAGTTCACCATACTTTATCACAGTTCTATTCGAACTTACAGGGCTTACAAACCCCTTTATAGTTACCATCTGGTTTTTTAACATAGCCATGGAAAATCACCATGCTATTAATAGGTAAACCACCTATTTCAATGGGCCATCTATACCATGGCTATGTTAGTCATAACCAGAGGGTACATACAGTTGTACCTGTTTGATCATCAACATACTTTTCATTACTCCCCATGAAATTTCACCAAGCTTACAGATGACTTTCCCATGAGAAAAATCCCCATCATAAACCCTGAAAAAATCCCATTCTAAAAGCATATCGTCCCATTCAATCCCATGCAAAACCCATGAAGCCCATTCGAAATCCATACCATCCCATATAAATCCCATATTTCTAGCCATATTCTCTATATATATATTATATATAATCATAAAATCTAGCCTATACCCCTATACTATCCCATGTTTCTATATCTAACATGGCCAATCTTAGATACCCTGCAAAAAATGACAAATTCTTAGCTGGTGAAGTAGTAGATAATCCATTGATATCAAAAGACTACATCCGCGAACCTACGGCTACCCTCTGCTCAACAGCCACATAACGAACTGGAAAGATCCACCATGCTATTAATGGATCAATCCACTATTTCTATGGCCATTTTCAATAGCTTGTTGTATGTTTACCAGAGGGTAACTTCCCCATCCATCCCTACACCAAGACACGTTGCGGCACCTGTACAGCGCGGTCCATCCACACGGGTTCCAGCTCGAGGGCCGTTCTGGCGAAGCTTTCAGCCTGGCGAATCGTTCAAAAAGGGGTGGATTTCGGAGGGAAAAATGGTGATTGCATGGTGGATTTAGTGGGATTTAATAGGATTTCATGGTGATTTATTGGGATTTAATGATGATTTACTGGGATTTAATGATGATTTACTGGGATTTAGTAGGATTTGATGATGATTTACTGGGATTTAGTAGGATCTGATGATGATTTACTGGGATTTGATAGGATTTAATGATGATTTACTATTATCGCGCACGGTCTCTCATGCACAGGGGCGGCTGGACGCAGGCACCGTGTGTTCAAGGGTCAGAGAACGATGCTTTGGTTTCATGTTGAGGCTTGGCAGATGCCTATGCATCAAACGGCTTAGAAAAGCCTTGGGAATTCACAATCGGTCTTCCCCCAACAAACCTAAGCAAACATGCAAGAGCGGCCTCCCCCGTGGAATGCGTCACTCCCATCTGTACACACTTCTGGGGTACGTGAATGCCAACCGTGCTCAAATGAATAGTGGTTGTTTGACCGATGTGATCTCCTTGCCCAAACAAGTGAGTATCGACTTAAAATAACGAAAATCCGCAGCAACAGTGGGATTAGAATACCTGTTGTGAACACCAGGAGCGGCCAAAGGCCCACCTTCAAATTCCGCCCATCCATAGGCCGCAAATATGAAAATCAGTGGAGGTAGAGTACAAGCTGCGGTAAGGCCGATGAAAAACCCAGGGGAGTGAAATCTGATGCATGAGACGCCAAGGTTTGCAACGATGAAATTGACGGGAGCCGTGTGAAACGGCCTCTCCACTTGTTCGTACGCAACAACTTCTCTGGCAGTGCAGCGTAGGACAAGGAAGTCACAGTGCTGGAAAGTCCATACAGAGAACTGGTGGCACACAAGGCAAAGTTGAACAGCAAAATTGTACTGCCTTGGTTGACAGTATCTTGATGCTGCAAGCAACTCGTGGCAACAATGCTCAGCACTTGTGACAATGCAAGGGTGATGGCAGCTCCTATGTACTTTCCGAATTCATGAGAAAACCACTGCCCAGATGTCGGCTAAAAAGCAACAAATAGAACCCTATCATATCATATCATATCATATCTATAGTTGAATACATATGTATATATATATATATATTCATATACCCCATTGCATATCCCATGATATATGCACTTAAATACATTTTGTTGTTGCGTAAATCTCCTAAAAACATGGTGGTTTTCATCAGCAACGTCGACGTTTCACTACGGTGCACCGGTGGTACCCTTGGGGTCCCCCGCCTCCTGCCACGGAAGGAAGAAGTTGGTCTTGGGCATGTCTTTCATGATCCAAATGGTCTCAGGACACCGGGACGAAATCGGTGAAAGGGACGAAATGACCAACCGATTTCACCATCGAAATTCATGGTCTGAGACCTTTTAGAAATTCATGGTGCTGAAAAATGGTGGTTAAATTTATGGGGATTTCATGGTGATTTTATGGGGATTTTCCATGGTGGTTTACTGGAAGTTGATGTGATATGGGAATATCATGGGATATACACCCATCGACAACTTCTTCTGCCCCGTTCGAAAAACGGGGGATGGGGCCCCCAAATGAAAATTGCACCTCAATAGGGGAAACTCGTTCGGGGTTTCCCCTGTTCTCAGAGAAAACCACATGGCAAAACTGACCAAGGCACTGGAAGGTCACGTGGGATGTTTTTGGGATCTCAATAGATAGATTTGAAAATCTTTAAAAGATGCTGACAGATTATTTGGTTTTTTCGTGCCAAAACATAATGCATGTGGACATTTGTAGACGCAGCTAATTGACAATTAGTGTTCGTCACTTTGGAGGCTACATGTGTATTTCTTCACCTGGGGTATCCTGACCCAATGATTAAGTTATTCTGTCTACTTACTCTCAAAAGTTCAAAGCATGATCAAATTTGTGCCAAAATGAGCATCAAACAATAGATGCGAATCGGATCAACTCAAATGCAATAGAGGTGCAGTTCCAGTTGATATATAGGATATATGTGATATTATGTGATTATAGCCAGAAGGAATATGTCCCAACTTACAGTTTCTAGCACCTGCCCGTGAGTTGAGATCACCATTTGGGGATAGTTGAAATACCATGAATTTATCTGGGTCAACTATCATATTTCACTATGTATATTATTCTAGAATATCTTACATATATCACCATATATCTACCATACACCATAGTTTTCTCGATTATTTCAACCAACTTATCTATCTCTTAGGCCCCCAGCGTCGTTGGTTTTTCATTCCATCTTTAGATGAATCCACCATAAATCAGTTCGTCGTTCGCCCAAAAAGAAACCTAGTATAAAAAACTTATTTTTCTATTTCAAAATCGATTAGATGATTAGATGTCCTTTCAAAATCTTAAAATATTGCCAAAAAATGGATTTCGAAGTTTTCCCCTAATATCAAATTGAAAACCTTAACATAAAATACTTCATTTTAGACCTTAAAAGACGGACCCTAATAAAAAACACCCCGAGGTTGACTAGTTTTTATTATTAGGGGGTGAAACCCTGAAATGGTAGCTTCATGTTTAAATTGTTTTCCAAAAGGGGTCAACAAAAAATCGAATTGGCCAACCTCAAATTTTCCAAAATTGGAGACGGACCCTAGTTTTTACTTTGTGGAGGGGGTGGTGGTAATAGGGGGAAGGGATTGCTCATGGAAAACCTCATATTTTTGTTGATTAAAAATGATAAAAGCACCATTTTTCGTGGCTAAATCACTCCCCCATTTGCATAAAAACCCATCCCCCAGCTGCACCCACAATCATAAGGATGCTACTTTGGAGGCAATCACACCAGCGATCATCAGCACAAAAAGTGCAAGACCTCGTGCGCACAAAACCCGGGCACAGCAGTTTTTGGGATTTCACTGGGTCCATGGTCTGTGAGTTCAAGCCCTAGAATTTATACTGATTTAGATGGAGTGATATATAGTGATTAGTTGTTTACTTTCTTGATTATATAGTTGTTTACTCTTCTATATTTTATATGTATTTATATGTGAAATATTCCCAGGAGATATAGTTTCTGAAAAGCGATTGAAAATCTGCAGCTTTTATTCATTTTTGCGATCCACGAAAGATGCCCGGAAACTCCGGAAACTCATTGAGGGGGCATCAAACCCCGCCCGCCACCTTGCGGTCACGTTGCGGTCATTCCATGAGATACAGGTCGGTTAGAACGACATTCGAACAGATCATAGATGTTAAAATAATTCCAAACTGATATTGGTGCAAATAACTCCAATAACTATGGTTTATGGTGAATAAATAAGGGAAATCATCCCCAAATGGCCCAACAAGTAATTCAGGTTATGGTTACTATGGCTGGTTGGTGGTTTAGCTACCCCTCTGAAAAATATGAGTCAGTTGGGATGATGATGATTCCCAATATATGGAAAAATGATCCATTCATGTTCCAAACCACCAACCAGCTATAGTTTAATTTATGGTAGATATATCTATAATATTCCTATGGTTCATAAACCAACAAACATCATCAACCACCAACCAGTTGGATAGTTCGCAAAAAAACAAACATCATCATCAACCGGGAGGTTTCAACACTCAAATTAGGTCAATATTGGGGGGACCATTAAGTTCATAGTCCAAAACCTTAGGGATTGATATAAGCTGGATCAAAACGGAGGATGTTTTGTATCTACAAAGCACAAAACCATGGGCTTCACCAACCAGTAGTGTTTCGCATCAAAAGTGCAACGTTTGGTGGCTCCCAAAGCCTCGTCTCCCAAGCCTTTGGGCCAAGCGACTCAAGAGCAATCTGGAACTCAGATGGCTCAGAATGAACCTGGTTTTTTTCGGTCTGCTTGGTGGTTTTAATATCATTATGGTTACTTTTTAAATGGGATGGGTCATCTGTAAATGAAAAATTTCTATGGGTCAAACATATCATTGATAATTACCCATAATTTGCAAAATGTGGTACTGTAAGTAGTAATTAATATAGCATGGTTTTTACTATATCAATAACTGCTTGGTGGTTGTTTTAACCATCTTGAAAAATGATGGAGTTCGTCAATGGGTTTCGGATGACATCCCATATATGAAATGGTAAATAAAAGCCATGTTCCAAACCGCCAACCAGTCATGGTTCCAAATAAACATGGACCATGGATATCTGATATCTGATGGCTCCAAATCTTTCATGGAACTGAGAAAAAAGTGGTGACATGCTCTACTTCGCCAGTGTTAAATATCTGAAATGACAAGAAGCTATGTCTCCTTAAATGGCTCGGATTTGCGATCCAGGAAAGCCCAAAAAATGGTCATTTGGTTACAGTTTGCGACATAGAAAATGACCCAGTCGAAATAGTGGATTTACCCATTGAAAATGGTGGATCTTTCCAGTTCGCTTTTTGTATGTTTACCAGGCCGGGTATCTGCCCTTTTTCCATTAGATGTCGCGGATTTCTGGAAAAGAAATTTGTGGTGAAGGCGCTCGAATTGGCCAACCTTGAAACCCTGCAATCCATTGGTAAATTTAAGGAGATATATATTTATATAATTTTATATATCTATCATCACAATCTATAGATATCACAATCTATTTTGTTTCAGGTAAAATATTAACAATTATTGGTAACAATCCATTCACAATCTATTGTTTTTACCTGAAACAATCACAGGTAAACGTAACAATTACCATTCTTTGGTGAAAAACAAACGTTTTTCAATTACCGAGTGGTTTTACGATTCACCGGTTGTGCTCCAAGGTTTCTCCGACTGGCGGCTACGCGGCTACCCACCATCCCTTAAAAAAAAAAAAAAAAAACATTTTTTTGGGACAGTTCGTTGAAGTTGTATCCCTTCAAAGCCAGATATCCCAATGAGGATAATCATGAATATAGTATCTGGTTGGTGGGGGCCAACCTACCCCTCTGAAAAATGATGGAGTGAAAGTCAGTTGGGATGATGACATTCCCAATATATAGGAATATAGTTACATATTATAGTTACAAACCACCAACCAGGTATATAGTTACATATTATATATATATATATGTTGATATAGCATATAGTTACATATTAATATATAGTCATACATATACAAAACTGGTTGGTGGTTTCAACTCCTCTGAAAAATATTAGTCAATGGGAAGGATTATCCCATATATGAAATGGAAAATAAAAAATGTTTGAAACCACCAACCAGATTTGGTGATATTGTAACTAATTCATGATATTGTAATTGATGATTGTAATTTGTAATAGTTGATGAAAACCACAAATTGCAATCATCAGTTATTTGTCATAAAAGTTTAGAGTTGCCATATTTTTGGGGATTCACCAAGCAGATTGAGGTTCTCCCCTCGTACATGTGTGTATCTACATGTGCCCTCTGGTAAACTACCAGTTTGCTATTGAAACTTGCCGTTTATAGTTGATTTACCCATTAAAAATTGTTTTTTTTCCACGGTTACGTCAGTTTACCAGAGGGTATACCACGGCTGAAAAAACCATTTCAATGCAAACGGTGCTGCCCTCTGACTTGTTCAAAAAAATGCGAAATTTCATTCGCCACACACTTCTTAAATTCCACCTGAAGTTCTATCCAATGGCCAAAATCATATCATGTCGAAAAATGATTAAGAGCTATTAAATAATTTATATTGACAATCATTCACCATGATTGATCATTCTGAATCATTCTTAATCACTATTAACCACTATCTTAAAGGGGTTACCCTCTAGTAAACCAACATAGCTATTGAAAATGGCCATAGAAATAGTGGATTTGCCCATTAAAAATGATGATTTTCCATAGTTATGTTAATTTGCCAGAGGGTATAGCTTGTTCAAAAGCGCACCTCAAACCTTAAGATCGACTTCATGACAAATCTACTTGGTGCGGACCGAGGCATCCTAAATGCAGAAGAACCATATTGTGACGCAACATTAACATCCTCAGGAATGTGTGTATATATATATATATCTATTCATGCAAAGTATATCTCATTAGTCTATAATATATCCTAGCATAAGATATATCAGATATATATATATATATGTATATATATATATATGTATATATATATATATGTATATATATATATACACATGTATATATATATATATATTAATATGTATATCAGACATATTGGGATCATATGTCGGGTTTCTATGGGTTTCTTGGGTCCCCCTATCTATCGCCATCCATCACTCAGTCGCCAAGTCGCAGTGTGAGGTCGAAGTCACAGTCAGGTGCGCGGTCGGGGACGTTGCAGCCCACAGTCGTCATGGACACGATGAGAAACCTCGGCGTCGTGAATGGACGGTGAATGGCTGGTTAATGGTGATTAATGGTGGTTAATGGTGGTTAACAGTTAAAGGATGGTTTATTTTGGTTAATGGTGAATGGATGGTGCCCCAGTGAGCTGTTCACGCTAAGTTGGTGCCTTCATAACTCCAATTTCACTATGGTTAAACCAACAAACATCACTGGGGCACCACCTTGCAAGATATACATGATCATACTTCATCCAATAAATATGTAAAAGATAATGTCAGATTATGTGTGTATATATATATATTATAATTGTTTTAAGAAAAAAAGGCAAAGGAACACAAAACATGAAAATCAATAAAAATAAATCAATATAATAGATAGGGAACTAATAACATATATAGATAACATATGATAAAATAGAATAGAGTTGAGTAGAATAGAAGGGAATAAAATACATAGATAAACCAATAAGAATCAACAAAACGATTTGCGTACATTTCGAACCTCTATTATTCCATAGAGTATTTGGCTATTGAATATGGAACCTTTCGAACATCAATGACGAACATGTGTTGGTATATATTCGTTTTAAATAATATATTATATATATACATATACTATTAATTATGTTTCATCGAGTATCATCCAACTATATACCCTCTGGTAATTTAACATAGCTATTGCAAATTGCCAGTTATATTTGATTTACCCATGAATAGCATGTGTGGATCTTTCCAGTTCGTTATGCAAACGTTTACCAGAGGGTAACCACCAACCAGAAAATGAAATCCACCATCAATTGATGGGATTCAATCAACCAACAAGTTGGAAGTAGCCACCACTCATTGGGCATTTAAAAATGGCAGGTTTGCCACCTCCAAACCAAAAAGGGGCCCAGACACACGACGGCTGCCGAGACACACGAAACAGAGATTCAGGCCCAAGATTTGTCCGGAAAAGCCATGCAAACCAACCACCTCTGAATGGCAACAGAATGAAACACAGCCCTGGAAAAGGTGAGAAATTCTTGGGGATCAAAGTATACAGAGATGGCAACAACAGTTGTCCAATTTCAGCTGACGACTCCTGACGACTTCTGACGACTCTGACGACCTCGATCGCTGATGACTCCTGACGACTCCTGACGACCCCTGACGACCCCTGACGACCCCTGACGACTCCTGACGACTCCTGACGACTCCTGACGACTCCTGACGACCCCTGACGACTCCTGACGACCCCTGACGACCCCTGACGACCCCTGACGACTCCTGACGACTCCTGACGACTCCTGACGACTCCTGACGACCCCTGACGACCCCTGACGACCCCTGACGACCCCTGACGACTCCTGACGACTCCTGACGACCCCTGACGACCCCTGACGACCCCTGACGACCCCTGACGACCCCTGACGACTCCTGACGACCCCTGACGACCCCTGACGACTCCTGACGACTCCTGACGACTCCTGACGACCCCTGACGCCCCCTGACGACCCCTGACGACCCCTGACGACCCCTGACCGACTGCCACAGGAGATCTTTGTCCGTTTTGACGCCCCTGTCTCTGACCTTTGTTCGTGTGTTGAACGTATTGGTTTGTAGGGTGGATGGGCGGGAAATTTCAACAATTTACCCCACATATTCTGTTGAGCGTATTGCTTTGTGAGGTCGAAGGGGTTAAATCATGTTAAATCTATAACAATGACTCATATGCTAAACCTATTGCTTTGTAGGGTCGAGGGAGATAAGTTTCAAAAATGGCTCAAGATGCCAATGTTCTTCACATGTTCAACATATTCGCTTGCTGTAGGAGAAGGAATTAACGAATATAAGAATGATTACATTTCATTTTGTTCATATATTCAACGTAATAATTTCCAGGGGAAGGAAAAGACACCTTAAACATGGTTCATGATGCCAACTTGTTTTATATGTTGAACGTAGTGTTTTGGTAGGGGACAGCGGGGAAAAAACATAACAATGACTCAAGATTCCAAATTGGTTGATATGTTGAGCGTAGCGTTTTAAAAGGGATGGGGGGAGATGGAGGGAGCACATTCAAACTTCAAAACAACGACTCAACATGTCAACTTTGTTCATATATTACAGGTACTGCTTTGTATTTTGTGGAGTCGACGAGAGGTTATAAATTGCAAAAATAACCCCACATGTCAATTTTCTGCACTTGTTCAACCGTTTGCTTTGTAGGGTCGAGGGGGGCTAAATTTTAAGAATAACTCGACGTGTCAACTTTCACCGTAAAAAAAAACTCGACGTGTCAACTTTCACCGTTTTTTTTTAACGTATTGCTTTGTAGGGTCGAGGGACTGTAAATTTCAAAAATGACTCAAGATGCCTTTCTTTCCATGTGTTCAACGTAATGTTGCGTCCTGATTAGTGTGTGGCCCCCCCCAAACTATTTCTGGACTCTCTTTAAAGTAGAAAGTCAAAAAATTTCTTCCCAAAAGAAAAACATATCCTCAATTAAGTAAGGATTTCAATTGGCCACAATTGAAATCTAATTACTAGTGTTTTTTTTTGCCGATGAAGTTGTGGTATTTGTAGTACTTGTAGTACTTGTAGTACATGTAGTACTTGTAGTACTTGTAGTACTTGTAGTACTTGTAGTATTTGTAGTACTTGTAGTACTTGTAGTACATGTAGTACTTGTAGTACTTGTAGTACATGTAGTACTTGTAGTACATGTAGTACTTGTAGTACATGTAGTACTTGTAGTACTTGTAGTACTTGTAGTACTTGCAGTACTTGTAGTACTTGTATTACTTGTAGTACTTGTAGTACATGTAGTACTTGTAGTACTTGTAGTACATGTAGTACTTGTAGTACTTGTAGTACATGTAGTACTTGTAGTACATGTAGTACTTGTAGTACTTGTAGTACATGTAGTACTTGTAGTACTTGTAGTACTTGTACTTGTAGTACTTGTAGTACTTGTAGTACTTACAGTACTTGTAGTACTTGTAGTACTTGTAGTACTTGTAGTACATGTAGTACATGTAGTACTTGTAATTAGTACTTGTAATTAGTACTTGTAATTACACATTCTTTAAT
This sequence comes from Cladocopium goreaui, assembly GCA_947184155.2. Lineage (NCBI taxonomy): Eukaryota > Dinophyceae > Suessiales > Symbiodiniaceae > Cladocopium > Cladocopium goreaui. The sequence continues at coordinate 695,340 of CAMXCT020000680.1, read as the reverse complement.
AAGGGTTTAATAAGGGATTGGTTCTTTTGGGAAAGGCTTGGAGTTTGAATTTGGCAATTTTGGAAAAGGTTTGCTTCCCTTCTGGGCTTCCAGGGGCTGCTCTGGCACAGCTTGCTGCAATAGTGAACCCAGCAAATAAACCTACTAAAGTGAAATGGAGCCTCTCCTGGTCCAGGGCCTTGGAAAATTGTGGAAAAGCTGTTCTTTAATAAGGGTTTAATAAGGGATTGGTTCTTTTGGGAAAGGCTTGCAGTTTGAATTTGGCAATTTTGGAAATGGCTTGCTTCCCTTCTGCAGGGGCTGCGCTGGCACAGCTTGCTGCAATAGTGAACCCAGCAAACAAACCTACTAAAGTGAAATGGGGCCTCTACTGGTCCAGGGCCTTGGAAAATTGTGGAAAAGCTGTTCTTTAATAAGGGTTTAATAAGGGATTGGTTCTCTTGGGAAAGGCTTGGAGTTTGAATTTGGCAATTTTGGAAATGGCTTGCTTCCCTTCTGGGCTTCCAGCAGCTGCTCTGGCACAGCTTGCTGCAATAGTGAACCCAGCAAACAAACCTACTAAAGTGAAATGGAGCCTCTCCTGGTCCAGGGCCTTGGAAAATTGTGGAAAAGCTGTTCTTTAATAAGGGTTTAATAAGGGGTTGGCTCCTTTGGGAAAGGCTTGGGGTTTGAATTTGGCAATTGCCTTTGGAAAAGGCTTGCTTCCCTTCTGGGCTTCCAGGGGCTGCTCTGGCACAGCTTGCTGCAATAGTGAACCCAGCAAACAAACCTACTAAAGTGAAATGGAGCCTCTCCTGGTCCGGGGCCTTGGAAAATTGTGGAAAAGCTGTTCTTTAATAAGGGTTTAATAAAGGATTGGCTCCTTTGGGAAAGGCTTGGAGTTTGAATTTCGCAATTGCCTTTGGAAAAGGCTTGCTTCTCTTCTTCTTCCAGGGGCTGCTCTGGCACAGCTTGCTGCAATAGTGAACCCAGCAAACAAACCTACTAAAGTGAAATGGGGCCTCTACTGGTCCAGGGCCTTGGAAAATTGTGGGAAAGCTGTTCTTTAATATGGGTTTAATAAGGGATTGGTTCTTTTGGGAAAGGCTTGCAGTTTGAATTTGGCAATTTTGGAAATGGCTTGCTTCCCTTCTTCAGGGGCTGCTCTGGCACAGCTTGCTGCAATAGTGAACCCAGCAAACAAACCTACTAAAGTGAAATTGGGCCTCTACTGGTCCAGGGCCTTGGAAAATTGTGGGAAAGCTGTTCTTTAATAAGGGTTTAATAAGGGATTGGTTCTTTTGGGAAAGGCTTGCAGTTTGAATTTGGCAATTTTGGAAATGGCTTGCTTCCCTTCTTCAGGGGCTGCTCTGGCACAGCTTGCTGCAATAGTGAGCCCAGCAAACAAACCTACTAAAGTGAAATGGGGCCTCTACTGGTCCAGGGCCTTGGAAAATTGTGGGAAAGCTGTTCTTTAATAAGGGTTGAATAAGGGATTTGTTCTTTTGGGAAAGGCTTGCAGTTTGAATTTGGCAATTTTGGAAATGGCTTGCTTCCCTTCTTCAGGGGCTGCTCTGGCACAGCTTGCTGCAATAGTGAACCCAGCAAACAAACCTACTAAAGTGAAATGGGGCCTCTACTGGTCCAGGGCCTTGGAAAATTGTGGGAAAGCTGTTCTTTAATAAGGGTTTAATAAGGGATTGGTTCTTTTGGGAAAGGCTTGCAGTTTGAATTTGGCAATTTTGGAAATGGCTTGCTTCCCTTCTTCAGGGGCTGCTCTGGCACAGCTTGCTGCAATAGTGAACCCAGCAAACAAACCTACTAAAGTGAAATGGGGCCTCTACTGGTCCAGGGCCTTGGAAAATTGTGGGAAAGCTGTTCTTTAATAAGGGTTTAATAAGGGATTGGTTCTTTTGGGAAAGGCTTGGAGTTTGAATTTGGCAATTTTGGAAATGGCTTGCTTCCCTTCTAGCTTGCTGCAATAGTGAACCCAGCAAACAAACCTACTCAGATAGAGATGCATTTACAGGCTCAGATAGGGAGATGAGCAAAAAATTGACTGAGCTACAGCGTTTTTGAGAAAAAATGCCTCTCAGCAATTACAGTTTTTTTTGCAAAAAAAAGGGCTCTCCCAATTTTGTTTTGCCACAAAAGCGAACCCTCCAAACAATACATGAGTTTCAGAATAATTTGGAAAAAATTTGCCACAATAGCGACCCTAGGTACTAATCAGGACTCAACATTATTGTCTTGTTGCAGGGGAAGGCAAGGAACATTTTGACATAAGTAAAGATGCCATGCTGGTTCATACACTAAACATAGCGTTTCGTAGGGGACAGGGCAGGTAAATCCAAAAGAATGAATCAACATGTCAACTTGATCCATATGTTGAATGTATTGCTGTGTATGGTCCAGTGGGCGTAGATTCCAAACATGACTCGAAGTTCCAATTTTGTTCGTTCAACGTCTTGCTTTGTTGTAGGGGAAGGTAAAGACATTTCAAACATGACTCAGGATGCCAAGTCGGTTCATATGTCGAACAAAGTGTTTTGTAGGGGGCCGGAAGGTAAATCTATAGCAATGACTCAACATGTCAACTTTCTTCATATGTTGAATCAACCGTATGGTTTTGAAGGTTCGAGGGGGGGGTAAATTTTCAAAATGACACCACGTGGTAACTTTCCGCATACAATGAACGTATTGTTTTGTAGGGTCGAGGGGGGTAAATTCGCAACAACGATTCCACGTGTCAACTTTCTTCCAACGTTGAACATATTGCTTTGCAGGACCGAAAAAGGGAATAAATTGAAAAATTGGTAACTTGAGAAATGACTCAAGCTGAGAATTGCCCCCATGTGTTCAAGATATTGTTTTTGTGGGGGAGGGCGGATGACAAAAGATGACTTAACGTTTCAACTTTGTTCCTATCTTCAAGGTTCTGACTTGCATGGAAAAGGACATGTTAAACACGTCTCAAGATGCCAAACAGGTTTGCTTGTTGAACGACTTTGAACGTATATTCTTGTAGGGCACAGGGGAGTAGATCTTTAACAATGACTCAACATGCCAAGTTTGTTCATTTGTTGAAGGGGGTGCTAGCTAGGTAGGGTCGACGAGATGTAGATCTTAAAAATGACTCCGCATGGCAAGTTTCTTCATACCTTAAACCATTTGTCCGGCAGGGTCGAAGGGACGGAAATCCCAAGCATCACTCGACATGCGAAATCTCTCCATATGTTCAACGTGTTGTTTTGTAGGGTCGATGGGCTGTAAATTTCAAAAATGACTCAAGATTCCTTTTTTCATGTGTTCAATGTATGGTTTTGTTGTAGGGGAAGGCAATGAACATTTTAACATAAGTCAAGATGCCATGCTGATTCATACGTTAAAAAAAATGTTTTGTAGGGGACAGGGCAGGTAAATTCAATAGAATGAATCAACATGCCAACTTGATCCATATGTTGAATGTATTGATTTGTAGGGTCAAGGTGTTGGTAAAATTCCAAAATGTTCAACTATTTTCTTTGTAGTGTCGAGAAGGGTAAATTTGAAAACTGACGCGAAGCTTTCTCGGTATGCAAAAGGTTTTATTTTGTAGGGTCAGTCGAGGGGTTGTAAATTGCAAAATGACTCAAGATGCCATTTTTCTTCATGTGTTCAATGTATGAATTGGAAAGGGAGGGGGGTGAAATGTTTCAAGACAAATCAACATTTCAACTTTGTTCATACGTATATTCAACGTATTGATTTTTGAGGAAGAAAGAATACTTTTTGAACATGACTCAGGATGCCACGTTGGTTCATATGTTGAACGTAGTGCTTTCAAGAGGACAGCGACGAAATCTACAAAATGACTCAATATGCCAATTTTCTTTACATGTTTAACGTACTGCTGTGTAGGGTCGGGGGGTCGTAACTTTCAAAAATGACTCAAGATGAATTGTCTTAATTTGTTCAACGTATTGTTTTGTTGAAGGGAAAGGAAATGACATTTGAATCATGACTCGAGATGCCAAGTTAACTCTAATGTTGAACGGACGTAGTGTTTTGTAGGGGACGGGCGGGCAAGTTTGTAGCAATGACCCGACTCAACATGTCAACTTCATGGTAAGGTCAGGGGGGGAATAAATTTCAAAACTGGCTCAAGATCTCAATTTGTTTCATGTGTTCAACATTCATATTGTTTTGTGGCGGGGGGAGGCATAAAAAAATTGAACTGACTTAAGCCTTCATCTGTGTTCATAGTCAACGTGTTGCTTTGCAAGGGAAGAAACGATATTTTAAACGCAACTCAAGATGCTACGTTGGTTCATATGTTCAACTATGTTAAACGTACTGTTTTGATGAGGTAAACCGATGAGAAGAACTCAGCCAGTCAACTTTTTCCATAAGTTCAACATATTATCTCGTAGGGTCGATGGGTGGTAAATCACAAAATTGACTCAAAATGCCAATTTTCTTCGTCTGTTCAGAGTATTGTTTTGTAGGGTAGGGTAGGGGGGCTGAAATATGTGAAAATAAATCAACACTTTTGACTTGGTTCATAAATTCAACGTGTTGTTTTGTGAGGAAGGAAAAGACATGTTCAACATGATTCAAGATGCCCAGTTCGTTTACATGTTGAATGCCTTGTAGGGATGTGTTTGAAAATCTATATAACACTAACTACATGTGTCAACTGTTCATATAATATATGTTGAACCTATTGCTTTGCAGGGCTGATGGAAGGTAAGTTTATTCCCCTCTCTTACGCGCTATATGTTCTGACATAGTTTACGACATACCATCTGGAAGTATTTATGGCAAATATATTCTGACATTCTATCTGACATTCTTTCTGGCATTGTATCTGACGTATATTCTGCCATTCTGTTGTTCGGGTCCAGGCGCGCTCCACAGCCTCCTGAGCGCGCGATATGGCTGTCGGGTCCAGGCATCCTGATCTCGCGGCATGGCACTCAGGTCGAGCCGCACTCCACTGCATCCACAGCCGGCGAGGAAGAAGAGAAGGAGAGGAAGGAGAGGAAGAAGAGGAAGGAGTCGCACCTTTGTTAAAATCTAGAAACCTTCACCTGGCAGGTGGGGAAAAAGAACTCAAGATAGAAGCTTTGTTCTGCTTTCAAATGTATTGTTTTGTGGAGGTTTGGGGGTGCAAAAAAATGACATAATGTGTTCAATATTCAAGGCAATTATATGCAGGGGAGGAAAAAAAACATTTTAAACATCACTCAAGGTGCCAAGTTGGTTTAATATGTTGAATGTATCGCCTTGTAGGGTCGAGGGGCGGGAAAATTTTAGAAATGACTTGAGATGACAATTTTGTTGGATCAACATATTGTTTTGTAACATCGGAAGCGCAAAAAATCTTGATGACGCGGACTCGACATGTCAATTTACTTCATGTGTTCAACATATTGAAAGGTCGAGGGGGGTATATTTCAAAAATGACTTAAGATGCCAAGTTGGGTCATATGTTGAATGTAGCGGTTTGTACAGGGCAGGAGGAAGGGGAAGAAATCATAACAATGACCCAAAATGCCAACTATGATCACATGTTCAAGGTATTGCAGTCTAGGGTCACGGAATTGTAAATGTCGAAAGCCCATTCTTTGGTGTGTTCGAGGTATTGTTTTTCAGGGGAAGGAGAGGAGTTCAAAATATAAAGATGACGTGACATTTCTACTTTGTTCATATATTCAACGTCTTGGTTTGCAAAGGTAGGGAAAGGACCTGTTAAACATGGCTCGAGATGGCTTGTTCATGCTGAACGATGTTGAACGTTGTGTTTTGTAGGGGCCAGAATGTATATATTGCTTGGTTGGGTCCAGGGGGGATAAATTTCAAAAAAAGACTCCACATGTCAACTTTCTTCATACGTTGAACGTATTGCATTGTAGGGTCGACGAGTTGCAAATTTCAATCATGACTCAAGATGCCAACTTTCTTCATCTGTTCAACGTATTGTCTTGTTGTAGGGGAAGGAAAAGACATTTCAAACATGACTCAAGATGCCAAGTTGGTTCATATGTTGAACATAGTGTTTTGTGTGGAGAAGGGACTAAATCTATAATAATAATGACTAGCAGAATGACTCGACAGGTCAACTTGCTTCATATGTTGAACGTGTTGTGTTGTAGGGCCGAGGGAGGTAGATAAAACATGGCTCAAGATAAATCAAAATGACAAGTTTGGGGTTGGTCGGACATGGTCGGAGTAAAACGACACAAAAGAAATCTGGAGTTAGTTTCTAAACTCCTGTTCGGAACCCTGCGGCGTCTTCGGGCGTCTTCGGCGTCTTCTTCGTCTTCGGGCGTCTTCGGCGTCTTCGGGCGTCTTCGGCGTCTTCGGGCGTCTTCGGCGTCTTCAGGCGTCTTCGGCGTCTTCGGTGTCTGCGGGCGTCTTCGGCGTCTTCGGGCGTCTTCGGCTTCGGCGTCTTCGGGCGTCTTCGGCGTCTTCGGAGTCTTCGGCGTCTTCGGGTCTTCGGCGTCTTCGGGCGTCTTCGGCGTCTTCGGCGTCTTCGGCGTCTTCGGGCGTCTTCGGGCGTCTTCGGCGTCTTCGGGCGTCTTCGGGCGTCTGCGGCGTCTGCGGCGTCTTCGGCGTCTTCGGCGTCTTCGGCCCGAAGTTGGGGCACCTCTACTGCCATCAATGAAGAAGGATATACTAGGGGCTGATGACATGTGGAGTGAGAAAACGTCCCCCCAACAGACCGAAAAACATGTTTTTTTGTTCAAACCTAGGGGTGGTGTGGCACAAATAAAGAAGTCACATGTTCCGAACTGTCATCTGTCCAGTCTGAAAATTCTATCATAAGTCACATTTTTCCCAAGTCACATTTTAAATTTTCCTAAGTCACATTTTCCTATGTCATCTGTCCTCTATTTTAAACAGTTTATCTGAAAATAGGACATCAATGGATACCCCATTGGAGTCCAATGGTCTGTCACCACTGCTCCTATTCAAAATAGGAGCATTTTAACGGGTGTTCCCAATATTTTTTGGACACCCAAAGAGTGATATTGGCTGTTGCTTGATCATACTTGATCTATGGATATAAGTTGGCTGTTATGATATTAGTACATCCAGGTTACAATATTGGGTACCCTCTGGTTATTTAACATAACCATGGAAAATCCCTGATAAATGGAGGTTTCAATGGGAAAATCATCTATAAAGGGGCAATTTTCCATGGCTATGTTAAATAACCAGATGGTAACTTATATAATTTCCCATCTAATGATGGATGTAACCAGCCAAGCTACAAGCCTGATATCACCACAATTCACCAGCATCTTGCCCAACGTTTCGATCACTGTGTTCTGCCCCCCATCTGTAGCGGGAGATTACCCGCAACGGTGCCATCAAACGTGGAAATCTGCGAACTATCCGACTATCCATTGGCATCTATAATATCTAATCTATCTGTCTTTCTTTCTTTCTATCTTTCTTTCTGTAGTAAACAACACCAAGTAGTAAACAACACCATCGAAGCATCATGTCTCAATGGTATTCTCAGCTTTTTGTTGGTAAAACCCTTATACACCATGGTTGAACCCCCATTGAAAAACAAATCAAAGGTGTTTGTCACTGCTTGACAGGGCCTGTCCTGTTATCCCCAAACTCAGTGTTTAACCAATTTGGAATGCCGCCAATTTTTAGACAAAGCATGACAAAACCGCCCAAATTAAATACCCTCTTGTAATTTAACATAACTATGGAAAATCACCATTGTTCATGGGAAAATTCACTATAAATGGTGATGTTCCATAGTTATGTTAAATTACCAGAGGGTATCCTCCCGCGTGATCTTGACTGGTTTCAAAACACTTCAGAACCCCATGGTATCAACCCCAGGATATTGTGCCCTGACTGCCCTGAAGTTTTCTGGTTGGTGGTTGACCTACCCCTCTGAAAAATATGAAAGTCAGTTGTTCACCTTATTCCCAATATATGGAAAATAAAGAATGTTCCAAACCTCCAAATAAGTTTTATATAAATTACTCCCAAAATTGCTAGCTCCTACTCATAAACTGGGGGGGCTGGTATTGATGGACCAACATTACTCAATGCTATTGTTCTGTATAGATTGTAATTCACCAACCTAAAACAAATTCTTGGGATAGCTACCCTAATCCTAACCAAAAACAGGACGTCGCAGTCCGTCGCAGCACTAGGTTTTTCATGTTCACATCGATTTATAGGTTCATCCCATCCCCCTACAGTAATACTAAACACCCCCTTTTTTAGGTAGCAAATATCTGTAAATAGCCTATACTCAACCATCGTTTCTGGATGGTGTTCCATGTCTCTTTGTGGGATGCGATGCTTGGTTTAGCCGATATTCATGGGGGTTTGTTTTCCGAGGATTTCCCGCGTAGGTTAAGTGGATTAAGATAATCCCCAACACATTGGATAGTATATTAATATACAATGATCAACATTTACATAATAGTTAGGGGATTTTCATGTACATGATGGTATCAATCATTAAACAAAAGGTACAATATCTGGGTATATTTCATAATATTTCACTAACCTGAATTGTTGGGCCATTTGGGGATGATTTCCCTTATTGACCATGGTTCCAGTGAGGTCGCAGTGAGGTCGTTATAATTTACCCAGATAAATGTATATAATTGTATATATATAATTACTCATTAAAAAAATGTTTACAATGGTACAATCATCAACCAACCATCACCGGTGATACCCACTTTTATATCTTTTATCCCCCACATGAATCGTTCATGATCTCGTGATTCAAATCATGAAATGATTCGAACTCATCATCAACCAAGAGGGCCCACGGCACGGGCCCCACGGGCCCCATGGCTCACGCCTTCTGATAGTGGCTGCCACCCTCGAAAAACACGCCTCCCCGGGGCATGCGCATCCTCAGTCGAAGCAGGTGCATGGATTTTAAGTCCTACCCAGGCTGTAACACTGTAGCCATTGAAACTATGGAAAAATCCATGGGAAAAATCGATGGATTTGAAGCCATAAAATCCCAACAAAAAAGACCCCCAATCGAATATGGAAGATACGGGGTAAGTCGGATATCAGACATGTTAACCCATGTGACTGGGATGATTTCCTCGTTCTATGAGGTGATACCCCGAACCAGGTCATGGTCGATGATGTTGCTACAATTGCTACAATGTACCACTTGCTGTTGGTGCTGCACCCCAGTTCTTTGCATTGTAAATCAAAATCAAACAAAGCCACATAATCTAAAATATCATAATGTTGGTATGTGTATAACTATATCCCATTCTATTCCCAGTGTTGTTGGAATGACAAACCCAAATGAGCCACATTCAAAACCACTCCCTCGGTCATTTCATTTTCTGTTTTGTTGATAGCAATTCCCTGTCCGAGGATTGTGACAATGTCCCGTATATTAGGTTGTACAATCCCCGAACCAACCATTAAATCCCAGTAAATCCCACTACTGTAAATCTCAGTAAATCCCACTAAATCCCATCCATGGAATCCCATGAAATCCCCAGTAAATCCTCATGAAATCACCGATCTGATGCTTGCTGAAACGTTCCCATCCGAGGCAAAGCGGCAGGCCCAGCAAAGACGCCCCGCCCCACATGACGAAGATCAGTGCACCTGCCAGGTCCCCCAGGTGCAGCATGGAATATCAATGGTATATCTATCACTCATAATGGTTAATAATGGTATATCAATGGTTATAAATGGTATAAAAGGAAAATCAATGGTATATAAATTATTAATGTAATGATGATTCAATAACTATGGTTTGTGATACCTATAACTATAGTTATTCATGGTTAATAATGGTTAATAATGGTTAATAATGGTATATATCAATGGTTTATATACCTATAACTATTGTATACTATATAGTTAGGATCTATCTGAAACTCTGTTATACTATAGTTAGAAGTTATAAGTTGGTGAACATAACTCCCATGAAGTTTTGATGATATCTATAACTGTTTCACATCTTCTAACTTTCTAACTTAATGGAATATCAACAGAAATCAACAATCATGGTATATAAATTTAATGAATGGGTCAGTAACTAGCCCCCGTTATGTTATCCAACATTGGGATTTTTCACAATTGTATGGACCTATAACTAATTATTGAACATGGAATGGTGAATATGGTGAATATGTATAATATATATGTATATACAATGTGGCCCCCCCAGTTATAAGTTGGTTTGTTGGTTTATAAACCTCATGAATGCAAAAAAACTATAGGCTATAGGTATCATAAACCATAGTTATGGGAGTTATGTTCATCAACTTAGCTATCTAGGGGGCCGCACATTGCATGTATTGATTGATTTATGTATTTTTTTATCTATTGCCTCTGGTAATGAAACGTGGCTTGCTGGAAAATCCACCATTGATATGATGGTTTTCCCAGAAAAATCATGTAAAACCTGCATTTAAAGGGGATTTCCCATTGCCACGGTTGATTGCCAGAGGGTAAATATCATTTCTATATGTATGTATATATATATATATCTGGGTAAATTATAATGATTCACTAACCTGAATTGTTGGGCCATTTGGGAATGATTTCCCTTATTAACCATGAATTCCAGTGAGGGAGAACAGTGAGGTCATTATAATTTACCCATATATATATATATGTATATATATATGTCCATAGTATCAAATTCACTCGGAAAAAAAAGTCATGCGCTGCATCGAGTTTATCAAAAGATCTCAACAGAAAGCTCCCAGAATTGGGAAACTTGAAACTGGAAACCCAGGAATCCCAACCAATTCGGGTTGTTTTTTGTTTCCCTTAAAAGGAACACCAACACTGTGCCATGGTCAAGGTACATGGGTAAATATTATGTAAGGTCATCCATCGAAAAAGTAGTAACCCCAGTCATCATCCATTTCAATTCTATTTTCCATGGAATAAACCATCATTTTGGGGTACCCCCATGACTTTGGAAACCCCCATATCTCTTGATATCCAGATGAAAATCGATTGATGACCATCCCCAGCGGTACACATTCCAATGTTGTTATTTAAGTTTTCAATCATATCCCCATATTAACAAATGTTAATTACATAAACCATATAAAGAACTAATATACAAGGATGGAACATATATTGTTTTTTTGTTTTTTCCGCTATATCAATTACATCCCATGAAACCTCCACCCAGAATTCACCAGGGAGCCTCCTCCATAGGTGAAGGCCCGCTGGGCAAAGAGCAGCGTCTCCCGGTGCTGCTTGGGGCCTCGTGCTGCAGAGGCGGAGTGGTGTTTTGGGGGGAGAATCCTGGCGATAAAAAGGTAAACACATGGGAAAATCCATGATAAAATCATTCAATGGGAATCATATTTCAGGCCATATTTTGGGGGTATATCCCCTGAAATTTAGCCCTAAAAAATAGGCCAAAAATATATGGAATCGGTACAAAATCATTTGGAAAATAAGTGAAGAATACACATGGTGATGTAATGGTGATCTTCCCCATGATTAATGGTGATAATACATGGTTTTCATGGGAAAATCATGGAAAGAATCATGGAACAACATCGTAATGCACCACAAGAACCATCAACAATTTAGAGCCGGCCGTTTGCCGTAAACAACTGGAACAAACCAAGAATATCCAAAAACATCCAAAAACAACAAACAACAACTTATATTTATATACATGATTACATACCGTGATTTTACATATCACTTGGCGCCTGTAAATATGTATCTATGCATATTAATCTATATGTATATATATATAAGCATATGTGTCTTTATTTGTACTATGTCTGCGAAGCTCGGTAGATATCTCCAAGTTAACCCCATTCTCCCGATTCGAATAGAGCCCCCGCAAAGGTGAACCTGCTACGCTTTGGACGCACCAAGAAATAAGGTCGTTGTCGGACTACAATGTACTTTGGTATGGGTGGAATTTGTATATTATAAATGATTTTTTTACCCACCCTCTGGACATTTAACAGTTTGCTATGGAAAATGGCCCGTGTATAGTTGATTTACCGAAAAAAAGAAAACATGGCAATTTTCCTGTTCGCAAGCTGTGACTTTACCACAGGAGAGTTGAATTCCCTGGCGACATCAGCCGGTCTCATCATCATTTCCTACACCCTACTGGCACGAGAGAACAGGTCACCAGCCACAGCATCATTCTGGTTGGTGGTGCAATAACCATCTTGAAAAATATGAGTTCGTCAATGGGAAGGATGACATCCCATATATTTATTATGGAGAAAAAGCATGTTTGAAACCACCAACCAGCTATGCATTTGGTCAAGATGTCCTGGGTTCACGGTGTCCTGCTCTGTCATATTGAAGGGGTCAGCTCATTGCACTTGCCAAGACCCCCTTGGCATCCTCGACTCAACAACTAAAATCAATTAGAACCAATTCAATTCAGCAAAAAATGAAGCAAAAATTGGTCAAAATCAAAATCAACTAAACTCAGCTAAAGTCAGCTAAACACTCCCCCAACAGATCTCCTCCCACCTAGGTCTTGCTGGGTCTCCCCGACAGACGGGTTCGCCCCTGCAGGTGACGCTGCCTTCCAAGACTGCCTTCGACCTTCGTCAAAACATCGGGCATTTTGGATGATGATTTCGAGGTGATTGGGATTTGACTATATTTGATTTATATGGATTTTTATATGGATGATCCATGATTATACCGTTGGAGTATAATCTGGATTTAGATGGATAAAATTCCATGGTATCATGTATGAAGTGGATTTTATAGATCATAATTTGTCCAAATTCAAATCTGTTTCTGTGGATTTTATGAGATTTGTGGATTATCATTGGGATTTAGATGGCGATTTTTGGAGATTTGATGGAGATAGATGGCGATTTAAGGGTCATTGAATTGTGATTTCACAAACAAAGAATGATGATGTCTCCCATCTTTTGCAGGATCCGACATTTTTCAAACCAGCGCGTTCTTGTTGCTCAAATCATCTGAAATCTCCCATGATTTTGTTGGTTTTTAAAAAGTTGCTTCTGCCTTGAAAAATCCCATCGAAGATCACCATGACATCTGAAAATGACCAGTAAATCCCATTATATGTCATTAAATCTCCATTAAATCCCATCGACTCATCTGGTTTTGCTGGGTTTCCAGGCCCATTTCTCACCTGCAAGGACTGGTTTTCGCAAAGCACCGTCTCCTGGCCGGGGGCAGGTGCGGCTGCATGGCTTTTCGGTTCGATCCGGAAGCCCAAGATTTGTGGATTTCACATAGGGAAATTAAGCCAAATCATTGACTCAGCAAGTCCAGGATAGTTGATGTTCTTCAGCAACAAAAACCTCCATTTGTAGTGGATGTTCATGGATTGTCCCATTTTTTTCGCATTATAATCCAGGGAATCATCACTATTAACCACTATTAACCACGAGGAAAACCACTATTATGTCACGAGCTATGTTTCTTTACGCTTCCTTACATCGCAGCGTTTAATTCGCTCCCTCTGCAACCACCCACCGGTTCCGCCATCACCTCTGAAAGCTCTAAGGGAGTCTCCAGATAGCACAGCACATTATGCACCGAGATGTTCTCCTGCAACGATGCTCGAAATCATTGGGACATGTTTCTCTAAAGTGGATGGGAAACCATCATATGTTATGGCCATTCTGAATGAAGGGAACCAACGGTCTATTTTCAATGCATTGCCGCATATATTGAATCGTTTCCTTGTGGGAAACCAGCAGGGTATAAACTGGAAAGCCAACGTTGCTTTATCCCCCATGGTCGGTGTATATACCGTGGCGACCGGAAGCCCACTTTTTTTCAGCGCAAAGGATGTCCACTTCATAGAGAGCTATACATGGGGGATAAAAAAGATGGAACAACTTAGACTGATCACTATTATGAGTGGATTTATTGTAGGATTTGACCAACTTCTATCTTTTTGTTGGTGCTGCACAGGGCATTTGGTCGATTCCGCACATTGATCTAAGGATGACATGAAGGAAACATGGCTACCTTCATCAAGCCACGCCCCAGCAACAAAGATTACCAACATTTATATAGAAATTTATGGATGGTTTACCTATTAAAAATGGTGATTTAATGATGATTAATGATGATTAATGGCTATTAATGGGCTATTAACTGTTATTAATGATGACTAATGTGGGTAAAACAATGCCATTTTTACCACCCAGTCGACTGGGAGTGGTAAACGTACCACATAGGACCTATGGTGATGACCGGGGATGGTTTATGATTTTTTTTACCTACATTAATCAGGTATTAATCACGATCAACCACTATTAACCACTATTAACCACTACTAACCACTATTAACAACTATTAACCACTATTAACAACTATTAACCACCATTGACAACTATTAAGCACTATTAACCACTACTAACCACTATTAACAACTATTGACTATTAACCACTATTAACAACTATTAAGCAATATTAACCATTATTAACCACTATTAATCACTATTAGTCACTATTATAATCACTATATTAGTCACTATTAATGGCATTGTTTTACCCACATCAACTGGCGTTGAAACTGCAAACCCCCGCGAAACCATCCTGGGCATATGCAGAAAGGATCAGCAGAGCGACATATTGCATCAGCCGGTCACCGAAGCGATTCTCAACTCATGGGCGAAGTCACTGAAGAAATTGCCATCAATTGTCAGTAATTCAAAAGCTGAGAAAAAAAACGCCAAAAAAAAACACAAAACACACACACCAAAAACTTGGAAAAACACAGCTCAAAAAAGAAAGAAATGGGTACAACTGGCAGTTGTTTTCCAGCCAAATGAGTTGAGAAAATGTCTGGTGATTATTCCTGTGATGGCATATAGCATTGGATTTAGTTTGTTATCCCGTCATAAATCCACCTTAACCATTAGCTTATAAACTCTATATATATAGTATCATATTATGTATCCAATACCTGTATTATCTCATTCATAAACCCGTTTAAAAACCTTAATGATTATCCTATACATGTTATCCACATCATAAACCCCTTTAATCCAATTCAATCCCAATATAATCCACATTGATAGAGCATTTTCCCATATGTTCCCCATATAAACCCATTAAGTCCATATAAATCCCATAGTCATTTTATGTGTCTTTTTCTTTGAGCAAAGCGTCAACGACGTCGGTGCGGCCGGTCGACCGTAGGTTTAAGGTATACGGTGCATCGGATTCGTGACGACTGGGGATACAATTTCGATGAAAACTCGACATTTCAACTCAACCTGTGATTTTTGATGGGTTTAAGCCAGAAGTCGCGACTGGGAATTGACCGATTGACCCTGTTTCGTTCAGGTCATAGGAGGTCTCATACTTTTTTGGCCAATGGCCGGTCCTTTTTTAATATGTAAGCACAAAAAAAACACAAAACAATGGAGAAGTTGACCATTTCGTTGAAAAAAAAAATAAATTTCAAGGTTGATCCAGATTTTGATCCGGCTGTAGCCTGATTTCTGGATTAACAAAAATGATTTAAAAAAAAAGGACCACAACATGGCCCGAGCATTCACCAAGCATAAGGCCAATTTCTATGGGTTGATCAAGCAATTTCGATCACACCAATGATCAAGCCGTTTGCATATCTTGTTCCATATAGTGTACACTCTGGTAATTTAACAGTTTCCTATGGAAAGATCCACCATTTTATAGCTGGGAAAATCAACGAACTAAATGACCATTTTCAATAGCTATGTGAAAAATTACCAGAGGGTATTTCTATTTCTACGAAGAAATCTCCTTTCAAACAACGACCCGTTTTTTTTTTCGGAGATCTTCTTAAACAGGAGGTGTTTCGGCAGGGCGTGGCCTAGGGGACCACCAATTTTGACCCATCCCATGGCCATGACGACTGAGGATCCCTACAACCTACGGAACCCCCTAAAAAATTGGCGACTGATCCATCTGAGGGGGTACCTTTTAACTGACTGCAGTTTTTCAGACTTTCAGTAGTTCCCCACCCAAGGCCAAGCAGAAACCATTCTTAAAATCATCAGGAAAACCATCATAAACCATCTCCAATTGTGTGAGAATGGGTGGTAGAAACATGTAGAAACTATGGCCCACCAGCCTCATGGAATCCTGAGGGTGGATGCATTTTCTGGTGAAACACTCAACCAGAGCTGTAGACTGTAGATACATACGTACGTTTGGTGGTGCCCCAGTGAGCTCGCTGTGAAAACGCTAAGTTGGTGCGTTCAAAAAACTCCAATTTCACGATGGTTTATGGTAGATATATCTAAAGTTAATGCTTTATGGGATATATAATTAAAGTTTATGGGATATAATTTCACTATGGTAGATATATCGAACTACTATTCCTATGGTTTTTGTTAACCAACGTTCACATAACTGGGGTGGCACCACCAAACGTATCTATCATAAACTCCTCATCATGGCATCGATTCATCGGATTTTCATCGAGGTTTTTGGACATGGACAGGAGGGGCTGTTAAGCCTCCCTTAAATGCTTTAGATAACATGAAAACCAATCATTTTTTACTATCACTCACAGAATTCATAAGAGATTCAGATTCTATTTCTATATATGTTTATCCCCTATTCAAAATTGTTTCCCTATCTGTCATCATTGATTTGTTTTGTTGATCATTGTTCATCACGTGAAAATCATATGAGCCATGAAAAATAACCCTATCTCATCCAATTATACTTGTTGATCCATATTATGAGTACCCTCTGGTAAACTAACATAGCTATTGAAAATTGCCATTTATAATGGATTTACCCATGGAAAACGGTGATTTTCCAGTTCGTTATGTTAGCCCGTTTACCAGGCCGGGTAATCATAACCCTCAAGAGTACCCAAGTAGGATCATAACCTCCTACAATAATCAACCAACAGGGTCTTATTAGGTCATCCTTCCCAGAAATTGGCCAATCTTCGATACCCTGCAAAAATTACCCTCCAGTAAATTAACAGTTCGACCCTGTCAGATGGGGGTTGGTTCAGATTCGTTTCCACTCAAAATGGGTGATTTTCCGGGTCTATATATATCTTAGCTGGTGAGTGAACGTAGAGAATCCCATACCAAGATTACCAAGTCAGACTAGGAATCCTCCTGGATTGATCCCCATCTCCCGAGGATTTTTTGAATTAGCGTCGTTTATTGAAGTACTCGTCAAAAATTGAAGACCCAGAATGGGCCAGAGCTTTTTGTGGGAAAATGTTCGTCTATGTCTATAGTATTACCCGGCCTGGTAAACGTTTACAAAAAGCGAACTGGAAAATCATCATCTTTATATAAGTTTGGTAAATCAACGATTTTTATGGGCCATGTTCAATAGCAAACTGTTAGTCATTACCAGAGGGTAACTCTCCAACATTTGGGGGTTCCAAGTCTGACCGCGAGCGCAGGAAAATCCGACGGAGTGTTTGGAACGGTACCCCGATTGGAGACACTAAGGAATAAGCCAATCCAACTGGGGAATACTGGGCATTTTCGCAAAGAACAACAGCAAAAAAAACAACTGGGTGAACACTTCGACAGACTGAATTGCACCCATGTGATGGTTTTTTTGCGAACCGTTCTTTAAAATTGTGGGTTTTATAATGCAATAGGATATAATGGTTACAGCAGATTTATAGAATTTAAAAATGTAATTTATTATTTATATTCCATGACGTTGTAACATTTTGATCGCTGTCACCGAACGTTCAATGATTCAACTCATCTCGTCCCGAGTCACCGCACCCTGCTGCCGCATTTCACCTGTTACAGACGGTGACAGAAAAATGGGGGATACAACATGATATAATGTGGGTAAAAATATCAATAATAAACCATCCCCAGTTTCACCATAAATAGGTGGTATAAACCATTCCCAAATGGATGGTTTATTATTGTTTTACCCACATTAACAAACAAAAAAGGGCATTGAATGGGATGGGGATAGATTGTCGAATGATGAGATGATGATACAATAGGATATCATGGGATTTACAAGCAAATTGCCATTTCAATATGGGCTATGACACCTTCGCGTAATTTGACAATGGAAAATCACTATAAAAACAGTCGGTAAATCATCTAAGTGAATGGGTGATTTTCCATATCTATCTGGGTAAATTAAAATTTTTCACTAACCTGAATCTTGTGGCCATGGCTGGGGATGATTTCCCTATAAAAAACCATGATTTCGGGGCTCGGTAAGCCATCATTGAAATCGTCCCAAGAGATCCCCTTGGGAGGTTTCAAGTCATGGGAAATTCCACTGGCCCAAATCATCCAGCTTTTCATGTTCAAATGGATAACTTCCATAAGAAAAACATATACAAAAACCATGAAAAACAGGTGATCCATGTTGGGGATTTACCCATAAAAATGATCATTTATGATGATTATACTGTAATCAATCTATGGTTACTTATGGAAACAAAAAAACATTTATGGAAACATCTATGATTAATTTAGCCATTTATGGAAACCCTCAAATGATGCTTAATTTATGATGCTTTCCTCAGAACAATCTCAAATCGGTACAGCAGTTCATAGCAGTTCCGCAGGATTCCGCAGCCCCATTTTGATGTGGGAAGTGACCATTTTGACCACCATTTTCTGCAATGTCCACCCCAGCGCTGCACAACAAGCCATATCTCAAGCATTTTCATCCATCCATCATTTGAATATATTTGGTATGTCTGAAAATGTTGGGTATATTCCCAATGAAATAGCCATTTAATAGGGATAATGATCAGCAAAACCATTGGGTGTAGGGGTACACTATTTTCAGACAAACCTATATATTTGAATCATCTCCGAGGTCTCGGTAAATGGCGATGCCTGCGGTAAAGTCGGGTCGGACACATTCCTCGACGCAGCGCTAAAGCACAGAGATCTGGAAGCGGCGAATTTTTCAAAGACGAGCCCAATTTTACGCACGGAGTGCGGGATGGTCAAACTCATCAAAGAGCTGCAGTTGTGAAATGCAGAATCTCCAATCTTACTCACAGACTCCGGGATGGTCAAACTCGTCAAGGAGGTGCAGCCAGCAAAAGCATAATCTCCAATCTGAGTCACAGACTCATGGTCAAACTCGTCAAGGAGCTGCAGCCAGCAAAAGCATAAGTTCCAATCTGAGTCACAGAGTCCGGGATGGTCAAACTCGTCAAGGAGCTGCAGCCAGCAAAAGCATAAGTTCCAATCTGAGTCACAGACTCCGGGATGGTCAAACTCGTCAACGAGGTGCAGTCACGAAAAACATCACTTCCAATTTGAGTCACAGACTCCGGGATGGTCAAACTCGTCAAGGAGCTGCAGCCAGCAAAAGCATAATTTCCAGCACTCGTCACCAGCCCAAAAAAAAACATCTGTAATTTGAATCAGACTCCGGGATGGTCAAACTCGTCAAGGAGCTGCAGCCAGCAAAAGCATAAGTTCCAATCCAAGTCACAGACTCCGGGATGGTCAAACTCATCAACGAGGTGCAGTCACGAAAAACATCACTTCCAATTTGAATCACAGACTCCGGGATGGTCAAACTCGTCAAGGAGCTGCAGCCAGCAAAAGCATAATTTCCAATCTGAGTCACAGACTCCGGGATGGTCAAACTCGTCAACGAGGTGCAGTCACGAAAAACACCACTTCTAATTTGAATCACAGACTCCGGGATTTTCAAACTCGTCAAGGAGCTGCAGCCTTCAAAAGCAAATGTTCCAATTTGAGTCACAGACTCCGGGATGGTCAAACTCGTCAAGGAGCTGCAGCCAGCAAAAGCATAAGTTCCAATCCAAGTCACAGACTCCGGGATGGTCAAACTCATCAACGAGGTGCAGTCACGAAAAACATCACTTCCAATTTGAATCACAGACTCCGGGATGGTCAAACTCGTCAAGGAGCTGCAGCCAGCAAAAGCATAATTTCCAATCTGAGTCACAGACTCCGGGATGGTCAAACTCGTCAACGAGGTGCAGTCACGAAAAACACCACTTCTAATTTGAATCACAGACTCCGGGATTTTCAAACTCGTCAAGGAGCTGCAGCCTTCAAAAGCAAATGTTCCAATTTGAGTCACAGACTCCGGGATGGTCAAACTCTTCAAAGAGCTGCAGCCAGAAAAAGCAGTATCTCCAATCCAAGTCACAGACTCCGGGATGGTCAAACTCGTCAAGGAGCTGCAGCCAGCAAAAGCAGAAGTTCCAATCTTAGTCACAGACTCCGGGATGGTCAAACTCGTCAAAGAGCTGCAGCCAGCAAAAGCATAAGTTCCAATCTGAGTCACAGACTCCGGGATGGTCAAACTCGTCAAGGAGCTGCAGCCAGAAAAAACTTTGTGTCCAATCTGAGTCACAGACGCCGGGATGGTCAAACTCGTCAAAGAGCTGCAGCCATCAAAAGCATCACTTCCAATTTGAATCACAGACTCCGGGATGGTCAAACTCGTCAAGGAGCTGCAGCCAGAAAAAGCTTTGTGTCTAATCTGAGTCACAGACGCCGGGATGGTCAAACTCGTCAAAGAGCTGCAGTTCTGAAATGCTCCAATCTGAGTCACAGACTCCGGGATGGTCAAACTCGTCAAAGAGCTGCAGCCAGAAAAAGCATTATCTCCAATCCAAGTCACAGACTCCGGGATAACCAGTCGCAACAAGCAAGCGCATCCTTCGAAAGCACCTGTTTGGATGGATGTTTCAGTGCTAGGGATGCGTACGTCACGCAATTCCTCCACCGTGTGGCCAAATGCATTAACACACTCAATTGCCGGCTTGACATAGAAGATAACCTGCACGTTGGCAGAGTCGAGGATACAATCTGAGACGGTCATCTGAAGATCATTCAGTTTCTCCCCGTGAAGGACAAACTCCACGGTGCTGAGTATCCGGGTGATCTCATCCTCTGATGGATGGAAAACCTTCACTTCCTCTTTCAACTCTCCAATCGTCATTTCTGGCCGCACTGCCAGGGTGTAAACTTTGCCACTGAGCAGTTCCACATTGATGTTTCTTGCCATCGCAACACACAAATTTTCCAAGAAATCTCTGGTCTTGAACCACTAAGGTGCACCAAAGCAATCTGTTATCAGAAAACCTACTGGTTGCTTCACAGCATTCCTATATTGGATTAGTCCGAAATCCCCATCAACTTCCAGAAAATACCAACACAAATTGAACTGTAGAGATAAATTGAACTTTAGATACATAACCATATGTGTTCCTTAAATGGTGGTGTTGTTTGTGTGAGTTCGATCGGGTTATTGTTACATTATATCTCCATGAGGTTGGGTTTGCCCGAAACTTTGAATAGGGACCGACAAGAATGTAAATGCTCAAATGAACATGTGTTGAGCATCATTTTCCCCAAATTAGCATGTTGGACTTGTCTGAAAATGGCTACTCAAAGTATGTACCCTCCGGTAAACGTTTACAGTTTGCTATTGAAAAATGCCATAGAAATCGTTGATTTCCCCATTAAAAATGGTGATTCTCCCATTAAAAATGGTGGATCTTTCTTTCCATATAGCTATGTGAAAAAAAATCCCGAATCGATGGCCATGGGATCCTTCGATCATCTAAGGGTGATATTTTCCCGGGATTTCCGGCATCCATCCCCATTAGAAATATATATAATATATCCCATCTCCGAACACAAGATGATAAAAAAAAAGCCCTAACTTCTAGCAGATTACAATAAAAAAAAGTTGCAATTGTTGTGAATGATGGAGGAACATATGAATCCTAAATACTATAGGTGAATTACCCTCTGGTTATTGAACATAGCCATGGTATAGATGGCCCATAGAAATAGATGGTTCACCTATTAATAGCATGGTGGATCTTTCCATGGCAAACTGTTAGTCATAACCAGAGGGTAATTACACTAAGAATTCCTAACATTCGAATTTTCCATTCCTGATCCATGTGAATCCCCACAAAAAAAAAGTGGAGGCTGCCCGGGCTTACGCTCTCATCGAAGGCTCAGTGATCGGGCAGCTCAACTGGTTGTCTAAGGCTCGAAATTACCGGGGTAACGTTAGTAACTGGTTGGTGGTTTCAACCCCTCTGAAAAATATTAGTCAATGGGAAGGATTATCCCATGATGGAAAATGAAAATTGATTGAAACCACCAACCAGACAAAGTCATAGATCGCAGCATGGTGTCGAGTCGGCAACATGAAAATAGCGCTGCAATTTTCACACTTTTTGGTGATCTGGAGCCCGACGGAAGTCAGGTGGCGTGGCAGCCATGCCGGTCATCGCCTTTGAATCTGCCTCGAATTGGGGCGATACCAGTTACAGCCCTACAGTTATGGCCGGAACTAGGTATTGGTATAAGTCAGTTCCAACATGTTATAACCCCATTTATGGAATCATAATCCCATAGAAATAACCATAAACCAAAGTGGCATTTCGACCCAAATAACTGTAGTGTTCTCCGTAGATTCCATGGACCGTCAGAAAACCAGCCATGAAATCATGTCTCTGTAGTGAACAAACCAACATGAGAAGTTAATGAACTGCTTTGTTCGTTATTGATGATCATTCATTTGGTTATTCAATGTCATTCATGTTTCTTTAATGGTTATAGTTATTATTAGTATTGTTATAAGTTAATTAAATCATCATCAGTCAAATATGTGTACTTCCAAAAGCCCAAAAGCGAATCCACCAGCCCAAAACGATGGTCCATTTGGATCATCTAGGCCTTGCAGCTGGTTATGAAATTGGGCAAAGCCTTTTCAATGGTGGTTAACGGTGGTTAATTGGGCAAAGCCCTAATCATCAGAGGTGGTTAATGGATATATATATATATTATATATATATATATCTGGTTGGTGGTTGACAAAAACTCCTCTGAAAAATGATGGAGTGAGTGAAAGTCAGTTGGGATGATGACATTCCATTCCCAACTTTTCCATAGGAAAGTCA
This sequence comes from Cladocopium goreaui, assembly GCA_947184155.2. Lineage (NCBI taxonomy): Eukaryota > Dinophyceae > Suessiales > Symbiodiniaceae > Cladocopium > Cladocopium goreaui. Next base: position 672,476 of record CAMXCT020000680.1, on the reverse strand, counting down.
TATAAACCGAACCATGTTCCAAACCACCAACCAGCTTTAGTAAAAACCCACCAAATCTTCAGGGTGAGACTTCGAACTCCAGCACTGCACAAAAACTGCGTGACCTCTGGGTGAACAGAGCAGGGCAATGACCGCTGCGGGTGTGCAACAAATGTTCCAACAAATGTTCGTTCCAACGCAGACTTCTGGCGAAAAATAGTGAAACAATGATGCTATATATAACCACTGGCTCCCGTGAAAACCACGGAGCTTTCAACATGTCCCCGAAATTCTCAGAGAGGTTAGAAAAAAAAATGTGTCTGATCATTCTTCGATCATTTTTACATGGGGATGTCCGGATGTCCCAGCCGATTTAAAGAAATTTGCCATCTGGTTATCTAACATAGCTATGGAAAATCCCCAGCCATAAATGGAGATTTCTAGCTGGGAAAATGATCGATTTCTATGGACCATGGCTTCCATGGCCATGTTAGTCATAAGCAGAGGGGGAATTGTGTCTGATGATGCTTTCGATGTCCCAGCGCATTTTGGTTCTGTGCTTTCTTTCTTCCAACGTGTGGCACACCCGCTGCGACACAGCAATCACGGTTCCCTTCAGTTGACCATGGGTACATTGGGTTCGCCCCCCCCGTGATGTGAATGTTGGTTTATAATGGTTTATACACCCCATGAATACTATGGTTATAGGTATCATATACCATAGTGAAATTGGAGTTATAAAGCAACTTAGCTATCTAGGGGGGCCCACATTGTACTCATGGATCAAAACTGTGTAACTGGAGATGAAATCAGCCAGATTTTTCAATTTCTGGCTGAAGATTAACAATTCACCAACATGAAAACAGAACAAGGCGCTTCTGCGTTTGTTGCCGACGTTGCCGATTTCAATGACCATTTCATCACTGGACTTTGGACAATTTCGACCCTTTGGGACTGCTAGGACCTTAAAACGAAATTCTGGAGCTCCCCGCATTGTTTGGATGATCCAATTATTTTTTCAGCAACTTGGTAACTGGATCACACATCACTTATTGTAACAATTTAGTAAATATAATACATCATAGAATATCATGGATGCCATCAATAAAATAATGTATCACAAGCTATACAACTGGTATCAATACAAAAATCAAGCCTCAACCAGATTCACACATGCATAAAAAAAACTCACCAGTACCCTCTGGTAAACGTTTGCAGTTTGCTATTGAATTTACCCATTTAAACATGGTGATTTTCCACAGTTTTTGTAAACGTTTACTTGAGGATAAACCACCATCAATCCCGAGTGAAACCCATGAAATCACCATTAAATCACCATTAAAATCCCCAATGTTTATCACCATTGAAACCATCGAAATCTTCTTGGATCATCCACATCTTACGTCCCGTTACGTCCACCGCGGCTTCGGAAGAAGGAAGCGCGCTGGAGCCAAAGAAAGAGGACACCTCCATGGCCACTGGGTTAGTGATAATAGCCATGATTATTTTGCTAATGTTGGGTATGTCATAGCCAGATTTGTTTTTCATATAAATCATAATGGTTATACTATGTTATACTGCAAAAACTGGGATGATTCGGAAAAAAAAAAAAAAAAAACTAATAATCATGGGTAATAATTGGTTATATAATGTTATATATTCATGTTAACCCTAAACCCTAAACCTTCAGGTGGGGATGGTGGCTGAAAAAAACCGCCCATCTGGTTTTCCATGGGGGTCACACTTCTTCGGATGAATTTGTGTGATGAACTTCCAGTTTTCACCCACAGAATGGCTGGATGATAACCCTTCGGAAAATTCAGCACTCGGAGTGCTAAATCTTCCAAGGTGTTTTAGATCTTCAGGGGCGCAAAAAGATGTGTGTCGTCAAAGGGCCCTTTTTTCGAGTTACCGGAAAAATGGTGTAGCCTCCAGTCAACATGGCTGGAAATTTCCCTTCAGAGGAAGTTTCCAGCCACGCTTGATTACCGGACACAAGATTAAGGCGTGTAGAAGTTGTTCCTTAGGGATTTCCTGGACATGTTCACTTCATCTGCTGAAATGGCTGGTTTGTGACAAATTCCTTGGCTGAAAATTCATCCGGCTGTAGCCTCTGGTAAATTCACATAGCGGAAAGTATCACAAGATAATGTCATATAGGTAAGTCATAGGTAAAACGTCATTCTTTAGTCCATAGGTCATCGAACTAACTTGGCCATGGCTTCCATATACTCTCTGGCAAACTAACATAACTACGGAAAATCACAATTTTAAATAGGTAAATCAACTGCTTTCAATAATAAACTGTTAGTTTACCAGAGGGTATGTGTGTTCAATTACCGGAGGGCCATGGAGTGAGTCAACTGGGTAATCAATGGGGCTTAGCTCGTAAGAAATAGGCACCGTTCTGAACGGCTGGTTTCTCTGAATTCATAGTGCAAAAGCCTAAAACCCCACGGTTCATCGAAAAACTCCTGATTATCCTTACCCTCTGGTAAACTAACATAGCTATTGAAAATGGTGATTTATAGTGGATTTACCCATTGAAAATGGTGATTTTCCATAGTTATGTTAGTTTACCAGAGGGTATCTTAACATCATAGTTCATGGTGTCAGACGCACCCAAATAGCAGACTGTTGGATATCAATCTCATCTTGCTATCCCATCAAAATCCCATTCTATCCTGGATTGTTGCTCATATCCCATATCCCCATCCAATTCTATACTCTATACCTATCATATCCCTATGATATCCCAATCAACGTGGTGACAAATTCCCGTCTTCCCGCGGATTCCTTTCCCTCAAAAATCATCCTACTCGCAAGTGCTCAAAAACCCTATAGTAACAGTTCCCATTTCTTAAGAGCTTCTCCCATAACTGGAGTCACTGGGTGCCATTGCTGGGTCAAAATCCTGGTACCAAGTCCAGGTACACTCCGACGCCACCAAAAGCACAGCGGACCAAGCGGGCAGCAAGCGGGCTTTTGGTTGAAATCCCACGAAGAAATAGTTCACGTACCAACCGCCCAACCATCCCACTGTGACCTTGATCGTCGCAGGATTGTTGTGTGAAAAATATCTTGGACGCTTGTTTTTCTTGTATGTATGTCATCAGCGGTTTATATGTGATCTGTATGTATATATATATATTGCTTTATGCACAATAGACATTGTGGGGTATCAACAGTATACATATATGGGTTTGTCCAAGAAATGGGGTGCGTAGCCAACAGAAATGGTGATATCACATGCCAAAAATGAAGTTTTTTTTTTTTCAGAAGGCTGGACATAATGGCTGGGGAGGGATATGTTTTAAATATAATTAATGTGCTTGTAGAATGGCCTATGCCCCGAAATGTTCATCCAAACAAGGAAAACCATCGAAACCCATCGAGATAACCATGGGATTTGGGGATACCCTATGACCCTATGGAGAAAATCGTGAATCCTGTGGAGAAATCGACTTCAAACATCTTCAAACTATGGTGGCCAAGCCGTTGATGGTTTGTCAGAGCGGCATAATGATAGACACAGCGAAATGCATACTATATGCCCTGCGGAAATTCAACACAGCGAAACTTCATATACTTCATTCACCTATGAAACATTCTAAAAAAGATCCAGTTCGCAAACTCTGAAGAATTACCATCTGGTTATTTAACATAGCCATGGAAAATCCCAACCATAAATGGAGGTTTCTAGCTGGGAAAATCATCTATTTCTATGGGCCAATAATAACCATGGCAAACTGTTAGTCATAACCGGAGGGTATATACCAATAATATCCCATCAAATCACCATTTTTCATTCAGTAAGTCCCTATCGTTTGATTCTTGGCTTTCCATGAGATTTTTTCCGGCGGAAGGGATGGCCACCGGCGAATTTGCCCATGAGTATCCCATCAAAAAGTGGCTATGTAATGTAAATCAGATACTTAGACGATATACAATATATCAATAATAACAACATTGTAGTGTATCTATACATATATGTCCATGTGTGTAAAATATTATCATCTTATGTAACTATAGATACAATACACGTTTACACCGTGTATTACGTAGTTACTACTAGACTTGCGCAAATCGCTCCCCGCAATGTTTCTTTCAAGGGTCAATGGCAGCTAGGAACATGTTCAAAAAGATGTCGCAGCACCTCACCATAAAAACTCGCAGCAGGACGGCGAGTTTAAAGATGTCCCCTTTAAGAGAAACAGGATGGAAGCCCCGTTCGATAGCGTTCAGTTGCCTTAGAAAAGTGGCTGAATTCTATGGTTTATGGTAGATATAACGAACTAGTATTCATGGGGTCTATAAACATCTATAAACCTATAACTAGGGGGCACCATCCCAAATGGGCGTGTCAAATGTAGGGGAAAACAAAGAATAAACCCATGGTCAATCACCATTCAGGTTTTGACAATAAGCCCCACATGGTCTTTTTACTTCAGCAGCGCCAAAAAAATCACCATTATATCAATTATATCCTTCAAATGGCAGTTTGAATAGAGATAGGATAATGAGAATAATCCATTGGACAATGGAATCCTCTAGGAATATGAATTCCTCATGATTCCAACCATCCCATTTTCCGACAAACCCTTGGAGAACTGATCGACAAGCTGTGAAGAAAAGGTGAAGGGTGCCGTCCCCGTGTAAACATTGCCCCCTATAAATGTTTAAAGGACCCTTAAATTACTACAATGTGGGGCCCCCCAATTATGTTTGGTTTATAAAAATCTTGAATACTACAGTTATAGGTATCATAAACCATAGTTATGGGAGTTATGTTCACCAACTTAGATATAGTAAACGGGGGCCCCACATTGTAGATGTTTAAGTGAGTTATCTGATGGGCGATTCACTGTGAATGAACCCAACAATGAACAAAATCCGTCATAGTGTTATCGCCACAGAGCGATGTGAATTACCCTCTGGCAAACATACAAAAAACTATGGAAAATCACCATATTTAATAGGTAAGTCAACTATAAATGGGCAATGTTCAATAGCTATGTTAAATTGAATTATAGACATTTTCTGTTGGTGGTTTGAACCCCTTTGAAAAAGTTGAGTTCGTCAGTTGGGATGATGACATTCCCAATTGAATGGAAAAATAAAAATGTGCCAAACCACCAACCAGTTTTGCTATCACCTCTCAGCATGTTGACACGTTGGTTGAGAATGGGATTCCGTTCATGGATTGAGATAATCCCCAATACTCACTGTTTTTTTTCATATAATCTCTAAACCGCTCATCCATCAACCATCATTTACCCTCTGGTAAACCAACATAGCTATTGAACATGGCCATTTATTGTTGATTTACCCATTAAAAATTGTGATTTTCCATAGTTATGTTAGTTTACCAGAGGGTACCAACTATATCCATATCTATTCCCAAATCTTCTTGGTTAAAATCCCAACGAAATAAATAACACTAATCATCAACCAACAGGGGCTTGGAACACTGCGATCCCCCACAGCAAACTGCCTAAAAAGAATATGGGTAAACCAATCAGATCTATCAATCTTAAATTGTTTTTTGGTAAAACAATACATATATATAATTAATATAAATAATATTTGTATATGTATGTATATATATATATATACTGTTTAGATTTTATGCTTAAAATGTTTATATACCAATAATGGTTAAATAAACATAACATACGAAGCATCGCTGATTCATCCCCCGGCGCGTGCGGCACCTGGACCAACGACTGGCGAAGCAATGGCACAGACGGAAGCACAAGGGAACCTGATCCGTCGGTGGGCTCAATGAATTTGGTCATTGAAGGTGATGACTTGGGCCCACCTTCAATGACCAAAATACCATGTTTTTATGGTTTCAACTCATCAAAATTGAAGGTGGGAGAAAATTCAATGACCACTTAGTCTCAAGAATCACCACTTGGTGGGAGAAACTTCAATGGTGCAAAAATATAAAAATGTCAACCATGTCAACCATGTCAATCACCAAGTGGTTTAATGGATTGAAACCATAAAAACCTGAAGTTGACATCACTTGGTGAATTCGATGGTTTCGATCGCAGCCAAAAATGGTGATGACTTGGGGGATTGTTTATGAAAAGTTGGGTGAATCCCACATTATTCACTGGGAGAAGTGGATTTTATGGTTTATTGTGGATATAACTATAGAGAGTTAATGTGAATGTCAATCACCAATGGGATTTAATGGGATTGTATGGTAATTTAATATGAGTTAATCCGATTTTCTGGTGATTTAATGGAAACTTGATAATTAATGGACTGGCTTAAGGGAAACTTGAATCCGGAAAGTCCCCAGCATTTCATAGGAAAGTCGATGGTTTCCGGTGAAGATTTTCCTCAGGCAAGCCACAAGGCTTTGCAAAGGGTTCATTATTGAGCATAGAATGGAAATTCGTGATTTATAAGGTGATTTTAAGGCAATAGAATGGAATCAACCATTATGGTTATAGAATGGAAATGGTGATTCTGGTGATTCACCATCATATAAATATATAAATCACCATTCACAATTAATTCACCATTAAATAGATCATTGAATATAAATCACCATTAGTAATCGATTATGAATTGCTCATTCGGTATCACATCATCCATAAACGATTGGAAATGGACATCCCATTGGGATGTTTAAATCCCGCATGGCAGCCAGGTACGTGCCGATGGGATCCATGGGATCCATGGTGAAAATGATGACCGATTGACCAGTGGATTCAGAGGTACCCAAAAATCGGAGAGCCTTGCCCCTGGAAGCAGGAAGGCAGTTACAACATACCCGGTCATCATTTTTGTGGCTGGAAAATCACCTGGGGCCCTAGAGATTCTAATGGTTGATTTTCATTGATTTTCCACGTTTGATGACACCGGAGGTATGTTGTTCATCATCCCACAACATCCGAATAACTCATCACCATCGAGGCACCATCATCATCATCCAAATGCCAAAGCCCAGCACTGGCCCCAGAAAGCGCCAAAAGGTGTCTTCATCGAACCAAGTTCCTGACGCATAATCCTCAGTGCAAATTCCCAAGACGGCCGACCCGAATGGCATGAACATGAGTCGATCCCTGGGGGGTCAAATGTTCAACTTCAGCTACGAAAAATGGGCTGAACATGAGTCACTTTAAAAAGGAAATACCCGGCCTGGTAATTTGTTACATAGCTATTGAAAATGGCTATTGAAATAGTGAGTTTTCCCAGCTATAAAATGGTGGATCTTTCCATTGTTTTTTGTATGTTTACCAGGCCGGGTAGACTGTACGTGGATAGACCACCCCAAGGTTGAACCGTTGGAAATTCCGGGGAAACCTCATCAGGATCATCCAATTGAAGGCTTGGAAGAAAATGATTCACGGAATCCTAATGGATAGAGATACACTAAACATTTTTCATGATATTGTGGCTACCTTGTATTCTTATGCTGTATATATTATTTATTATTATTTGTTTCATTGTCATGATGATTATCATTATGATTATATTTATTATGATTATTATTGTTATTACTATTATTATTATATTATTATTACTACTATATGTTATTATCATTTTGAATCATGATTATTATCAATATCATATATTTATCATATCTATTAGTACTACTATTGTTAATTGCTATTATTATTATATAGGTAGTCAATATGAAATCACTCGGAAACCAGATCGGAATACTCAAAATCCATGTCGAAAAAAACGATATCTTTTGGATGCTGAAAAGTTGCTTGGTGCAACGATCAAAACCCTTATTTTTGGCTGGTGAAACCACCATTGTATATATTTATATAAGGGCAAATTATTATTATTATTATTCACAAATTATAAGGGTAAACTAATGATATCATTATATAAGGTGAATGAAAAATAGAGTATCTGGGTAAATTATAATAATTCACTCATCTGAATTGTTGGGCCATTTGGGGATGATTCCCCTATAAAAACCATGATTCCAGGGTTCGGGAGAACAGTGAGGTCGTTATAATTTACCCAGATAATATGCTATGATATCAATAATGTGGAATAATAAGATCATATCCATCCCCAAATACGATGATTAATAGTGATTTTTGGATATTATGATATAATTATTGATAATTATTGTTGTCAAGAAATTGTCATAATTAATGATTAATCATGATACAATGATACAATGATTATAAAAGAACATTAATGAACACTGCTCACAGCCTGTGTGTTGGTCAGATCCCGTCATCATCAAATCCCTATCCTTCCCGCAGCGAATTCATAACACACCAACGGAGTCGTTGTTAGATGGGGATTATGATGAGTAAATATCGTAAATAAGATGACTTGGGGGTTCTACTACTCGTCTTGAAGGTCTTGAAGTCATTGGTCATGGAGAATTATATAAGATGCACTGAACAAAAAGCCTCCGGTCACCATTCATTTAGTGGCTGGAAAATTCACCATTCATTGAGTTCGGGGATTTACCAGCTAGCCTTGTTTGATGACACCGCCGGGTAAATGGATCTAAATGCTACAAATCACCCAATTAAGTGCAGTTCTCAACCAATTTTTTCACTATCCCACTGCATCATTGAGTATCTCATCAAGTCAACAGTGAAAACTGGTTGGGATGCTTCAATCATGCTACCCGGCCTAGTTCTTACTGTCCCACAACTATGGAAAGATCCACCATGCTATTCATGGGAAAATCCACGAACTAAATCACCATTTTCTATGTCGATATTTAAGTATGTTTACCAGAGGCAATGCCCCAAACTTCAATCATCCCCCAAGTTCAACAGCTTCTCAGCTCCGAAGCCGCCCATCAATTCCCATGTTTGGTCGGTGAAAAATCCAGAAACCCATGGCGCCAGCTTCGCGCCCCAGAATAATTCTGATTCTTAACATGGTTCATAAATTATCATAAATCCAATAAACGCATCAATCAAAAATAGGAATTAATCCAATACATGGTATTCATCAATTCCTAACATGGCTCAAAAATCATAAAACTACTCACTGAAAGTTCTGCGGCGGCGCCGGGAGAAACCCCTGGCCAAACGTTTTTCAAAACGTTCGTTAAATCTGTTGATGAAATGATCTGAAATCCCCATTGAAACCATGAACTTCGGATCTCCACTATCCCGGACCATCCCCAAGTCTTCCCTTCTAATTCTCCCAGATCCATATCATCCAGTCGCCCAGCAGTTTTCAGCCCAGGTTTCCGCGTTGTTGAAGAGGTGCAGCAAGAGCACCGGCAGCAGTAGCTTCGTGGAATAATGCTGTGCTGGGCCCAATGAGCCCAGCACTTTTTCGCTGACCATCTGACGGATCTGGCGGTTGCAGACCTGCCGAAGATCCCCGAAGATCCAAGGGCACCCGGGAAGATGGCCACAGGCCGAGACACAAAAAAAGGCCGTTAAATGCCAGTGATGTTTTTCTGGTTTCTATGAGGTGATCATGAACCAGAAATGGGGTGACTTGCTGATTTCCAACTGCGCCCCGGCCACGGGCCATACTTGGAGGATTTCTGTTGGTTTTCTATGAGGATTTAACACCAAGAATTGGTATTATTACTATATACGAGAGGATGCAAAGAAGTATAGAGTAATTTGGAAAAAGAAAAAAGTATACGTGATGGACTGAAATCGTGGCAAACGATCGGGGTCTTCTTCAACATTGGGGATTTAACAGGATATACCCTCCAGTAAACTAACATAGCTATGGAAAATGGACAATTTATAGTGGATTTACCCATTGAAAATGGTGCTTTTCCATAGTTATGTAAACAGTTTACCAGAGGGTAACCATACTTATTTTCATGATTTTGAACAAAAGAAAGCTTTGGAAATTCTAACCTTCAGTGTCCAGTGTGGTCTTTTTTGCCATATGTTGGAGCTTCACCAGTCCAACCAAAAAGGAGGCTATGCGGTACCCGCCATAAACCATCCCTGTCATATCAGCAGAAATGAATGGGTTGCTACACAATCAAGACTTGATGTGTTTCATGTTCCCCAAACATCTTCCCAGCGAAAAATGAACGTTTTCCAAAATGGTGGGGGCACCCCCAAAATAATCCATGTATAGATTCTCCATTATAAATATGATAAATTGTACCCTCTGGTAAATTAACATAGACCCTGGCAAATAGGGGATGGAAGATTAGCTTCTAAAAATTGCTATTTTCAGGGTCAAACTCTTAATTGACCAGATGCTAAATCATTCATAACTATGGAAAATCATCATTTTTCATAGGTAAATGAACTATTTGTATGGCCATTTTCATCCATTTTCAATGGCAAACTGTTACTGGTTGGTGGTATACCTACCCCTCTGAAAAATATGACTTCGTCAGTTGGGATGATGACATTCCCAACAAATCTGGAAAGTCATAATCCAGCCATGTTCCAGTCACCACCAACCAGTTTATAGATGAGTGATTTACCCTCTGGAAAACGTTTACATAACTATGGAAAATCACCATTTTCAATGGGTAAATCCACTATCAATGGTCCATTTTCCATAGCAAACTGTTAGTTTACCAGAGGGCAACTCCCATTAAACCACCATTAAACCACCATTACTGGAGCCTACCCCCATGGCGTGGCCGCGCTGGCCGCGCCATGCGCACACCTCAATCTCGGTGGTGTCGAACCAGTTGAGGATGGTCGCTTCGATGGTACTTCGATCCTGGAGATCCGAACCTGCAAAAGGCCCGGGCTGCGGAAACGGGGGGCCCGTATAAGTTCGGGCCACGATTGATCGCAAGTTGTTGGTTTATTTAGCAATGGAATATAACATTATATAACATACAATGGTCTATATAATTGGTCTACAATATAACTATACAGTTATTTGGTCTATATAACATTATATAACATGGAATATAACATTATATGGAATATCAATGGTTTATCAATGGAATATCAAAGGTTTATCTATCACTTATAATGGTTAAGAATGGTTATATCAATGGTTTATATACCTATAACTACTAGTATACTATAGTTAGAAACTATCTGAAACTCTGTTATACTATAGTTAGAAGTTATAAGTTGGTGAACATAACTCCCATTTCAGTATGGTTTATGATACCTATAACTTACATCTTCTAACTATAACTTAATGGGGTTTAGAGAAACCAACTTAGCTATCGTTTGGGGGCCCCACATTGTAAGCGATTCTCGCGAATGGGTTATAATATGTTATTCAAAGCTGACCTTACCCATTCCCAACAGCTGACCAATTTCGTTGCCAAAATTGATGAAAATCAAGAAAATGTGAAAAAGAAAGAGCAAGTAGGTTAATAACAACCACATAGCGCCCGAATGAGAGGGAATGAAACCAACGAACAGTGGCAGACACCCATGCTGCCACACCTGCTTTGTGGCATCCTGTGCAAGGGGACACGCACGCAGACATGTCACAAGAGCCATTTGTGTGGACAAGTGCATAAAAAATACCGAATGTTAATAACAGGGCCAGCATTTTGAAAAACTCTGCGCCTTTGACCTGCACCCTGACACTTCACAAGAGCCATTTTTTTGTAAGAAATTACAAGGAATCGGCCGAACGCAGATGATACTATCACGAATGAACCACAGAACTTTACTGTTACCGTACGACCCCCTTCAGTGTCGCCACACTCTTCCATGAAAAACCGTTCTTCCAGTGCACCAGAGCACATATCAGGGAGCACATATCAAAACCAAAAAAATAGACCAAGCCATCACAGACTGAGCATCGAGATTGCCGGAAGAGGGTCGACAATGTGGGATGCTATTCAAGAGCGCGGAATGGCACTCGAGAGCGCAGGCTAGACCCTAGATCGCATAATGGACCCCGGAACGCAGGATAGATTCGAGAGCGCAGGATGGACCCGAGAACGGAGGATGGACCCGAGAGCGTAGGATGGGCTCGAGAGCGCAGGATGGACCCGAGAACGGAGGATGGACCCGAGAGCGTAGGATGGGCTCGAGAGCGCAGGATGGACCCGAGAGCGGAGGATGGACCCGAGAGCGCAGCATGGACCCGAGAGCGCGTAATGGATTCGAGAGGAGGGGATGGACTTCAATCAAACCGTGACCTTCGCTCTTTTCGGAGACCAAAAAAAAAACGATACGAAAAAAAGGACCGATACGATTGAGCCACCGGATTGTTCCAACTTTCCCAAAACCTGAGTTTTGAGCTATTTGACTCCGACCTCACCCATTCGCGTCCGGCAAGCACAATCGTTCCAAAAAACGCAGCAAAACCCAAAAAAAAAATGGCAGGCCACACACCGAGATCGCAAGAACCATGCCAGATCGCAGGATCAACGCGAGAGCGTAAGATGGACCCGAGAGCGATTAGTGGACCCGAGAGCGATTAGTGGACCCGAGAGCGATTAGTGGACACGAGCGCGATTAGTGGACCCGAGAGCGATTAGTTGACACGAGCGCGCAGGCTGAACTCCAGAGCGCAGGATGGACCCCAGAGAGCAGGATGGACCCAAGAGACTAATGGATTCTAGACCGCAGTAAGAACCAGACCGCAGGATAGACTCAAGACCTCTAGCTGCTGCATTCCAGACAGTGAGTAGAAGTATCTCTCCGCCCTTTTGCAAAGAAACGCCCAGGATCTTTAGTATGCATTGAATCAGTTTCCAAATTCTGCAACAGCGATCTGCACGAAATTCCACAGTTGACTTAGCAAGCTCCTAGCAAGCATACTCCTAGCAGGTCTCACTCCAGCTTGGATCCCAAAAAACACGTCTGCTTAACGGTCTTCACATCAGCCGAAGCCAGATATTGGCTCACCGTGCCCGTCTTCCGAGACATCATGTGCACAAACCTGCAACCGTCCATATGGCTAATAATTTCTCGGGGGAGTCCACAGACATCGAGGCCGCAAAGAGGTACATGGTTCTCAGCAGTGAAGAAACAGCGACGAACTTCTAAGTATTGCGGAGCTTGTAAGCTAGCGTTCCCGCATCAATGTAAGCAAGTCAGACAAGATAATCAACCCAGCAAAATGACATTACAGAAATTACTTCCAAAACAAAGCTCCAGCACGATACTTGAGCTGAGTGCGTGTGTTGGCCCAGGGTGGGCGACATGGGTTTCGAGTTATATTGTCAACATTCCCCTCGCGCGGTTCAAAGAAAAGGGGCTGCTACCATCACTAAATTTGGGAGTGCACCGTACCCTAAGTAGTAAACCAGACTCGTCCCTTGCTGTTTGAATCTGCATCCCAATATCTCAAGCGCTTTACAAGAGTTATATATGGTTCACCCCTATGTCACATTGTATAATCCACCAAGAAGATTGGGTCTTTAACATGGTAGTTATTAATGTAGTAAACCCAAACAGAAACCATCCCGATCACCAACAATGGGTCATAGCGACTATCATCCTCAAATGGTAGGTTCATTGTTGGCTTTACCCCATCTATATCCCATTATGTATCCATTATGTATCCATTATGTATCCATTTTATCCATTATTGTTTACCACATTATTCCCTATAGGCCCTATTATTAACATGTATTAACCATATTATTTTCCACCTCTGACGTTGTTCCGTACGTTTCGTACGCAACAACCGGCGTCTCGAACGGGAGCGGCCGCCAGGCGACACAGGGCGTGTTGCACCGAAAAGCTCTGCAGCTGCTGCGCCAGGAATCTGCGGTCGCGCGCGTACTGCCGAAAGGCGGCGATCTGAAGATATGTCGCGCAGACCTCGACACGTCGTTCGAGAAGTGTGAGTTCATCGAAATGGTGAATCCGAATCCACACCCCCATTTCGCTGGTCATATGGAAATCGTGAATCCCAGATTTTAAGAAAGCTATCCAGATAGATGGAGAATCTTAATTCTTTAATGAATACAGAAAAAAGCAGAAACTAAGATCTACCCTCTGGTAAACGTTTACATAACTATGGAAAATCACCATTTTTAATAGGTAAACCAACTATCAATGGCCATTTTCAATAGCTACCTGAGGTTGGAGGTTTGAAATGACCCTGGCGATCGTCGTTTTCGACATTGGAGCCATCAAGATCAACATGTTTTATCGTTTTTCCATATGGCAGTGGGTCAAAACCAATAGTACCCCTGTAGTTCACATTGTCATCAAAATAGCTGGGATTAATGGATGTTCATCCCCCTAAAAATTGTATTAATAGGTATTGATCCATACCCATATGTTTTCCCATGTTTGTTCCCCATTTTCATAGCCCCAAAGCTACCCCGGGCCCCATCGGCCCTACCCTGCCGCCAAGTCGACACAGGCCGCTGCGATGAAGTAGGTGTCGGGCACCGGTTTGTTGAAAATGGTATTGATTTGCACCGCCAGAAGAACCAGGAAACATGTCAACCACAGGCAGAAACTGAGCTTCGCTAACTGCCTGGAACATTGGATTCTGGTGGAGTCCATTTCTAGCGTGTTCAGCGATGAATTTGTCTAATGAACAGTTGATTATGAGGATACGAACCAAACTGTTTCATCATCTTCAAAGTTGTTCAGTGGAGTCCCTCTTAGAAATGGATTGCAGGACTTTGCGTGGTTTGAGAAGAGGGAAACAAGGTAAAACGGAGTGAATTCATTGTTTTTTTTTTAATATGGATTGAAACTCAAGGTGTTTATTGGGGGCTGAGGGAAGTCTGGTTGAAATCGCTTGAAATCCACCTTGTTGGCGGGACCCGATGTGGATCCTTTATGATTACATATGGCAGTGTGTCAAAACCGATAGTACCCCTGTAGTTCACATCAAAATAGCTGGGATTAATGGATGTTCATCCCACTAAAAATGGTATCAATAGGTATTGATCCATACCTATATGTTGTCCTCAAGTAAACAATCATTGTGTATCGGAAGAATCCATCATTTAACATTAATCTTCCTTTTGAAAACATAAACAAACGGGTCACCTTACTAAGTAAAGCCACCAAAAGGCATTGACCCTTGTTGTTGGTTGCAAACATTCATATCTTGATTCGTGTTCATATCTGGATTACTCACGGTTGCATGGACGAAAAACTCATGTTCCTGCGATAGAGAAGCTAGTCATGGCATAGCTTAGCTACAACAATCATTGGGTTTCGCTGGAATAGATGGAATAACTCGTTCTATCGCGTTCTAGAATCCGTGCTCGGAAGCAACCTTATTTACACAATTGGTTGCTGGTGCGCACAAAATCAGTCCGAAATAATTACATTGGGTTCTGAAGTGGTGTGGTTCTTATTGGGAACAAGGCACAAAAAACTGCTTGGTGGTATACCTACCCCTCTGAAAAATGATGGACTTCGTCAGTTGGAATGATGACATTCCCAACTGAATGGAAAAATAATCCAAATGTTCCAAAGCACCAAGCAGTAGTTTCTTAGTTTCTCATTGATCATCACCATAAAATGGCCCATTATAGTTGTTTTTCCCATCAAAAATATGGTGATTTTCCACACGAAGAAATGTCCCAGAAAACAAAAAAACATGGCCCAGTAGGGAGAAATCAACACCACCATCGCCAGTTGGTTCTAATCCGGGGCCAAGTTCAGCCAGAACAGCCCAAAAATCAGCCAACTTCATTGGCATATGAAAAATTGGAACCACTTCATCCACTGGTTTTTTGGGGATCCCTACCCTCTGGTAATTTAACATAGCTATGGAAAATCACCATGTTTAATGGGAAAATCCACTATTAATGGTCAGTTTCAATAGCTATGTTAAATTACCAGAGGGTAATTTCAGAAAACCCCATGTTTTAACTCCCGAAAAGAAGGGAACTTCTGAAGTCATGGGGGACGACTGCGAGTCGTCATCGTGGTTGTTTCAATTCCTTTGTCGGGATCATCAATGACGACTGCATGATAACTGGGGCCACCAAAACATGACTTCGGAATCCATGTAGTCCCAACTTGATGGCTATAATCCCACGGATTCTCCCCACTTTTTTTGTTGTTTATAGCAGTTAATTATTGGTTGGTGGTTGACCAACCCCTCTGAAAAATATATGAGTTCGTCAGTTGGGATCATGATTATTCCCAACTGAATGGAAAGTCATAATCCATTCATGTTCCAAAGCACCAAACAGATGATATAAATATTACATGATATTACCCCTTCTTTATTTTTCATGGGATTTCCTATGTCAAAACGCCATGTCAGTTCCTATGATTTGACTCCCTGGGATATCTGGGATTTGGCCCAACGTCCCAGGTGCAGTGGAATGAACTGCAGTGGCAGCTCCGTCTTCAGGTCATCTGTCAGAGTGGCTTTCACCAGCGCGCTGATTTCCTGAGGCGAACGAGAGCCCCCCATTTGTAACGTGGGTTTAGAACATGGTTAATATATGGTTAATATATGGTTAATATATGGTTAATATATGGTTAATATATGGTTAATATATGGTTAATATATGGTTAATATATGGTTAATATATGGTTAATATATGGTTAATATATGGTTAATATATGGTTAATATAGTATTACAATATATACTATAGATGGTTATATAGTAATACTATAGTAGCTATATGGTGTATATATATAGTAATACATAACCAAATAACTATAGTAATCAAGTATGGTGTTGTATATACAATGGGTATACTTCGTTGTAATGGTAATATTTTATGGTATTCTGTAGTGGTTTATATCCATTGTATAATAATTACTATGGTGTATTTATAGTATTGTTATGTATTACGATATCTGGTTGGTGGTTTCAACCATCTTAAAAAATATTTGTTCGTCAATGGGAAGGATGACATCCCATATGTTATGGAAATAAGAAATGTTTGAAACCCCCAACCAGCTATTAAATGGTTGTAAGTTGGTTTACAAGCCTATTAGTAGGATCAAGATCTATATTAAGTATAGCAATTTCCCTCGATAAACCCTGGTTAGCCAAGTTGAAAGTCAACAAAAATGTGATTTTCAGTACTAAACCGCAAAGATCCTCAAGCAATTAGGATCATCGGCAACAAGAATAACATGTTGGGCACAAGAACATTTTTGCACAGGAACAAATGTATGTTGTGAAGTTGGTGGGAAATAAAAAAACTCACGATTCACAGGATTTAGATTATGTCTCCCACACCGAACCATCAGTATAATATATAATATATATATATATACTGACCTGTTTTTATGATAGTTGAAAAGGCGGTACTGAATGTATAGGCATCGTTGGACAGAATGGTCACCCACCAGTATTCGCTGCTGGTACGAATCGAGGCATTCTTGAAACGATCACTACAGGACTACAGGTGAATGGGGTACCCCTAGGACACTCTCTAGCATTCTGCAGGAAACTAGTTGAATAGTTGATACTGCTGGAGACGGGAGGTAAGCCCAACTAACACCCAATGGAATTAGCACAAGTTGAAGATTGTCAAAAAAGGAAGACAAACAAAGCCCCAGTAGCTGCAGACAAATTACACTACCTTTCGTTGCATGATAGTGGGACACTGCCCCAGATGAATGGAGCCCAAAGTTTAAATGAATGCGATGGTTGAAAATTGAAATGCTTTGGAAAGTCTTTTGAACTCCCTTGTCAACGCTTTTTGTGGAGACCCAGCCAGTGAGAAAAAACACACACACTAGATGAAGCTACCAGTAGCGACTGCGCTTGTGGAGTTTTGGCGTCGCTGGACCACCCTAAATCGAGCGTTCTAACAGGGAGCGACCGTCACTCCCTGTTAGAACACTCACTACCGGTAGCGACTGCACTTGTGAAGTTTTGGAGTCGCTGGACCACCCTAAATCTTGCGTTCTTCTCAGTACAACCCCAGCGAAAACACAAGATGATCCTTGGGTCGATGATTCCGGTGGCACCCTTAGAACACTCACTACCGGCAGCGAGCGTTCTAACAGGGAGCGACCGTCACTCCCTGTTAGAACACTCACTACCGGTAGCGAGCGTTCTAGTGGAGTTTTTCCGTCGCTGGGGCACCATCAATCTTGCGTTCTTCTCACTAAGACCCCGGCGAAAACACAAGATCATCCCTGGGTCGATGTTCCCTGAGCATCGAATATTGATTACAATCAATCTTTTCAAACGCTGTTTGATTAGGTCTTGAAATCAATATATTATATTGATAAGATTGATTTTGAAATCAATTGGAATTCATACAAAATCTCACCTCAAAATCAACCCATATTTGACAAGAAAAAATCAAAAAAAAACATTCATTTTTGGAGGACAAAAAATCAAACAAATCAATGCAGCTTTGAGGGTTTAAGTGACCTTTTTCAAGGTGCACCACCACCCCAACACTAGTCCCAGTACAGCTGACACACAAACTTTTGGCACCATGCATGAGCTCCTGGACTTTGCCAGCTATTTTGCTATACATACATATATATATATATATATCTATGGAACCTACTCTAAATCCTTTTTCAAGGAAAAGATAGGAGTACCATGGGGCACCAGAAGGGGATTAGGTTCTTTTTCAAAACCTTCCTGTTTCAAGGATTTCCTTTTTCAAGGGGATGTCCATGCTGCTTGAAAGAAGACGGCTGCTCCAGGCCAGCTCTTTTTCAAGAACTATTGCTATCTTTTTCAAGATGCAGGAATTGCAGATAAAATCCAATTCTTTTTCAAGAGATATCTTTTTCAAGATTGGGCCCTGGCAACCTTTTTCAAGGTTATCTTGGGATGGGTAGTGGACAAAGAAGACATGGTCCTTTCTCAAGGATCAATGTTTCTGGCTGCCATATCCATCCCTTCTCTTGTGAGCAAAAAGTGGAGCAACACCCTATACTTAGGTGCTAGTTTAGCACTAATCTTGGTGGAGCTCACTCCAGGACTCACAGAAGAGGCCACTATGGAGATTTTACCTACGAAGTCCTCTGATGAAAATGTCCAATGTGTCTTGGGGTTTAAAAATTTAGAATTTTCAACAAGGTGCTGAAATGTGTGAGACTTCATCACAATGTTGAAATTTTTTCTCCCTTCTTCAAGGGCCCAAGACGACAGATAAGCATATCTGTCTTGGAATTTCTCAGAGAGGCCCATGACCTTCAGCCATTCTGCCTCAGTCAAGAAAGCATCAGCATCATCATACAACTTGATGATTCTGCTGATGGCATCTAAGGCCTGGAGCATTGCCTTCTCTTCCACCAAGTCCATGGTCAAGAGTTCTTTTGCCACTGGGATAAAGGCATGTAAGAAATGCTTTGTCTCTGCTGCCTTGAGATCCAAAGTGGCAAAGGTCTTGTGAGGGTTCTTGATGTCACACAGCATGGACATCCTGAGGTTGGTGATCCTAGTTGAGGAGTTTTGTCTCACATACTCCTTCTGCACATCCTGGAACAAGGCTCCCAGTCTGGCTTCAGGAGAAGTGGACTGATGAACACCAACCCCATCATGCCACAGGAGATAGTGGATCACTCCCCCCAAAAGATGCCCCAGCACTCCTTTACAGAACAAGATATGTAGGCAGTCGCCTCGAACCATCTTTGTGGTCAAGCCTGGTATCACACCAGGGAAAAGTCTGTGGCCACTTTGAGGATGGAGCTGTGCCTCCTCATTTGTGGCCACTTTAAAACTTTGCTTCCCTTTTTCAAGGGTCTTGTACCAGAGCCCCTCAGGAATTGGGTCACTTTGGCAATTGCATTCCCAACAGGGCTTCTTGGAAGCCCAATGAGGCAACTTCAATGCATTGCTAAAGAATTCATGATCCCCTTGAATTGCCCACAGCACCCCTTTCCAGGGTGATGCCAGTGGGGTACCTTATCCAGGGTGATCATTGCCAAAGACAGCCTTGTTTTTTTTCAAAAGGAAGAGAGAAGTGGCCAAACCCTTTCCCTTCTTGCCAAGGCTGTCAAATTCCTTTTTCAAGGACTTGTTTTCCGGCTTTTTCAAGTGGTTCTGGTGCTGATTCCAAGCATTGCTCTTCTCAACACCAGTCATGGAGGAATGGAGAACCATTGCTGCTTGCTCCTCATCACTGTTCTCCTCTGAGGCAGCAGCAATTTTCTCCTTCAGGCTGACTTCCCCCAACTTTTTCAAGTTGGTGGAATTCAGCTGGTTCTTGGGGTTGTCCTTTTTCAAGGAATCTTGACTGAATCCTTTTTCAAGGATGCAGCAGCTGGTCTCTTCATTGCGGTTTTTGAAATTAGTAAATACAAAATCTTTAAGCCAAAACAGCTGCAGACATTTATTTTTGTGGTGTGGTATACCCCATGGTTACATTTTTCATATTTTTAGGAAAAAAAGTGTTTTTATCGGTTTCATGCTATAAAAACAAAAATGGAAAATTGTGTTTTTCACACAATTCTGTTTTTTCCTTTTTTTCCAAACCTTTGTTAACAAAAAACAGAAAAATAAAAAAAATGAAAAAAATGAAAAGTGATGAAAAGTGATGAAAAAGTAGGTTTTCATCACTTTTCATCACTTTTCATCACTTTTCATCACTTTTCATCACTTTTCATTTTTTATTTTATTTTTTGATTTTTCTATGTATTTTGAATATTTTTATGATGGAAATCTAGAAAAACTTGGAGGAATGTAATTTTCTCAACAAATGAATTTTTATTCTTTAACAATAAAATCAATTGTTCATAGCCAGCCAAGGGGAAAACGAACCATTCCTTTCATTCATTTTTGAAAACATTTACAAAAAATCAAAACCATTGCTCAAATATTTTGCCAGGGTCAACTGCATCATGCAGTTGACCCTGGCAAAATATTTAGAAGCAAAAAATGATTTTGTTTTAAAAAAAGAAACAGTATTATATTTTCAAAACAAGTGAAGATACCTTCCACTATTTAAAAAATACAAATTTTGTACAGTTAAAATTTATATGTGTATATCTTCAAAAAACATATTACTACATTTTCCAAAACATTAAAACATATTTTACATTACATGGTATGCAATGTAAATAAAACATGTGACCATATTATAACATATTCAAAACATATTCATACTTTTGTCAAATTTTCAAATCTATTTTTCTTTCACCAAAACAAAATATATATTTCTTACTTAGTAAAATATTAGTATTTTCTTAAAATTTTTGATCAACCAGGAGCTGGCAGCTGCAGCATTTTTTAACAAACATATATAGGTCACCTGGCTTTTACCAGGTTCAGCAGGTCAACCATTTCCTTTTTCAAGGAATGGCTCAACCATGTCCTTTTTCAAGGGCATGATGCAAAAACAAAATTTTGCCTAGTTGGCAAGCATGTCCCTATTTTAAAGGCCATGCTGTTCCTAATCCTTTTTCAAGGACATTGGGCAAATCCTTTCTCAAGGATATTGGCAGCACAATTCTTCCCTCATTTGTACTGCTTCTGCCTTTGTGAGGTGGTCCTTCAGCAAAGCTTCCCAGATCTTGTCAATGACCCAGGAATAATGCACACTCTTTTTGTGGGAAACCTCCACAATCAGCTTCACTTTTTCAAGTGCGTGGTGGGCACCCACCAAATAAGCTCTTTCAGGTTTCTTAGCCATGGTTTTCCTGATCTTTACCCATGGCGGTCTGCCAGCCTTTTTCAAGGCCTTGCCCTTTTTCAAGGGGCTGCTTGTGGCAGGTTTCTTGCTCTTCAAATCCTTTTTCCAGGGTTTGGAGGCTGCTTTTGCCTTTTTCAAGGCAGCTGCAGGCTTCTTGAAGCCCATGGCCTCCTGCAGGTTCACATGCCCCTCATCCTCAGAGGCTTCTCTGGCTGTGCTTTGCTTCTGTCCAAACTTTTTTTGTTCCATATTCTGGGAGGGGAAGCATCAGAAGCCTTGAGTGGACTTGCCAATTCTTTGGGGATGCCCAAAGAATCAACAGAAACATCACTTCTGGTCTTCTTCAGCTTCCTACTCTGCTGCACATCCTTTTTCAAGGTGGCTGCACCCTTTTTCAAGGTCTTTGCACCCTTTTTCAAGGTGGCTGCATCCTTTTCCAAGGTTGCTGCATCCTTTTTCAAGGTTGCTGCATCCTTTTTCAAGGTTGCTGCACCCTGGGCCTTTTTCAAGGCAACTTTGCTCTTGTCAGAAGGCTGGGGTTCATCATCAGGGAGCTGTACCTTTTTCAAGGTATCCTGCACCATGGAATATTCGAGCCCAGTCAAGTTGGTACAAAGTGACTGGTCACCAATACCCCTGCCCAACCTCCTAACATGAAACAGCAAAGTTCCCAGGCGCTCTGTCCTCATCTGGATCCAAACAGAACCCTTGAACTTAGATGTGTTCAGGACAGGCTTCTGCTGGATCATTTGGTACAGAGCCTGCCTAAGTGGGCCAGGGTGAACTTCTGCTGATGGCACCAAGCCAAGCAGGTCATTCACCAGAGGTAGCAGAGCATGCAAGGCTTTTGGGTCCACAGCACTATTTCTGGACACCACCTCATACCCTTTCATGTCTGCTACTAACTCCTCATGCTTGTTGAGGACTTTGAACAGAAGACCAGTGTCGATGTAAGGCTTGGCCTTATGTCTGGCACCTCCTCTGCCCTGGCCACTCATGCTTTTTCAAGCTTGAGCAGGCCAAGCCTTTTTCAAGGCTTTTATTTTCTATACAAACCTTTTCCGTGTAATTCTATACTTTGAGCCAAAAACTGCACTTGCAAACAGAAAAAACAAAATCAAAAAAATCAATCCCAGAAGAGGTAAAAAAAGGGTTTAAAATCAATTGGGAAATCAAACAAAAAATCAATGTTCAGAATCAATGCTATCAAAGAGGGACTTTTCAAAATAATCAAAGTAAACCAATCTTATCAAAATCAATTATTTTTTGATCAAAAATATTGATTGTAATCAATATTCGATGCTCAGGGTTTCCCAACCCTCCCTTAGAACACTCACTACCGGCAGCGAGCGTTCTAACAGGGAGCGACCGTCACTCCCTGTTAGAACACTATTTATCTTAATAGCACCATTTTTTTATACGTTTTGAATCCCCAAATCACTACCGGTAGTGAGCGTTCTAAGGGCTCCACATTGACAGAATTCCCAATTCACTACCGGTAGTGAGCGTTCTAAGGGCTCCCCATTGACAGAATTCCCAATTCACTACCGGTAGCGAGCGTTCTAAGGGCTCCCCATTGACAAAATTCCCAATTCACTACCGGTAGCGAGCGCTCTAAGGGTTCCCAATTCACTACCGGTAGCGAGCGTTCTAAGGGTTTCCAATTAAGGGTTTCCAATTCACTACCGCTAGCGAGCGTTCTAAGGGTTCCCAATTCACTACCGCTAGCGAGCGTTCTAAGAGTTCCCAATTCACTACCGCTAGCGAGCGTTCTAAGGGTTCCCAATTCACTACCGGTAGCGAGCGTTCTAAGGGTTCCCAAGTCACTATCGGTAGCGAGCGTTCTAAGAGTTCCCAATTCACGACCGGTAGCGAGCGTTCTAAGGGTTTCCATTCACTACCGGTAGCGAGCGTTCTAAGGATTCTCAATTCACTATCGGTAGCGCGTGTTTTAAGGGACCCAATTCACTACCGCTAGCGAGCGTTCTAAGATGTTCTAAGGGTGCCCAATTCAGACCAGTAGTGAATGTTGGTGGAGTAACCGTGGTGTCCAAAGATGCAAATATACAGTACCACCTTTTCAACTATCATAAAAGCAGGACAGTAT
The DNA here is from genome assembly GCA_947184155.2 of Cladocopium goreaui. NCBI lineage: Eukaryota > Dinophyceae > Suessiales > Symbiodiniaceae > Cladocopium > Cladocopium goreaui. The sequence goes on along the minus strand of CAMXCT020000680.1, from coordinate 648,968 downwards.
AGATACGTATGTATATACGTATGTATATACGTATGTATATACATGCCTCTAACTGCTGGGCTGGGGCTAACTTGAGACATCTTGGGTCTGTATGTTGGCAACCTACAGCACTTGGAGCCAACAATGTGGGCTTTAAACTGCAGGGCTGGGGCTAACTTGAGGCATCTTGGGTCTGTATGTTGCCAACCTACAGCCCTTGGAGCCAACAATGTGGGCTTTAAATTGCAGGACTGGGGCTAACTTGAGGCATCTTGGGTCTGTATGTTGGCAACCTGCAGCACTTAGAGGTAACAATGTGGCTTTAAACTGCAGGGCTGGTGCCAACTTGAGGCATCTTGGGTCTGTATGTTGGCAACCTACAGCACTTGGAGCCAACAACGTGGGCTTTGAACTGCAGGGCTGGGGCTAACTTGAGCATCTTGGGTCTGTATGGTGGCAACCTACAGCGCTGGGGCTAACTTGAGGCAACTTGGGTCTGTATGTTGGCAAGCTACAGCACTTGGAGCCAACAATGTGGGCTCTAGACTGCAGGGCTGGGGCCAAATTGAGGCATCTTGTGTCTGTATGTTGGCAACCTGCAGCACTTGAAGCCAACAATGTGGGCTTTAAACTGCAGGACTGGGGCTAACTTGAGGCATCTTGGGTCTGTATGTTGGCAACCTACAGCACTTGGAGGCAACAATGTGAGATTTAGACTGCAGGGCTGAGGCTAACTTGAGGCATCTTGGGTCTGTATGTTGGCACCTACAGCACTTCAAAACACCTTAAACTGCAGGGCTGAGGCTAACTTGAGGCATCTTGGGTCTGTATGTTGGCAACCTATAGCACTTGGAGGCAACACGTGATTTTAACTGCAGGGCTGGGGCTAACTTAAGGCATGTTGGGGCTGTATGTTGGCAGCCTTCAGCACTTGGAGCCAACAATGTTGGCTTTAAACTGCAGGACTGGGGCTAACTTGAGGCATCTTGGGTCTGTATGTTGGCAACCTGCAGCACTTGGAGGCAACAATGTTGGCTTTAAACTGCAGGACTGGGGCTAACTTGAGGCATCTTGGGTCTGTATGTTGGCAACCTACAGCACTTGGAGCCAACAATGTGGGCTTTAAACTGCAGGGCTGGGGCTAACTTGAGGCATCTTGGTTCTGTATGTTGGCAACCTGCAGCACTTAGAGGCAACAATGTGACTTTAAACTCTAGGGCTGGGGCTAACTTGAGGCATCTTGGGTCTGTATGTTGGCAACCTACAGCACTTGGAGCCAACAATGTGGGCTTTAAACTGCAGGGCTGGGGCTAACTTGAGGCATCTTGGGTCTGTATGTTGGCAACCTACAGCACTTGGAGCCAACAATGTGGGCTTTAAACTGCAGGGCTGGGGCTAACTTGAGGCATCTTGGGTCTGTATGTTGGCAACCTACAGCACTTGGAGCCAACAATGTGGGCTTTAAACTGCAGGGCTGGGGCTAACTTGAGGCATCTTGGGTCTGTATGTTGGCAACAATGGTAGCACTTGGAGCCAACAATGTGAGATTTAGACTGCAGGGCTGGGGCTAAATTGGTGCATCTTGGGTCTGTATGTTGGCAACCTACAGCACTTGGAGCCAACAATGTGGGCTTTAAACTGCAGGGCTGGGGCTAACTTGAGGCATCTTGGGTCTGTATGTTGGCAACCTACAGCACTTGGAGGCAACAATGTGGGCGTTCAAGTGCAGGGCTGGGGCTAACTTGAGGCATCTTGTGTCTGTATGTTGGCAACCTGCAGCACTTGAAGCCAACAATGTTGGCTTTAAACTGCAGGACTGGGGCTAACTTGAGGCATCTTGGGTCTGTATGTTGGCAACCTACAGCACTTGGAGCCAACAATGTGGGCTTTCAACTGCAGGGCTGGGGCTAACTTGAGGAATCTTGGGTCTGTATGTTGGCAACCTACAGCACTTGGAGCCAACAATGTTGGCTTTAAACTGCAGGACTGGTGCTAACTTGAGGCATCTTGGGTCTGTATGTTGGCAACCTACAGCACTTGGAGCCAACAATGTGGGCTTTAAACTGCAGGACAGGGGCTAACTTGAGCATCTTGGGTCTGTGTGTTGGCAACCTACAGCACGTGGAGCCAACAATGTGGGCTTTCAACTGCAGGGCTGGGGCTAACCTGAGGCATCTCAGGTCTGTATGTTGGCAACCTACAGCACTTGGAGCCAACAATGTGGGCTTTAAACTGCAGGACTGGTGCTAACTTGAGGCATCTTGGGTCTGTATGTTGGCAACCTACAGCACTTGGAGGCAACAATGTTGGCTTTAAACTGCAGGACTGGGGCTAACTTGAGGCATCTTGGGTCTGTATGTTGGCAACCTACAGCCCTTGGAGCCAACAATGTGGGCTTTAAATTGCAGGACTGGGGCTAACTTGAGCATCTAGGGTCTGTGTGTTGGCAATCTACAGCACTTGGAGCCAACAATGTGGGCTTTAAACTGCAGGGCTGGGGCTAACTTGAGGCATCTTGGGTCTGTATGTTGGCAACCTACAGCACTTGGAGCCAACAATGTGGGCTTTAAACTGCAGGACTGGTGCTAACTTGAGGCATCTTGGGTCTGTATGTTGGCAACCTACAGTTGGAGCCAACAATTTAGCCTTTAAACTGGAGGACTGGGGCTAACTTGAGGCATCTTGGGTCTGTATGTTGGCAACCTACAGCACTTGGAGGAAACAATGTGGGCTTTAAACTGCAGGACTGGGGCTAACTTGAGGCATCTTGGGTCTGTAAGCAGGGCTGGGGCTAACTTGAGGCATCTTGGGTCTGTATGTTGGCAACCTACAGCACTTGAGCCAACAATGTGGGCTTTAAACTGCAGGGCCTGGGCTAACTTGAGGCATCTTGGGTCTGTATGTTGGCAACCTACAGCACTTGGAGCCAACAATGTGGGCCTTAAACTGTAGGGCTGGGGCCAACTTGAGGCATCTTGGGTCTGTATGTTGGCAACCTGCAGCACTTGGAGGCAACAATGTGAGCTTTAAACTGCAGGGCTGGGGCTAACTTGATGCATCTTGGGTCTGTATGTTGGCAACCTACAGCACTTGGAGGCAACAATGTGAGATTTAGGTTGCAGGGCTGGGGCTAAATTGAGGCATCTTGGGTCTGTATGTTGGCAACCTACAGCACTTGGAGGAAACAATGTGGGCTTTAAACTGCAGGACTGGGGCTAACTTGAGGCATCTTGGGGCTGTATGTTGGCAACCTACAGCACTTGGAGGCAACAATGTGGGCTTTAAACTGCAGGGCTGGGGCTAACTTGAGGCATCTTGGCTCTGTATGTTGGCAACCTGCAGCACTTAGAGGCAACAATGTGACTTTAAACTCTAGGGCTGGGGCTAACTTGAGGCATCTTGGGTCTGTATGTTGGCAACCTACAGCACTTGGAGCCAACAATGTGGGCTTTAAACTGCAGGGCTGGGGCTAACTTGAGGCATCTCGGGTCTGTATGTTGGCAACCTACAGCACTTGGAGGCAACAATGGTGGCTTTAAACTGCATGGCTGGGGCTAACTTGAGGCATCTTGGGTCTGTATGTTGGCAACCTACAGCACTTGGAGGCAACAATGTGAGATTTAGACTGGCTAAATTGAGGCATCTTGGGTCTGTATGTTGGCAACCTACAGCACCTGGAGCCAACAATGGTGGCTTTAAACTGCAGGGCTGGGGCTAACTTGAGGCATCTTGGGTCTGTATGTTGGCAACCTACAGCACTTGGAGGCAACAATGGTGGCTTTAAACTGCATGGCTGGGGCTAACTTGAGGCATCTTGGGTCTGTATGTTGACAACCTGCAGCACTTAGAGGCAACAATGTGGGCACCACGAACTACAACCAAAAAAACATCAGAATGAGCCCAAACAACATAAATTTCATATTTTAGATGAACATAAGCAATATGAATCAAGAACTGTGTTGGGATGTTGACTTCTTCATTTTTTTGGGTGTAACTTTTATCAAATTTATATATAATAGATGATTTTCCTAGCTATAAACCTCCATGAATAGGGAAGTTCCCAGCAAGCCACATTTGATGACACGGGAGGGCAAATCATCATTAATATCTCATATTAAATTATATAAATGACTATTTCCTGCCAAGTTGCCAGCATGCACCAGAGCCTCTTGAAATACGTGGGACTCCACAGCAACAGGACGCAATCCGACATGGACACAAAAGCGGCGAATGAAGAGACCCCCGCGTGCTTCAATTCCAGATCTGTCTGGTGAACACAAAACCTGAGCTGGCGATTCGATCGTCCCATTCGTATCCATTCGTCCCAACAATGCACCAGGCTACATCTGCAAGGCTCATTGGTGTTTGTTTACATCAACGATTTCTTCATCCCACTTCAAACCAGCTTAAAATGATGCTGAAAAAAAACTGTGGTTTTGATGACTGAAGTTTTGATTGGCGGTTTGAAGTACATCTTTAAACCAACCAAACTGCTAACATCCAACCATTTGAGTTTGGAAGTAGTGTACCCCTAAATCCAATGGTTGGTGATCATTATCCCTATATATCCCTATTAGATGGCTATAATTGGGGGTATACCAGGTATACCCTATTTTCAGACAAACACGTTTTTGGGGATATTAATTACCCAAGCATTGATGGTGGTAAGCCCTCCAAGCGACTTGTCCAAGAAATAGCTGGGCCGTCGCCGTGAAACGCAGGGTGCCACGTGTTGCCACGTAGCCAGAACCAGAAAGAACGAGCTGTAGCCGAAAAGCAAGGCCCAAGGGAAAAAAGCAAAGCCCAACCTCGTGATGAAAATGTAGCTGTCGCATAGGGATGGGAAGGATTTAGCAAAGTTTCTGCGGATGGTTGCGAAATCCGAATCACCAGTTGGTAGATGGTAAACATCCCATGATTATCCCAGTAAAAAAACAGTGTTTCATAGCTACCTATAGTTACCAACTGGTGCAGGATTTTGCAACCATCCACAGTATGATGGTCGAAATTATGGAAATCTATGACTTCAATGACCAGTTGGATCTGATTGGGTTGATGCTTGGCTATGCATCACTGGGATCACAAACAACGCTTAAAAACAGGATTGCATCCCAAGGAAAATCATCTTTCAACTCCAAAAAATGGACCTTTTTGTGGGATATCTGAGGTTAGGCATGCCATGGTCCATGTTCTCATTTTAAATCTATCCCAGCAAAAAATGGGTTATCCAATTGTTGGTCTTGGGGAGTTCATACTCGTGGGTTCACCAAGGTTCACCAAGGTTCACCAAGCTGGTGGAAAACGTCCAAACTCAGTGCCTTTCCCACCACAATGGTTGTCAGGGTTGATCAGCGTTTTCGATAAACCAACTTTGCAATAAATCACGGTATGCCGAAATCATATGAATTGATTTTATAAATCCCATTGGATAGCCATTATACTCCCATGTTTCCGCATGTTTATGCTCTGGTATTTCGAAACATAGCTATTGAAAATGATGATGACAGTTAAATTTCTGATTAAAATGATGATTTTCCAGTTCCTTATTTTAGTTCACCAGAGGCTATCGTAGATGTTCCTCCCTTTTTTCATGTGCCAGCGAGGCGATCCCATCCGACGACCCAAGGGTGGGGAAATGTTTTTCTTCGCAAAAGTGTTAGAGCAAACCATGCGGAAAAAAAAAAAAACATTGTTGTTGGTGAACCCCCCTGTTGCTGTTGCTGTTGCTGTTGCTGTTGTTGTTGTTGCTGTTGCTGTTCTTGTTCTTGTTCTTGTTCTTGCTGTTGCTGTTGCTGTTGCTGTTGTTCTTGTTCTTGTTCTTGTTCTTGCTGTTGCTGTTGCTGTTGCTGTTGCTGTTGTTGTTGCTGTTGTTCTTGTTCTTGTTCTTGTTCTTGCTGTTGCTGTTGCTGCTGCTGCTGTTGTTGTTGTTCTTTATTCAGTTATCCCATTATATCCCTACTGTATCCCTTCTCAAACTCCCCATTCCCATTGTGGGTTTACCCTTCACATCAGGACCAAGCGACTCAGGTAGAACCACCACCGGCAACACCCGCGCACGGCAGAGCACAGTGCACGTGAGGGCGATAGCACTTGAAATCAACATGGCAGGGGTTAAGTTGCCTGCAGAACGGAGGGTTTCTGGGAGGAATGGGGGTGAGTCGGTAGCAAGAACTTTGAATCTTTGGGTATAAAAAACCTCCCTTTGTATCAGTAACTTACAGTATTGGTCATTTTCATGAGTAATTCCATGAATCAATCCATTGAATCACTGGGATTGGCCAAAGAATGGGGACTTCTATGACCAATTTTCCATACACTTTGCCGAACCCAATGAGTTCTCCCAAAATTGAGCGGTTTCAAAAACCCCAGGTGAAACTCCCCAAATCGCAGTTTTTTCCGGCAATGTTAGTTTGATAGATGATTTTGTAGTTAAAACAGCTACATCGACCTGTTGGTTTACAGAAGATATCCACATAACTTGATCCCCCGTCTCATACCATATCGCTCCTATGCACCACTTCAATCCATCCCATACATTTCTTCCACAAGGTTGAAGACCCATGATTGGGATCCAATTTTTTTTGGACAGCAAATCCCGATTAACTGTTCCTGGTTTGTACCCCCATAAAATCCCCACAAACATATCTCCCACATGAGCTTGTTTGTCATTATATAGCATTATAGAAATATCATAATTGATGGTCATGTTTATGTACACTATATTCACCATGACATTCACCATAATTCATATCCACATGTGCCATGGTCGAAACATGGCTTCGATGGACACAACGGGGGAATCCTCATCGGTATTTTTTATATCCCATATATTTTTGCTTGTTTATCCCAGTATATCAAATATCTATAAATATTTCCCATTAAATCCAAATTAATTGCAGATCCCTCTGATATCCCATAAAACATCCCTGTAAACCTAGATGGTGAGCCTTCATTTTCTTTGGTCAAACCATGTCAAACCACCATTTGTCATGGTGAAATCCCCACAGAATCCACCATTTCCTAGTCAAGTCCGGTCCCATTAAATCATCATTGTTCTCAGTTAAAATCCTCATGTCTCATAAAAATCACCATGTTTTCATCATTTTCCCATATTTTTCCCTATGAAACCCCCATGAAAAACGCGGAAAAACAGTGGATTTCACACCTCCCCCTTTGCACGTCAGCGTCTTGGTTTGACAACTTGGAGGATCGCAGCTCCCTCGCGGCCCCACGTAGGATGTGAGCCAGGCTGGTTCCTCCATGGCGAAAAATGGCAGTTGATGGTGAGTTTACCCCGAAAAAAGTCTGACTTCAAAAAGTCGGACCACTGACTTCTAGGGTTCTGACTTTTTTGGTGAGTTGATGAATTTCCATGGTTAATTGATGTTATTTGTTGTCAGTTGAATGCTTTATTTTGCTAAAGTTATGATGAATGGAAGCAGAGTCCTGGATGAAATTATGGCGAGTTTATCGTTAATTTGTGGTGGATCATGCATCATTAATCACTAATCTCCGAATAATCAATCTGCTAGTATGAGCATGTTTTTCTATTGTTTTTTTAAATACATGTCCCAGGAATCATCTCTGATGTAGTCAATCTAATCACAGGCAGAGAATCGAACTACGTATCAGATATCGATATGAACATAATGTATGAGCCATTTCTGTCATTTGTGCTATTTATGCAGGGATATCTCGAGGTTGTTATTGGGCCACTTATCATCCTCGGCAAAGAGCTGTTCAATGTGCATCCCAGGACTAGTCAGAACTGGGGTATAATTCACCATTTATATGGGGACAATGGAGATACAATGGGGATATGATAGCGATATAATGTTGATGTGATGACGATATAATCAACGGTAATTTCAGGATCCTAAAATGGAGATACTGTACCATGTAAGGTCATATGTTGTGGGGATATTCCCGTACATAGGCCTTACATAGGCCTTATATGGTAGGTACCTCCAATTTAGGTTCCTGAAATGACCATTGATATGATGGAAGATGTTGGTTTAGTTGCAACCCATCCAACTATGGAGTTTTTCATACACCCATCCGTAAAGCTAGTGAATTTCAACCCTTTTTTGGGAACTCCACCTTGTGGAAATTGCAGATAAACAATGGACTTTCGCCAATCCCAAACATAACTACCACCAATGAGGACGATGGGGATGACTGAGTAGCTCCGGAATTGATGGGAACGACTACCCTCTGGTAATCAAACATGGGGTGCAGCATCCTCCATTAAGTGTTTTAGAGGATGTTCAATCACCATGTACCAGAGTGTATATTCTGAGCAGATGTCCCTAACAATGTAAGAATCACATAGAAGCACTAGGAAAGTTATTACAGTCGACCCTGGATTAACAAACCTCTAGGCTGTTCGGTGGAGAACCAGGGTTTATCGAAGCTGCCATGGGTTTTATATGGTTTGATGCAAACAGGCTGCCCCCAATTCCAACAAATATCATGTCCTGTGAAATATCATTTCCATTGGTTTTCCATCACTAGATTTCCCTTGCTTTTCCCCTTGGTTTACCCAAGTCTTCTGTGCGTTAAATCACCATTTTGGTTGGTGAACTCACCAGTTTTCCCTTGGTTTTTCCACATTTTTCCGTTGAACTCAGCCGTTTCCGTTTCGTGTAATCCGTGGCGCTTTCCGTTTTGCGCCTCGCAGCAACGCCACGTCTTTCAAGCCCCGAGACAGGCGCGGCGGCGGCGATGGCGTTTCCGGGTTCACCATCAAGTCGTCGTCGCTGCCCGTTCTGGGTGATTTTTGAGGACAAAATGGTGCTGTGATCATGGCCAATCTTAGATAGCCTGCAAAAAATGCTGGGGATGTGAAGACTTGAATGGTGGTTTAATGGGATTTTTCATGGGATTTAATGATGGATTTAATGGGATTTAATGGGATTTAATGATGGATTTAATGGGATTTATTGGGATTTAATGGGATTTAATGATGGATTTAATGATGGATTTAATGGGATTTAATGGGATTTAATGGGATTTAATGGGATTTAATGATGGATTCTTCATTAAACAGTTAACAGTTAATGGGATGTTTTTAAGGTTATATACATCATTGATATCCACCATTAATGGGATGTTTACCCTCTGGTAAACGTTTACGCAACGAACTGGAAAGATCCACCATGCTATGAAAATGGGTAAATCAACGAACTAAATCACCATTTTCCATAGCTTTTTCTATGTTTACATATAACTAAATATATGTTTACCATACCCTGCAAAAGATGACAAAGAAACATAGCTGGTGAACATAGATCCCATACATTCCCATACCAAGTCAGTCGACCAGTCGGGGATGTTCCAGTCGTTTTGGGCATTTCGCGGGGAATTTTTTTCGGACGGCAGGGATTGTTCCGCCTCCAAGATGGGGGAAATTCCCTGCCACAACTCTAACATACGATGGAACATGCAAAAAAGCGATGGTCAATGTGATTTTTCATGGGACTTAACGGACTGAAAATCGAAAATTCACCAAGAAAAAATGATGGTTGTAATGTCAACCCCGGATTAATAAACCATGGGTACTCCCCAAATAGTCATTTCATCTGATACTTTTTTATGGTATCCCCCCAATTATTCCCAACCGTTTTGGGTTTATTCATCCAGGGTTGACATTATTATATATGGATATAGATGGATATAGATGATTTTCTGGGATATTCCTATAAAAAATGGTGATTTTCCATGGCTATGTAACAAATAACCAGATGGTAATCATCTATATATGGGATATACCCTCTGGTAATTTAACATAACTATGGAAAATCACCATTTTTAATGGGAAAATCCACTATTAATATGGTCATTTTCCATAGCTATGTTAAATTACCAGAGGGTATCAGATCATTTCCCCGCCAGGGTAAAACCCCATAGCTTTTCCACATCTCCCGGTGCCCAAGGCCAAGCCAAGGCTCCTGTCGGCATTGTCGTTCTCCAAGCTTTCCTGGGTTCCGAAAAAAGGAAAATCATTGGGAAAATCTGAAGCGGAAAGCCATACCCGGCCTGGTAAACTGTCACATAACTATGGAAAATCACCATTTTTCATGGGTAAATCCACTATTTCGACTGGGCCATTTTCAATAATTAGCTATGTTTACCAGAGGCTATTTTTGTTGACCATGAATGATTTTTTTGTGGAGCTTCATGGATTTTCCGATATTGGACCAATGTTCGTCATAGAATTGACCAAGAAATATGCGGCCATCCGTGGAAGCAACGAACCGAGGGTACGAAGATGGGATGTTCACCCATTACTTTCTCATATATTATGGGTCTCTGAAAATTGGGGCTACTCAAAAAAAAAATGCTAGAATTTGGTGGCTTGTCATTGTGTGATCATAATTTTCCCTATTTAAATGCCAATTTAAGGTCCATCCCACATTTTCCCATATCCCAATCGTCAGGATCAAATAGTTTCAGCCATTTGCTGCCAATCCTCTAGGATCTTCCTTGCGCGCCTCTTGAAAGTCTTAAGAGGCCTTTCTCCTGAGAATAACAACAAATACTTTCAGCAAATAACTAAAGTGAAATTATTTGTCTCACTATTGGGATTCATATCGCAAGTGAATGTTCTAAACCGTTGGAAAGATAATTACCTTTGACCCCAATACATTCCCCCTGTATTCCTGAAATTTGTTTTCAATCGCTAATCCTGCATCCGCAACGACAAGACCGTCCGCAGGTATGGTGTATGTATATATGGTACATTCTATAACTATGTGGGCACAGAGTTGCCACCCCCCCGCCTTTTCATAAAAAAACTTCACTTGTCATATTCCCATTGAAATGCCATAATTTATCTGGTTGGTGGTTTCAACCCCTCTGAAAAATATGAAAGTCAGTTGGGAATATCATTCCCAATATATGCAAAAATAATCCATTCATGTTCCAGTCACCACCAACCAGTTATGGTTTATAGTAGATATATCTATACTATTCCTATGATCCTATGGTTTATTGTCATATTCCCATTGAAATGCCATAATTTATGAGTGATCTGGTGTTTTTCCACCAAAAAATCAACGACCGGACGCCCGGACGCCCTTTATGTGTCGAAGCGCTTCGGCGGAATCGACCACTTCGACCCAGCGCTGCTGCGCCACAAACTCGCCAAGTCTCCATTGGACGGTGCTGGAAATGCTCCAAGTGCTGGTCCTTTAAAAATTCAGAGGCTACCTCCAAGTAAATGGCAGTTTTTCACAAAAAATGATCTAATTTCAATGGGAGGAATGGGTTTTCTCCGTTTTCGATGAAACACAAAGAATGACATGATCAGTTCTGCCCTCTGGTACTTCATATCAGAACATCCTCACCTTTCAACTTCTTCAAATCGGAACATCTATGGGGAAAATCATCCACTATCATAACTCGGATTAGAGCTGCAAGGAAGGGAATAAGTGACGTTTTCCCACAGTCATGGGGGTTTACAATGTCATGGTGGTACCCCCAAATGGATGGTTGATTTCATGGACAATCCCAAGCAGCCCAATGGATGACTGGGGATACTCCTATTTTAGGAAACCTCCAAACGAGCTCAGCAAAGATCCTATCAGTCCTTGCGCAGGACTGAAGGGAACAAATTTTTCTATGAGTCACTTCGGAGTTTTGGCACCAAAATAGCTATGGATGTTTGAACGCATCCGCGATGATCAAGGTTTTTGGACCCAGACATGCGATGTTTGGCCGTGATGCTTGCCATAGATGCATACATTCATAGCGTAGATTTCTTCCATGATCACATATTGATAACATATCCCAGATGCTCCATGGTGCTGGTATATTTACCTACATGACTGGGTGATTTTCTTCGGGCAAATGTTGGAAAAAATATTCCAGCACCATGGTTCGCATATTGACACATTGTACATGGCTTTGTGAGAAAGCCCCCGAATCATGACCGATACTGATGGGTAATAAAATATATCAAGATTTCATGATGGTTATAAAAATATAATTAATTAATGCTTGCTATTGTTATCCGATACTGATTAAGATATGTTTTCAGATTACCCTCTGGTAAACGTTGAACGAACTGGAAAGATCCACCATATAGCTGGGAAAACTTACAAAAAAAATCTATAAATGGCTAAACTGTCCCATTTTTCTATGGAAAGATCCACCATGCTATTCATGGGAAAATCTCCACGAACTTTCGACTACGTCCAGCCCAACGTTGGATCTGGGGAGGCCATGGCAGATACATAACTCCCATGAAACACGATGGTTTATGATACCTAGAAAGCGAACAAGTACTGTATTCATGGGGTGAAAAAATATAAACCAACAAACATTCACATCACTGGGGGGGCGAGCCCTTTTTGTAGGATTAATGAGGTATAATTAATATCATAATCATGATATATGTCATAGTATATAATATCTGCTTGGTGGTACGTATACCTACCCCTCTGAAAAATCATTTTGGGTCAGTTGGGATGACATGACATTCCCAACTGTTTCTGGAAAGTCATCCATTAAAATCCATTAAAATCCATTAAACCACTATAATCCATTCTTCCCAATAAAAGTCATCATCCAGCCATGTTCCCATGTTTTCCTCCGGCTCAGCAACCAGACTATGATCATCCCTTGAAAGAAAAGCTGATCTGGTTGCTGGTGCAAACACACCATCTTAAGAAATATATACATGGTTAATATATGGTTAATATAATCTGTATATATATATATGTATATATATAATATAATCTATATAATCTGGTTGGTGGTTTTATATAATCATCTTAAGAAAAAATATATGAGTGAAAGTCAATGGGTTTCGGATGACATCCCATATATATATATTGGAAAATAATCCGAATGTTTGAAACCACCAACCAGTGATGTTCATGGTCTATTGATCGACAAAAGTAGAACAACCGAGAGCTTTCCTGGATATGTTTTGTCCTCCCATAGTTGTTCTTTTCCACCAAACATCCGACTGAATTAGAATACTTTCCTTAACCTGAAATTTTCCATTTTTGTTGTGTTATATATAACTGTCTGGTTGGTGGTTTCAGCCCCTCTGAAAAATATTAGTCAATGGGGATGATTCTTCCCAATATATGGAAAAATAAAACATGTTTGAAACCACCAACCAGCTGTTGGTTGTTGGTGATTCAAAAAAAAAAACATTAAATATCTATGGAATTCTATGGAAATTTAATGGATGACTTTCCAGAAACAGAACTTAAATGGATTTTAATGGAAATTTAATGGATGACTTTCCCTGATTTTAATGTCATCCATTGGTTTCCCGTGAAATATTAGTGATGCATCAGAAGAAAATCCATCGCCAACGGGTGGCGAACCTAGGAGTTTCTCCGCTTCTTCCACTTGCCCTTGCCTCGCAACAGCCCACGCTGTTGGATTTTTGACATCAAAAAACAACAAGGCCATGGGGTATAAATAAAACCACTTGATGGGTAATATATCTATATATATATATATGGTTGGTGGTTTTAACCATCTTGAAAAATGATGGAGTTCGTCAATGGGAAGGATGACATCCCATATATTATGGAAAATAAAAAATGTTTGAATCCACCAACCAGATATATACATACATATGGTTGATAAATCCATATTGTGGATTATTTTCTGTTAGTTGGAACATATAAGTAATAAGAAAGTGGTAGTGAATTGATTGATAAGAAAATCCCTATGGTACCCCCTCTTAAAGATAGAAAGTGTTAAAATCCAACTAAAATAGTTGCAAATTGAACCTTTTCGGCATCTTTGTCGGGTTGCTTAACTTGTTGATATTAAAACGCCTAACTTAACTAGGTGAAATTATGATACCCTGTTGATGATTGATGTTTAAGCTCAGCTGATGAGAAACCAGCTGATCATGAATATACATATATATATATATGATATATATATATATGATATATATATATATACGTATGTACATATATATATATATACGTATGTACATATATATATATATATTTATATATATGATATCTGCATATATGATCATATATGTAATGTGTATGTAAAATTGGCATATTTCCATGGGGACTTCATGGCGATATCAACAAATACGGGAACTTAAGGTTGGGATTCACCGATTTCATGTTGGCCTATACATCGAATGAATTCATCTAATGTTCACCATGGCCCAAATAAAAATGATCGATTGATTGAAATTATTGAACTATTAATAAAATAGTTATCATATTATCTGTTAATATTGATTTATGATTATCTATTATTAAAATTTATCTAATCATCTAATCATTTATCTAATTATCTAATGATGACTTGTTCTTCTTAATGATTGAAAAACATTTCTTCTACAGTTGACAGGGTGAGGCTCCCGTTTTCGATAAATTGGCATCACTTGGTGAATTCTATGGTTTATTGGGGATATAACTATAGACTTAATGGATGTCAATGTCAATGGAGTGGCTTAAGGGAACATTTACAGGAAAAAAACCATGATCTTCATGGGAAAATCTCTGGTTTTCCTATCGGTTTCCTGTAGACTTTCCCGACTAAACCAATCCATGGGCTTTATACACCAACTTATAACTGTCACCCACTGTATCTTTTGAACCATCCAGTCATGGGGAACACTGTGACAAGTGACCAAGTTTTCTTAGGGAAAGCCACATAGTATGGGAACATCAGGGGATAATTCTCGGAGAATTATGGGGCAACATGGCTCCGGGCATTTTTTTTAGGAATTCCCAAAAAGATGAAACCAACCATGAACAGAATGTTGGAGCGTATCCGCTGGAACATCAAGCGTTTGCTGGTGAAAATCCCATCATTTATAGAACATTGTCCGCTATTTTCCCAGCTAGAAGCCTTCATTTTTGACCATTGATCGTGGAATTCCTCCAAGCTAGCCATGTTTAGAAACCTCCATAGAAACTTCACGGATTAGCCCTGAACATCCCGCCTGGAATATCCAGCAATCACGGCCTTGCAGGAGATTTCTCCCAATTTATGTACCAAAATGGTCAAAGTTGAGATACCCATGGGATTTCATGGGGAAATTTACCCTCTGGTAAACACACAAAAAGCCATGGAAAGATCCACCATGCCATTAATGGGAAAATCAACTATTTCTATGGCCATATTCAATAGCTATGTTAAATTACCAGAGGGTAATGGGGATTGATGGGCAATGGGGATTTCATAGGGATTTCACGGTGCTGATTTAAGCAGATTTAAGCAGAAAAAACACGGTGATTTTTTTTGTCGGAAGTTACTCCCTAGATCTCCCAATCAAACCTAGCCAGTGAAACTCCACCATGGCTAGTTCGATGATTTTCCAATTGAAAACCAAAATTATATACTGATTGGTGATTTCAACCCCTCTGAAAAATATTAGTCAGTTGGGATGATTCTTCCCAATATATTGAAGAAAAAAAGAATGTTTGAAACCACCAACCAGTATAGGATGTTTCAATTGCCATGTTTACTTGGCAAACCATTCAGTTTGGGGATGCGGTCGCCTCTGAAAATTAAGGGGTACTGCAGGAACTTCATCTGTAAGTGGCGATATTTATCGCCACGTTGGAACACCGCGGAGGGCCATCCAATTCTTATCGCACACATTTCTTTGTAGTGAAATTCTAGTTTTTGAGTGATAAAATCAAAATTTTGATGCTTAAACCATCTTATTTTCGATGCTTCAAATCACCATCTTCGCCTTGCAAAATCATTATTATCCTCACTAGAACAAAGAAAATCGCGAATTCCTGAGCAAAATTCCAAAACTTTCCTGACATGGTACCCCAGACCCAGAAGTTTCACCTTGACAAAAATGACCAATGATTTGAATGATTTTAAAGGATGCCCCCAGTCTAGGAAACATCCATGTACTTAAGTTGTATCCCAGTGTTCTCATAAGTTAGTAATATGGCCGTTTGTTGGTTATATAACATTACTGATATAAACCACAATACTGTATGTAATATATATATATATACCTGGAGAACCAAAACCCTAAGAATTCTTCGGGTCAACACAAGAACCTGAAGTATTTCGGAAAAAAAAAGAAAACCTCGGTTTTCGATTGAAGACCTCGGGTATTGATTTTGAACCCGTACTTAACCCGTACCTAACCCGTACCTAACCCGTACTTAACCCGTACTAACCCGTACCTAATCCGTACCTAACCCGTACTTTCAGAATGGGTTAAAATACCCCGGGTTTTGTCAGAAAAGCTCAGGTATTTTTCAAACCCTAAGATTTCTGCAGGTTTTGGTTCTCAAGGTATATATATATATATATATATATACGGGCAAACCCCAGTCTGCCCGCGCCTACGTCGACGACGTCCCCGAAGATCACACGAAACACTGTGTTTTGTAAGACAATATGCACATGTCCGTGATCTTGGCTTTCATCTTGCAACGCACAGCTTAGGTAACCTGTGCCTTGAAATGTTACAACATCGTCATAATCATCATCATCATCATCAGCATCATCATCATCCTGTAAAGATTAACAGGGGTGGGGATCTTATGATTCCCTAGAAACTCTGTTGAAACATGTTGAATAGTCCCTTTGAATGTAAAGTTTAACGGGGTTGGGGATTTTCTGATTCCCTAGAAACTCTGTTGAAACATGTTGAATATTCCCTTTGAATGTAAAGTTTACCACTCCCTTCAATATCCCCATACCCCCGCGAACTGGGGGGTTTGCGCATATATATATATATACTTTATATGTATATATAGCCTCGTGCAGGCTTCTGGAACTACCTAAACCTGAATTAGGTTGGTAAAACTTGTCCATTCCGTGACGAAATTTCGTCGCGGAATTAACAAGTTTCATTAGGGTCATTATCATCATCATCATCATCACATCATCATCAACTGCTGCCGCAAGTTCACATGAATGTTAACATCGAGCCGCAAGTTCACATGAACGTTAACATCCCACCCCACCCCCCCCACCCCGCGTGTGCGTAGCATCAACTGCTGCCGCAAGTTCACATGAACGTGAACATCCTGCCGCAAGTTCACATGAACGTTAACATCCCACCCCACCCCTTTACCCCAAGGTTTAGGTAGTTCCAGAAGCCTGGACGAGCCTATATATACTCTATATATATATTATTATATACATATACATATATTTATCCCAATAATACCCCTGATGAGACACCCTTGTGCTTCCATTCAGGTCCACTAGCCGCACAAGCCGCGCTCGCGCACCTGCCTTTTCAGTGTGGTTTCTTTACAGGTGTACGAGCTGGCCCTGGACCGCTGTGCTGTCGCCACCAAACCACGGATCACCCCACGTCACCAGGCTTCCATCTGCCAAAATCGCAGCAAAGGCACCGCTTGTGGCATAGAGCTGCTGAACGTTGCAAAGCCGATGCCGAACATCTGCAAAACCAAAACGATCTTCGGGTTTTTGAGTCACCGTGCCATCAGCCAAAATCGCAGCAAAAGTCAAGCCTATGGAGCAAATCTGTTGGAAATTCTGCTGGTTGTTGAGTCTCATTGTCGCAGAGCATACAGAGCCCAAAGAAACCACAGCTTCACCACCGAAGGTTGCAGCCAAAACATAACGCGAGGCGCAAACGCGCTGACCGTTCCTGAGCTGCTCGGGAAGTCGCTTTCTACCGCGTTCATCGTCAGCAATAAAGTCTTTAGAACCCCATGCGACCACTTCGTCGTCAGCCAAAATTGCAACAAAAGCCCCAGTTGTAGCATGAATCTCCCGGACCTTCTCGAGCTTAGCCTGCACACTCTTGCAGTCACCACCATATGCTCTGTCGCCCCATGTCACCACACTGTCATCTGACAAGATCGCAGCAAAAGCATGGTCTGTGGCATAGATCCGCTGAACGTTCCTGAGCCACTCCTGAACTCCAGTGCTGTCACCACCACCCTCTCGATTACCCCATGTCACTACGGTTCCATCTGACAAAACTGCAGCAAAGGAATTGTGTGTGGCATGGATGCACTTGACACCTTTAAGCCGACCCTGGACAGCTGTGCTGTCACCACCAAAATCTGGATCGCCCCATGTCACTACGGTTTCATCTGCCATGATTGCAGCAAAAGCCCGCCAAGTAGAATGAAGCTTGCCAACATTCTGCAGCTGATGTCTTACTGGACTACAGTCACCACCATAGTTGGGATCGCCCCATGTAATCACGGAGCCATCAGCCAACATCGCAGCAAAAGCTGCACCTGTGGCGCAAACCTGCAGAACGTAATTGAGCTCAGGCCTGACAGTGGCGCTGTTACCACCTGTGTCGGGGGCACCCCAAGTGACAACCTGACCTTCGACACACCACAGTGCAAAGGCTGACTCTGTTGCAGCTATCTTTGGCTGCTGCGCAACTGCAGCAATGCAGTCTCCATCTTCCAGCCCAGCAACTTGGAGAGATTCCCATCGATTTAGGAGGCGTCCATCACCCCGCGCAAGCCTCAGGAAGCTTTGCCCCAAGGCCTTTTCTGCAGCCACTTTCACGTCAGACACCGTGCCGCTGCTGGCGACCGAGACATCTTCACAGCGACCACTTGGCAAGGAGACCTGGGCAAAAGGCAAAGAATTTCATGGAAATTGTCCAATTTTCTGATCGTAAAATCCTCTTGGAATTGAGTGCCTAAAATTATCTTTTCAAAAAATATGTTTTTGATTGAAACCTCATTTCTGGTGGCTAAATCCCTACCCATTCAGTCGCTTGACCCTCTTTGTTGGTGAAACTCCACTTGTTTCAGGGCCTGAAACTGCACCGTCATATCCTTTGGCAGCGCAGTGTCCTCCTTTCTTGGCCGTTTCTGTTCTGGCTCCAGGCCCAGTACTTGAGGAAAGCATGGCTGCCATGGTGACGAAACAGATGCAGAGACCCAACCAAAACAGTGGAAAAACGCCACCTGCGCGAAAAACGACCATTTCCCCTGCTAAAATCACCTAAAATCACCTCAAAAGCGTCAAACATCATCATTTTGGTTTTAATCAAATACCCATATTTTTTGTCGATGTTTGTTGCTTAAATCGCCATGAAATCATCATTTCTGTCAGCTCAAAAAGGTGAAACATCCCCAGTACCCCCCGTCCGCCGCCGCACCGTGTAGGCCACTGCAGTGGGCGTGACATCGTCACGTCGCATGGAGGAGAGCAGTTCCGAGGCCTCGCGTTATGAGGAATGGTATGGCAACGATTAGGTAACGATGAGGGTAATACCTATAATTTTTCTATGATATAATATAGTGTGTGTATTTAGGTATATTTATAGTGTGTATTATAGATCTATTTATGATATATGATACTATAGGTATATATATATATATGTAATATCTATGTAATACTATATTTATCTATGGTAATATCTATACTATTCTATGTATATATAGTATCTATGGTGTATCTATAGTATACTATATATGGTATCTTATAACTAGGGGGAGCCACATTGTATAGGTAATATTAACAATGCTTCGGCAATATCTCTGGTATATATTTATATATGTGTGTGTGGTATTGGTTTCTACGGTTTATATCGTACGTATATCTATGGTGATTTAAAGATATATTCCACTATATATAATAACCATATAATGGTATATAGTATTCTACCATTATGTTTACATAATGATATGACTATATAATAGTTGATGGTACAGTACCCTCTGAATATGTTGAAAATCCATGGAATCTAATGGCAATATTATTAGGGAAATAATCTATAAACACCGGATTTTCCATAGCTATGGATGGTATTCAGGTTTAATACTTACTGAGAATCTTTTAATAGTATCCAATAGTTATAGGTATATCGTTGTCTATAGTTACTACGATACTTAATGGTATTTGATCTCAGTAGCATAGCTATGGAAACATTGATTAACATAGCTATGAAAGGGGTACTCTCTGGTCACTTAACGTAATTAGCTTTGGAAACTCACCATTGTTTTGTAATTTTAGCTTTAAAAAAAAGTAAATCATCACTTAAATTATTGTTTTGTAAATCTGGGATGTAAATCATAGCTATCTTAAATAATCAGAGAGTTTTTTGATGTTTTTATGAATGGAACTATCTGGGTGCTTTAGCGAGAGTCTGAGCGAAGAAAACCGCAAAAACTCCATCCGTGAAGAGTTTGTGAAGTCCGCAGGCCCTTGGATAGTAAATCACCATGCTATTAATGGGTAAATCCACGAACTAAATCACCATTTTCAATAGCGAACTGTAACAAATTACCAGAGGGTAAAATAAGCCACTTTCTGAAACTGTCAATTTGCTCCACAATATCCTGGAAGATGATGAAGCTGGAATTTCTACACGACTTCTGGTTGGTGGTGCAATAACCATCTTCAACAATATGAGTTCGTCAATGGGAAGGATGACATCCCATATATGAAATGGAAAATAATCCAAATGTTTCAAACCACCAACCCGACTTTTATGTAGAATCGCTTCAAAGGTTCCACCAAATAGTAGATTATAGTCATAAATTATAGTGGAATATTATAGAAACTATATGATACCCCATAATCCCGATAAATTTCTGGACTGTACATAGATCACTAGATGTTTGATTATAGTATAATTCAACTGTAGTATAATTTCTAAACTATAGATAGTGTATCAAAATGGGCACCACCAAAGTTTATAGTTCAGATGGTATAATCCAGTATAATTTCAGAAACGATCCATCTATAGATATCCATTTCTAGTGTTTTATGATCCAAATACTATAGGTCACCATCCATGTCATCATTATAGTACTTGGTGGTCATATAGTACCCATATAGTATGTTTTGGAGTACCATATTTTCAGACAAATACTATAGGTCATCATATTTAGAGTACTAAATACTAGTGTTTGGTGATATGGGTTTGTCTGAAAATATGGTACTCTAATCCATATCATCATTTTCCCAAGTAAATGACTGAAAGTATACCCATTTTCAGACAGACCCATACTCGTTATCAGTGTTAAGCAAGCCATTATTCAAAATATCCCTATACAAACCCTACATAGTTGTTATTTAGTTGCAAATTATAGTTATTTATAATTATTCATCACGAAACAAAAACATTAATAAGTATCATATTTTGTTGTTCTACTGGTGATATGATCATCACAATAAAATACATTTACTGGTGATAATAGATTTTTTCGGTATCTATTTGATGGTGACGATGTAACTCACCAAAAACTGTAAGAATTTGGGTGATGTAAACATCACCACATATAAAAACCATAAACCATTGAGATCACCATATAAACAGTAAATGAACTATACCATCTGGTTATGACTAACATAGCCATGGGAAATCCCTTATAAATTTAGGTTTCTAGCTGTGAAAATCATCTATTTCTATGGGCCATCTATACCATGGCTATGTTAGATAACCAGAGGGTAACTCATATAAATATGTAGTAACAATATTGAACATCACCATTAATAAATCACTTATCACTCGCCATACAAGATCATATAAGTTATATCTTGTATCATCATTGATCACCATAGATATCACCATATAAATCATTAATACACTATTTACCTAATTAGGCATATTTGATATCATCGTCATCATTGACAAATATTTAGTAGCCATATAAATACTGGTTGGTGGTTTCAACCCCTCTGAAAAATATTAGTCACTTGGGATGATTCTTCCCAATGTATGGGAAAATAAATTTCACAACGCCTCCTCGGGCTGTGACGCCACAGATGCCAGCACGGCACCGTAGGTCACCTGTTTTTTGGGGCACCGTCTTCAGGTGGTCCCCTGAAAAAGGAGTCCAAAAATCTGGTAAAACCCGGGAAACTCATGGTTTTACTATGGACAAAGGATGAAGAATAGTGGGAATTTCACGGTGAAAAATGGTGCTTTTGCCAAGCAAAAGTGGAGTCTGATGGATTTTCACCAAAGAAATAAATGTATATATAATTATATATCATACCTATATATATATTATGTGTGTGTCTTCAGTAAATGTGTGAGTTTTTGATGGATGAAACTGAAACTTTAACCGCCACATGTTGGGCACTGGGGCATTTGAAACAGCAGAAATGGGCGGTTGTAACGTGTTGGTAACTGGTGAATGGCACTCCAGTGGGGATATCAACCCTATCAACGATGCGTAGAAACGTCACCAATAGTAGTCGATGCAAAACTGGTCAACAAGAATGATCAAGCTGGATGTGAACATCGCCAACCGATACAGAGGATATCCTGCAGTTCAAGTCATAAGATATGACATGTTTGTTGATATATCAACGTAGTTGCAGAGATTTACCCTCTAGTCGTCATTTAACGTAGCGAGCTGAAAAATAACCATGTTGAATAAGTAAAACATCAGGTTTATCATCGAAGTACATATGGGATGTTCCATAGCGGCTATAGTGGTTGTGGATGACTTCCCTTACTAACCATCTTTCCAGCGACGTCACTTTCAGGGCATTATAATTCATCCAGACTATGTGTATATATATATATACACACATATGTGTGTGATGTTTTATATAGTGTATCATAGTGAATATATTGTTTGAACATCATAATATATCATAATGTTACAACAGACTTTCTATAATATACAAGTACATATGTGTATATATATATATATATCATCCCCATTCAATCACCATTAAACCCCATTAAATCCCATCTACCCTCTGGTAAACTGTCACATAACTATGGAAAATCACCATTTTTTCATGGGAAAATCCACTATTTCTATGGCAGTGTTCAATAGCTTTTTGTATGTTTACCAGGCCGGGTATATCCCATTAATATCTCATTGAATCACTATAAATCCTATTAAATCACTCTCAATCTCCCTATAAAAATGGTGATTTGCACCAGAGGCTACCATTTTGGTTGCCAAAATGGGTTGATCCCCATCCCCCCAGGTCAAGGGATCCTCCGCCGGCTGGATCTCACACTCGCGCAGCTCCTCAGCGGACGCGGCAAAACGTGCAAAGGTTGGATGAATTTTGGGGGGTTAACGAGATAATGAGTAGATATAACCAACAAGTTTGGATATGGGTTATATTTATATATAAGGAATTATACATCCCTATTTTATATGATTAATCCTAATATTTTTCAGGCAATGATCATGGAGAAAAATAAGGATACAATGGCACAACCAACAAGTTTGGATATTTGGATGTACCTCATTCACATCACCAAAATTGTGGGTGTCCAATGGATAAACCTGGGAAATTCGAGGTGAGGCACATCGTGGATGTTCGTGGAGTTTTTGCATTGTTTTTTAAATACAAATTGGTGCTGTTTCTGTTCCAAATTTGATCTTTTTGCGTTTAATGTTAGAGTTGGCAAAAACTTATTTGGTGCTGGTGAAGTGACCATAACCAGAACATACCAGAACCCCGTAATGTTGGTGAAATTAATTATTAATGCAGGCTACTGTTCATTTCGCATGATCATAAGCGTCAGCTACATCAAATCCCCTACCACGGTTGCAATGCATCTCCCACAATATGACAATTTTGTTGACATCGCTAAGTTAACAATTGTTGACATCGCTAGGTTAAGAATTTGTTTAACAATATGGTTCATTCCAATTGATCATTTCCAATACCATTACCATTTTCAATTATATAGATTATTAATATGATATCCCATTATCAATATGATTATTAACTATAATAAACCAATGATAGTAACGAAATGATATGATATGATCATTTTCCCACAGTATGAAAACCAAAGTCTTGTTGCTTCAACTCGCATCGGATTTGGGTGAAGTCCCTGGCAATTCCACGTGGTGAAGTCTTCCATTTCACAGTTGAAATTTCCTATTTTCTCATGATTTTATATACAAAATCAATGGTTTTCCATGTTTTTTCCATGTTTTTCCATGTGTTCCCACGTTTTTCCCATGTTTTTCCAATGTTTTTTCCAACATTTCGACATTGATCACCCAATTTCACTGCTGAAATTCCAACCCCCCGCGCCTCCAAGAACGCCTTGGCACCGTCACGGCGCGCAGAGAGCAGGGCAGTCCAAGTGGCCACGCTGGGCTGGAAGCCTGGGATCGGTGAATTCTGATGGATCATTATAATATCAATTAATATATTGAATATAATGGTAATATGAATCAATAACATTAATAGCATAATTAGGTATATTAGGCAAAATACAATTAGATATATTAGGATAATAATGGGATATCTAAATTAATAACCGTTAATTGTCAGAGTTAATTATAGTTAATAATAATGATAATTATGGGAATTGCAACATTAATAGCAAATAATAATAATAATATTGATATGATCATTATTTATAGTATCAAATAATATGAATTGGCGAACTGATATTATAATGGTAATGGTAATATGAATAAAATGGTATTATTATGAATGGGGAATGATATTTTAATAATGGGAATGATGCCTAATTGTAATGTGCCCCCCCCCCCAGTTATAAGTTGGTTTATAAGCCCCATTAACTATAGTTATAGGTATAATAAACCATAGTTATAGGAGTTATAAACCAACTTAGCTATCTAGGGTGCCCCACATTGTATAATTGGTGAACTGATATTACCTAATAATCTTTTCATTATAATATACCTAATGGGAATGCTAGTGGTAATATAAATAATGGAATGGTAATATTGATAACAATATATTAAAGAGCATAGTATAGTAATAATAATATAGTATCATAATATGACAGTAGTACATATACGGTCAGTCTATGGAAATTGATATGGAATTGATGTGGATCGGAATTTGATCATTATGGTGAATTGGAAATGATTAATTGGAATGAGCCATTATAATGATAATTGGAAGTAATAATCAACCATTATGATTGGAAATTCATCATATCAATTTCTAGAAATTCCATAGCGAGCATCGTAATAGTGGGATAGTGATCATTAATATTAATATCAGTAATAGTGATGAGGATGGATAAATATGGATTAATGAGATTCTCACACATATAATATATGGAATATGGGATTCTGATGTAATAATGGTATTGGAAATGATCAGTTGGAATGAACCATTATAATGATTATTGGAAAGTTATTCCGCCATCAATTCCACAATCGTTGTCACTATAACAGCTTTGAAGTAATATGTTTTGATCGAAATGATACAATGATACTATTGATATTATAGGATGATGGAAATGATAACAATATCATGAGTAACAGCCATGTTGGGAATCGTAATAATTGATATGATATGGTTATTAATGGTTATCAATGGTTCTTAATGGCTATTGCAAAAGGAAATTGCAATATCAGTATAGTGGTATCAGAAATGATCAATCGGAATGAACCATTAAAATGATAATTGGAAGTAATAATTAACCATTATGATTGGAAATATATCGTATCAATGTCATGAACTTCCATAATAGACTGAATATTGGGATAATTCATTAATTCCAATTCCATCAATTCCATTAGTTCCATATTCAATTCCAATCATTGGAATTGAACTCTGATAGTAGTGTCCTTGCAATAGATGGAGATTCATCATATCAATTCCATGATGGAAATTCCATAATGATGATGGAAATGTTGGGAATATGATAATATTATTTGATGGAATAACAATAATTATATTAATATCCATTATTTTCCATCATCATGGAAATGACAATAATATCATTATAATAGCCATGATGGGATTTGACTATGGGAATTAATACGATGAATTCACCTAGACTTCGTGGCTCCCTCATCCTGATCCCCTCCCCAAGTCCTGCCTGCATCCAACATCTCGGCCTGATTTGAACAAAGGACCACTAATGCATCCAATATCTAAAATGACTTAAACGTAAACCTATATAATGATTGATTATTATCTAATAGAATCTATTACGTTTAATGTTTAATAATATTAATTGGTTGGTGGTGCAATTTCACCATCTTGAACAATATGAGTTCGTCAATGGGAAGGATGACATCCCATATATGAAATGGATAATAAAAAATGTTCCAAACCACCAACCAGACAAGTAATACAGTACTAAGGAATATTTAACATATTACATGGCTTATTCATTTATTCTGTCAAATTACATACACGGGAAAAATGAACGTGTAAATTACATGCTTCAACTTCCTGAGTACTCCAGTGGGTTTGTATGGCTTATTCATGCTTATTAGCCATATAATTATCAAATATGATCAGCTATGATCAGCTTATCAGCCATATACGGGATGATTAGAGATGATTATATACGGTGTAATTATTAGCCAGAAAAGCCAGAGGGTAACTTATGATAATAATAAGCCTTGATAAGCCATATAAGCGTCATATCATGGGTACATTTGTTGGGCCACTACATCAGACATGGGGTGACCATGGCGTAACCAGCCAGAACCGGGTGACCAAACTGGATGATCCAGGGTCCTTTTGTGGTTCTTTAATGGTAACACATAGTAACATCACTCAGAGTCATAATGGAAATATTACTTATTTAATGGAAACATCATGGGAATACACTCCATATTTCTGTGATGTAACATTCATCACTCCCCCGAGAGACATAGTAACACTCATATTTGTGATGTTCGATGGGAAACCCAAGTCTTATATAGTCTTATGTCACTTTTGGAGGCATGGGTCAAGATCCCCTCTGTGAAGCAGCCATGACGGAAAAGTCCAATCAAAAATTTATTAGCGAACAGTGTCCACACATTGTGACATGACGGAAACAACTATTTAAGATCCCTAGATGTAGATCCTTGGACTACCCAACAACAAATATGGCAAACCTCCATGACGCATTCCTCCATCTTCCACTCCTCCATTTTGGCCCATGGGCGACCGCGCAAGCAACAACACAGCGCTTCGGAAGTCTTTGCCTCACAGGATCCCCCAGCGAAAGTTGGTGATCTTGAACAATTCAAGTTAGCAATTCTTACGTATGTATGTATGTATGTATGTATGTAGATAGATAGATAGATAGATTGATAGATTGATTGATAGATTGATAGATAGATAGATAGAGAGATACATAGATAGATAGATAGATAGATAGATAGATAGATAGATAGATAGATAGATAGATAGATAGATAGATAAATAGATAGATAGATAGATTGATTGATTGATTGATTGATAGATTGACTGATAGATAGATAGATAGATTGATTGATTGATAGATTGACTGATAGATAGATAGATAGATAGATAGATAGATAGATAGATAGAAAGATAGATAGATTGATTGATAGATTGACTGATAGATAGATAGATAGATAGATTAGATTAGATAAGACAAGATAAGATAAGATAAGGTAAGATAAGAAAGATAGATAGATAGATAAGATAAGATAGGATAAGATAAGATAAGATAAGAAAGATAGATAGATAGATTGATTGATAGATTGACTGATAGATAGATAGATTGATTGATAGATTGATAGATAGATAGATAGATAAATAGATTGATTGATTGATAGATAGATAGATTGATAGATAGATAGATAGAAAGATAGATAGATAAGATAAGATAAGATAAGATAAGAAAGATAGATAGATAAGATGAGATAAGATAAGATAAGATAAGAAAGATAGATAGATAGATTGATAGATTGACTGATAGATAGACAGATAGATAGATAGATTGATAGATAGATAGATAGATAGAGAGATAGATAGATAGATAGATAGATAGACAGATAGATAGATAGATAGACTAATAGATTGACAGACTAATAGACTAATAGATTGATAGATTGATAGATAGATTGATAGAGTGATAGATAGATAGATAGATAGATAGATAGATAGATAGATAGATAGATAGATAGATAGATAGATAGATAGATAGATAGATAGATAGATAGATAGATTGATTGATTGATTGATTGATTGATAGATTTATAGATTGATAGATAGATAGACAGATAGATAGATAGACAGATAGATAGATAGATAGATAGCTGCTGGTGATGTATAAATATATGTTTCTGATTCGTTGTCATTGGATATGACTAGACTAGCAATTCAAAATGAGCAATTCAAAATGAGATAGCCCGCGTTGAGGAAGATTTGCCACATCTAAATTTCCAATCGGGCAAATATCATTTCTCCATGGCGCAAACCAATCGATCAAGTGCAAAATCAGGATCTGAACAGGGTATATTTCATATAGAAATGGGGGAAGGGGTCAACCCATTGACTGAAGGTACAGATAAAGTGAACATGACAAAGTTTTTTTCCCGAACCACGGCCAATCCTGAATAGCAACGGCATTTTTTTTCAAAAATATGTTTGAAGATTCTTAGCTTGCTATGCTCAACTGGATGTGTCAGAATATTGTATTTCCCAAAAAAAATCCAGTGGTTTAGAACATCCATTTGACGGCCAATCACCAGTTGGTTGATCCAGAGTTTTACCGCGGAGTTCCCATATTTTCTTGGCTTAACCTGTTTGGGTACACCATGTTTGATGCTTAGATATCTTAAATTCCTCCAAAAAAAGATAGAACAATTTGAACAGTTTCTATGTATCACTCTTGCATTTTTTCTAGAACATCATGTTCTGGTTGGTGGTTTCAACCCCTCTGAAAAATATGAAAGTCAGTTGGGGTTATTTTTCCCAATATATGGAGAAATAAAAAATGTTCCAAACCACCAAGCAGCGTTTAAGATGAGCCACGCTTTGCCACTGCGGCGATGGCTGTGGTGAAGGCCGCGGAGGACTGCCACGCTGTCGCCGCTTCATGGTGCAACAGGCGCCTGCAACGACGATGGGTATAGGAGGGGGGAACTTTCATATATAGTTACAAACAGATGTGTTATGAGTATGTGATTATATATATTATGTATATATATATATATATTATATATACAGTATATGTATATGTGATATGTGTGTTCATAAATGTATATATATATATATGTTATCTATATCTTATCATACCATGACACAGAATCATCAATATATAATCCCTCTATGTTAAAAAAAAAGGTTTGTCCAACAATGAGGTCTAGCTCAAAGATGTCATTCGGAGAAAATGATGTTCTGAACTCACTTGGATCTTCACCCAAAAAGTCAAACGCTGGTGATGTCGATGTGTTGCTTTAAACCAAACTGAAAGGAAAGAAAGCTGCAAATAAAAAATGGTGTGTCCGAAAATGAGGTATACCTCCGTTTATGGCCATTGTTGCATAGGGAAAGTGGTGAGTTTAACTCCTGGATTTAGGGGTAGCCTATTTTGACACAAACCCAATTAGAACTGATGATTTTGGTCTACCGTATAGCGAAATGATCTTAAAGGCTAGCAGCTATGATTCGTTGGGAAACTACCCCTTGCAACTTGTAAATGGAAGATATTTGCTGAGTTAGACCCATGCTGAGCATGAATCCGGGCTTCAGTTGGATTCTCCGAATCATTTATCCCCCTAACATTCAACAATCGAAATCCTGGTGAAATGTATTGGACTGGGTCCACGAACTTGGTGGTATTTCCACATGATATTGGCTATGTACCCCGACTGCATGCTAATGTTAAACTGTAAACTGTAAACAATGTCGAACCTGCATTTTGGATTCTGAAACCCCTCCTACTAACACGGTTTTGTTTGAAAAATGTGGTATACTCTCGATGGTATATCATCATTTTCCAATCAAAAAAAGGCAATGTTTTTGAGGTATTTTCGAAACACCAGCTGGCCAGTGGTATCAGATCGAACAGAGCGTATTCTCAACATCGAACATCTGGGAACATGCTCATGGGATCGGATGTCCCTGCATCATTGCTGGCCTTCTATCACCATCGTTTCAAGGAGAAAAACCGTTCGTTTCGTGATATAAATGGTTGGCAATTTTCAATGTCCAACATTTTTCATGGTAAAAACCCATTGTTTTCATAAAGTACTGATTTATGTGTATATATATATATATATTTATATATAGACATATATATTTATATATGTATATGTATATATATATGTATATGTATACATATATATACACACATATTTGTATAAATACATATACATATTTGTATATATACATCATATACATATTATATGTTATATACCCATGAGATTAAGTCCCGTATTTTCCACCAGCACTGATCGCCACAGCGCGCCTCACGTGTTGGGTGTCGCTGTTGTCCGCAAAGGCGCGCAGCAGCGAGGTGTACAGATGTGGGTCAGCCACGGGCGCCTGGCAGCTGTGGAATGGATGGTTTAATTCTCTGGTAAACTAACATAGTCATAGTGGTGAATTGGAGCCACTAACCAGTGGTTGGTACCATAGCTATGATTAATAGTACCTAACTGAAAGGAATCCATGGTATTAAGCCATAATCATAGTGGTGGTTAGTAGTTTTAATATATCCGTTCGGTATGATTAATACCAGTGGATTCCTGTAAAAACCTACAAAACACCGCGGATTTTCAGGGAAAATTTTCACCGGAAACCATGGTGTTTTTCCCATGAAATGCTGTGGAATTTTCCGGTGAAAATTGTCCCCAACAAACCAATCCATTGACTCTGGTAAATTAACAGTTTGCTATTGAAAATTGTCATTTATAGTTGATTTACCTATTGAAAATAATTATTTTCCAGTTCGTCATGTTAGTTTACCAGAGGGTAAAGATATGGAAAAAATGGTCTATGGGCTAGTCATGCAAACTCATGGGTTGCTTAATTGTAGTAATTGATCCGTGTACTTATAATCATCAGAGTAGATGGAAGATTGTTCCAGGATCTTTCCCATGATATTCCGTGAGGACTCGGGTTGACATTTCCATGTTTGGTGGTGCCTGATAGTTAGGTAAGTTGGTAAACAAAACTCCAGTAGCGAAAGGGTGCATGATAGACGATAGATGTATCTAGAAATATCTAGAAATAGTTCATCGGGGTCATCAATTTCGGGCAAGAACAGGAACAGGCGCTACTTGCTATATAGAGTCTCAGGAGGTTTTGCGAGCAAAACCTCTCCAAAACATGTACCAAAAAAACAGAAACGCATTATTTTTTCTAAGTTTCAGAAGTGACGTTAGGGACTTTTGGGACGCAATTTTGACGCTTCCTCGTCCTTCACTGGCATGGTGCTTTTCCATCCTGCAGGTGTGCCTCTCGATTCGGGCAAGAACAGGAACAGGCGCTACTTGCTGTAGAGAGTCTCAGGAAGTTTTGTGAGCAAGACCTCTCGAAAAAAATGTACATGCTGCTTCGGTGTGGCGAGGGGTGCTTTTTGGATGCCTCTAGGAGCAGGAGCAGCAGCTGAGGCCTGAAACTGCACTAGGCGCAGCAACAGCAGCAGCCGCGGCGGCTGCAACAGTAGTAGAGCAGGAGGAGAAGCAGTGCTAGCAGGGAAGTGATGCAAAAGGAGCAGAAATTGGAAGCCTGTAGCAGCATCAGGAGCAGCGCAGGGAAGCGATACAAAAGTAGTAGAAATAGACAGATCCAGAACAAACGTTAGACCCCGGGACAAATCATCATTGGGCGGGATCCGTCCTTCAGTGGCACGGTGTTTCGGTGTGAAACCTCTCCAAAATGTATGCAGGTGACCTGCAGGTGTGCTTTTTGATTCGGACAACAGAAACAGGCGCTACTTGCTGTATAGAGTCTCAGGGCTCCTGCCTCATTAAACTTTCACCATTGGCCAATGCGTCAACCTGAATTCGGATCTGTCCACGGCTTCGCCAGCAACAGGTACTCCGATTCACTTGGTCTCTATGTCTTTCACCCGCAGTCCGTGAGTCTTTAGCTTCTGAGTTCTGTTATAGATGGATGCGAGGCTTTCTGCAAACGCACGTTTCTTCTGCGCACAGCCTCCTGGCATCACAGAAATGGTCCACTAACGAAATAGACGAAATATTTCATACAGAAACACTATTAGCCACCATACTGTTGGCCGTGTCAGCATGTGCATTTCACTTGAATTAGTTTAATAAAGAGTGCTGATTTAGCAAAGCAGATTCAGAAGGATACCTCAAAGTCATCCAAAAATAGACCATTTAATCTCTTGCCGGGATAATTTTCCCACAAAATAAACGAAAAAAAGGCCGCCCAAAAAAACACATCACAGTGCAAAGATTCTTGCATTGGTATCATGCACAAACTGTAGACCTTCCATCTGTACCAAGAGAACATTGAAGTTCCACAAAAGAATTCTGTCACCTCAAAATCAAAACTTCCCAGTTTGAACCGTATGCTTACTTCAGTAGACGCCACAAGCCCACGTCAAGCATAAATGCTGTTAACTATTTTCGGCTCCTCACAGCTGTACTCAGTCAGCCAAGGCTCACCGCTTTCTGCACATCACTGTTACTGTCGGTTCATGTCTCTTACTCACATAAACTTTGAAACAGCCAGTCCAGGCCGATCTACAAAAATCCAACCTGTGTCTGGCTCTTCTGTACACCAGCCATTTCACTCGCCTGCGGCCTCTTCCGCTTGCTCTCCATTTCCCTGCCGCCGCATCGTCGAAACATCCATCGTGTAGCTGGCATCGTACAAGAGCACTTTCGGTCCAGCTTCTTCCTGTTCAAACAGGTACCGGCACGCTAGCGCTGTGAACTTGAAACCCCGCACCTATCCAAACTTCTGACATGTCACGCTTGTTTCTCCAATAACAATGACAATGACAGTGACAATAACAAAAACAACAACAATCAGAAGAGGAAGAAGAACAAGCACAAAAATGCGACAACAAGATGTGTGGTAAGATGGTTACAAGCTGCGGTATGACAAGAACATCACACTGTGCTCTGCACCTGCGCTCACGCGCAGAGCACATGAACAACACCAACCCTCACACTAATTACTCTACATAACCCTTATGGCATCGCCGGTGTGCAAAGCTCTACAATATGAATGATGATAATGGCTTTGATATATGAGAAATAATGGGGTGATATAAAACAACAAATAGTGGGGATATCATGGAATATCATGATTGTATCTCGAGAAACACACGCCACAACATGCTTAAAGATTGTGCCAGTTGCAATGGTTTTCACAGAGTTGGGGGAGTTCAACAAGCAAATTGTCTATGCTAAACAGCCAAAATGAGAGGATGAGGATACAACATCGCTTTTAAAATGGGACGTTGACCCTTTCTACAGGATGGGGCCCCCAGTCGATAGCGTTCTGATCCAAAATGTTCAGCCGCTGGGCAAACTACGTGCGTGAAACGTCGTGCGCCCTGCTGTTCGTTTCCCACCTTGGAAACCATGGTGTAAGCTTTGGAGGCGTTTCGAAGGGAGGAGAGCTCCTCCTCCATGGCCTTCTTTGAACGTCGCTCCACGTGCAATTCCTTTCTGGCTATTTGAAAGGCTTGGTCCTTCAACTGCAACCCTTAGAAAAGTGGATGAATTCTAATGGTTTATGGTAGATATAACGAACTATAGGGTATTCATGGGGTTTATACATCAACAAACATATCTGGGGGGGCACCATCCTGTATGGCCATCAGGGCTTCCTTAAATTCTTCGAGACGCCCATGTTGCTGCTATTCCCAGTAGATTCCCAGTCGATTTACCAAAGGGAAAATAGACATCAGGGTCTAGAACTTATCAACCATTCATAAACCCTGATGAACATTAAAAAAAACACGGTGGATTAATCATTCGAAAAATGAAAACTCAGGACTTGTAACTTATCAACCATTCATACAACTATATCTCCCTCTATATAATATATATATATATTGGTTTTGATGAAACCTATGGCCACTATGAAGTTGGAATATCCTATGCAACGCAATCAAACTATGACTAAAATATACCAAGGCAAATTAAATTCCAGTATAATCATCCCCAGAATAGATAGACAAGTGTTCCCAGGGGGTTAGTTCGATTATATTTAATACATCATTTGTTCTTATTTATTTTGGTGGTTGTTATATATATATATGTATATATATATATTGTCAACTATAATTCTCACAATACATGTTTATGGCATATATGGGGATGGGTCGAAACCCTGTACCCTTTGTGAACTCCAAAATCGTTGGCAAATCGTTTGGTTCATCTCCCCAAATATGGTATACCCTTCGATAGTCAAACGTCCAGCGGGAAAATCAACCAGAAATCATGGATTTTCCAGTTGAAACCTCCATTGAGCTCAGGGATTTTCCAGCCATGTTTGATGATAGTATATTCCCAGCCATGAAATCCCCGTGAATCATGAAATCACCATTTTTCTTGGTCAAATCCAATGAAATCTCTATTTGTTGAGGGTAATCTTCTTCATGTTGTCGCAGGCCTTTTCCAATTCCTCCAGCACAGCTAAGGGCGAGCGTCTTGCCATGAGCTGCAGGCGTTGCAGGCGTTGCAGGCGCAGCGTGCCTGTGGAGAACGAAAAACGGGGGAAATCCATATTAGTTCATTCACTATAATTAATTCATGGGATAGATATTGGCAGATATAAAAGTAATACTGGCTGTTTATGGAGGGCTATAAATACTAGTAAGTATAGTTGGTCACTATAATTAACGGAGAACTAGTAGTACTAGTAAATATGTACCACTTCTCATTAATACCATAAGTGCATTTCCAATTGTCAATAGATATAGTTCAGCATAGTTTAGGGGTCCCATATCCCAACTTATGGAGGAGAACTTACCATGGTTATACCCAGTAATAACCTCAATTGCACCCCTTTTCAGTACGTCTATTGCTGGTGAAATCCTATGAACATCCCGATTGATTTTCTATTAATGTCTTTCTTGCCCTCTGAAAATTGACACATTGCCATGAAATAGCACCATTTGTAGATTATTTAAAGGTTTGGGTTTGGTACCATTATATATATATATATTCCATTATTCCAATATTCCAATTAGAAATACTATATTTCCAATATATTTTGGTACCATATATTTCCAATTTGGGTGTGGTATTCCATATATACAAATTTCATTATTCTTTGTTCTGTTCCCATCCCTAAAATTCAGAAAGCTCCGTGCATTCTCCATGAGATTCCGTGATTTTCATTTAAGCCCAGATATGAAAAACTATAACCCACCAAAGAAAATGAAGCCATCATGTTTGGTTGGGTAATATCCAAAACAACTCATTGAAAATCATAGTATTAACATCCATTTTTTTTGGAAATCCCTTTTCCATCCCCATGAAATGTAGAAACTCCATGTGCAAGGTTGGGCCCCATAGCTAGAAAGTTTCATTCGTAATGCAGGGCCATTTTTCAATGGGGATGGATCAAAACATCAGCTGTGGATGGGCCAGCAAAATCCTGCACCAGGCAGGGTAACTATTGGTAACTATTGGCAACATTGTTTTTTTATAGGATTATTTTATGGCATGCTTACCATCTACCAACTGGTGATTCGGATTTCGCTGGCCCATCCAGAGTATTATACCATATATATCGTCCATATATATTTAGTGGGGATGAACATCCATTTCTCCCAGCGATTGAACCGGGCTCGGGTACGGTAACTCAACGGTTCTATAACGTTGGACGCTGGAGTTGGATTCACCCCGATTTTCGGCTGTTTTTATGGTGTAAAAAAAGCAGTGCTCAGCACTGTTTGGAGGTTACCCTCTGGTAAACTAACAGTTTGCAAACTGGAAAATGGCCTAGATGGATAGATGGTTTACCTATTTAAAATGGTGATTTTCTATAGCTATATTAAATTACCAGAGGGTACAGTAATCCCTCTGTAATTCCATTGATGTAGGTAAAACAATGCCATAAACCACCCATGACTGGGAATGGTAACCACACCACCTATCAAAATGGTGATGACTGGGGGATGGTTTATGACATTGTTTTATCCACATTATACTGGTTGGTCAATTAGGATTCCCCATGAATTGTGATAATCCCCCGCAAATGCAATGGTTAGTATTTGCCCTCAACTATAATTAAAACACCCCCTAAACGAAACCATGGTTTAGTAAAGTTTAGTAGGGAAATTCCACATTCCATTGGGACCATTTATGATATTTGTGAACTGTTTAATATGAACGGGGGATGGGATTATAATCCCTCAACTATCATTCTCAACGGAGGTTTGGAACACTCGAAGTGCTACCAACATCCCACCCCGGTCACCCCGGTCACCCCGGTCACGGTGCCACGGGCGCCTCCAGTTGTCTCTGCTGCCGTGTTCAGCAAATGTTCCGCTTCCTGCACCTGACCCTGGGTCGCTTGGCTGCGGAGCACCGCCTGTAAGGCACCTCAGGTGCAAACGGAAGAGGCTGGTTATGTTGGTATGGGTCAAGTCATTAGGTACTTCAATAATTGGATAATACTAAACTAGACATCTGTGGTCCCCTAGGTCTTCCATTTTGACCCGCATCCATATGCTGGAATGATCTATTGGGATGTCAATCATATCATTATTGCCAATGGATTGGTTTTCTTGGGAAAATCTACACCGGAACTTTCTGGTTTTTACCATCAAATTTGATGGGGTTTCCGGTTAAAATTTTCCCATCATCCAATTTTTTGATATTGGGATGTCAATCTTTTTGAAATATATATATATATACATTAAAATTCTTCAAATTTGATTCTAAAATTATGAATGAAATTTCTATTTTGCTGACACAACAAGCCCCGATACCTTTCTAGCAACTCAGAATATCTGAATCCAGGGTTCACCGGCTCTGCGTATCCCCGACTTGGAGCGACTTGGAAGATGTTGGCTTCATGCTCGGTGTATCGGCTTGGATGATGGGGATAGATCATATCATATGAAGATATAACTTACAAAGAATTTTGGGTAAACCACATAAAATGACCAAGACAAGATGTTTCCCAAAAAGGCTGAATTCCCAATGGCAGTGATTTTTAGGGGAGATTCCCAGCCATCCCGCCCATGATGACATCATTACATCAGTATGGCAGGTTGAGATCACCGTTATGGTAAGTTTTACCCCCTCTTAAACAGCCACATAACGAACTGGAAAATTAACACGATGTTTAATGGAAAAGCTCACTACAAATGGGCATTTTCAATAGCTATGTTGGTTTACCAGAGGGTAGTCCCCAATTTGTTGTTTCGAATTTCCACTTACATCATTATGGTTGTTAATTTTTGTATATTTGCAAAAATAAATACAGCTATTCCCCATTTATTCCCCAAGACATCATCATTTGCATCTTTTATCGGGATAAATGATAGCAATGCACCAACCTGAAACTAAAAGAAAAAAATAGTGGGATCATTTCCCTTACGAACCATCATTCTGAGGTCGCAGTGAGGTCGCTATACTTTACCCTCTGGTAAACGAACACAACTATGGAAAATCACAATTTTTAATGGGTAAATCAACTATAAATGGGCCATTTTCAATAGCTATGTTAGTTTACCGGAGGGTACCCACATGTTTCTGATCCCTTTTGGATCCTCGCCGAGCCACGCCAATCGCAGAGCTCATCGCGTTGCAGCCGATGCAGCCATGCCACGGCACGATCTGCGGACCACGAGTGAGAAAGATGATGGTCAATCACCAAAACCCAACAAGGTGTTTTAGATCTTCAGTTGCCTTAAAAAAGTGGCTGAATTAATTATGTTTTATGGTAGATATAACGAACTATATCTGGTTGGCGGTATAACTATACCCATCTGAAAAATATGAGTTCGTCAGTTGGGGTATGAAATTCCCATATATATGGAAAAATAAAAATCCTATTCCAAACCACCAACCAGAACAAGGTGTTTTAGATCTTCAGAGGAGGCACTGAATATGTGTTTGGTCAGCAAAGGCCCAATTGTTTTTTTACCGGGAAAACATGTACCATCCGGGAATCAAACAAGGCAATAGAAACAAGATGTTCCATTGCCACGTTTGATTAGCAGACGGTAAACCAAAAAATATATCCAGCGAAAACGTTGCAAAATGATATTTAGCACCATTTGGCTTACTTCGGGCATATCTCATGATGTCTGGACAAACCCGCAAGGTAAGCCGCCCACCACGTTCTACATGTGTCATCTAACCGGACAATCACGCGATTCACAGGTTTCGAAGATTTTCCCTGTGTGGCCCAATGTCTCTGTTTTGTTATTTGGTGGTTTCCTAAAATGGGGGTACCCCTTTATCGCTGCATGGTTGATTTCATGGAAAATCCCAATCTAAAGTGGATGATGACTGGGGATACCCCTATTTTAGGAAACCCCCATTTGTTCATAATGATGACTCGTTCTACATGGTGCTGCAATACGATGCTTTGGGCCATGAACCCCTTTGCAACAACCAGATGGTACAACCAGTCATGGATACAGAATGGAAATCCCCAACTATATGTATATATAATTATATATATATATTTATATATTTATTTGTTTATTTGTTTATTTATATCCTTCATGGAAATCCCACATAAATCACTGTGAAGCTATCAATACTTGAAAGGTAAATCATATACAATCCAATTATAAAAAGATTAATAATAACATGACTATCCCACAACATTCATATCATTACAATAATCAGATCTCATAAATTTCCATAAATAATCCCATTCTGTCCCAATAATAATGATCCCGTTAATGTTACATTAGCGGCTATTCATTAGTTAATCCCATAAAATCATCACATTCATATGCCACAAATGTTAGTACATTAGTTATTGGAAGATTCAGTGAAAAGATGATATTGGAGATACCCTACATAGTATCATTGTAATTATAATCGTTAAATCCCATCAAAATCCAAAAATAATCCCATGATGTCCCAATGATGATCCATATTTTTAATCCCATGAACATTTGCTGGCTAACTGATGTGCTATTCTCTTACCATTGTGATTCAAATATCATCCAATATCATTGAGCAATGTCCAATGGTGATTACTAATCATCCCATCATAATCCCATTTAGTTTTTTTATTCATATCCTACAGGTGCGGTATTGATAGATAGTTGAACTCCTGGTCCATTAATATCCCATGAATCCCATTGTCGGATTGCATTTGTTATCTAATTCCCATCAATTTCTATAAATAATTCCATTATATCCCAAAAATAGCGATAAACATTAATATTACATCAGTGGCTATTTATTCATATTACTTATCAATACCATGTCTTATTTATGCATTAGTTTTTTATCAATGTCAATATCCATCAAATATTGTGTATATATATATTAATGTATCAATTATTCACCGTGCATAATCCCATAACAAATTCCACATAACCCTTGTGACTAATCCAATCATCCCATTGTGACAACTAACCGTCAGATATGTGAAGATACACAGAGTTATTGGAGGATATCACCCTTCATAGAAAAAATCATGAAAAATCTGAAATATTAACATATCGATTAAGTATAATCCTTCATATCATCCTTCACAGGTTAGTATCCCAGAAGAAACCCAGCAGATCTTCCATTAACAGTAATAGTAAAAAAAACAGTTAGTCATTATTAATAATACAGTCCCATGGTGTTCCCATATATACCATTGGATAATAACAGTGATATAAATATTAGTTCCATTTTCCCATAATAGATATATTTCTCATTTAATAACAGATATAGAAACTTACATTTCTTCCCATTATAAACAGTTGTGGTGGTATATGTGGGAATATATAAATACCGTTGGTTAATAATATCATTAATAATCCCATAAAAATCATCGATGTCATTAACATTAGTATCATTAAAGTATTATTAATATTTATCATCCAAATCTGGGATCATTTTTAATGTCCTAACATGCTGTCCTGCATGTTAAATGTCAATCCCACTTTTTTAATGATAATTAACATCATTTACCCCCTGGTAAACTAACATAACTATGGAAAATCACCATTTTTCATGGGCAAATCAACTATTTCTATAGCCATGGCTTCAATAGCAAACTGTTTGTTTAACAGAGGGTAACCACGGTTACAATGGGTTTAATATGTTACAATCCCCCCATAGGTTGGGATATGGTTCTCCCATAACTATGGTTTTAGTGATTCACTTACAATTAGGATTACAGTAATATCATTATTAAAGTACTATCAATATTCATAATGATATTAATTATAACTATGTTATCCTACAACTATGGTTATAGTGATTCACTTATGATTAACATTAATATCATTATTAAAGTACTATCAATATTCAGAATGATACTTATTGTACCTATATTATCCTATAACTATGGTTATAGTGATTCACTTATATAAAGTACTAGTAATATTCATAATGAACGTAATTGTAACTATATTATCTTTTAACTATGGTTAGAGTGATTCACTTATATTCAATATTAATATCATTACTAAAATACTATTAGTTTTCATAATGATATTAATTAAAACTATGTTATCCTATAACTATGGTTAGAGTGATTCACTTATGATTAAAATTAATATCATTATTACAGTACTATTAACATTCACAATGATATTAATTACAATCAGCCCCTGGGGTCCACTGATAGGTCAGGACATGGGATCCACAGAAAGGGGGGCCCCAGGGGGACCACAAGCAACTAACCAACCAAGCAACCAAGCGGCCAAGCAACCAAGCAACCACCCAGCCACCCAGCCACCCCACCCAGTCACCCAACCAACCAGCCAACCAAGAAACGAACGAACCAACCACCAACCCAACCAAGCAACAAACCAACCAACTCACAAACCAACCAACCAACCAATCAAACAACCATCCAACCGACCAACGAACCAACCAAACAACCAACCAATCAACCAACCAAACAACCAACCAACCGTATATTACTTTTCCATATTACAACTTGCGTTTTTTTTTAAATAAGTCCTTTTATGTTTATCCTTATGTTTTTAATTGTTACTATTACTATTACTATTACCTTTGCTAATTTCATTTTTTAAAAAATTAGTCTGTCAGGCCGCTCTCATGGGTCACGGCCTAGGCGAGGCCGTGCAGATGCGGTATGTTGACCCATGTGAATCCCTGTTAAGCAACCACTATTAAGGGATGGCAGAAGGTCTTGAACATTGCAAGACCAGGGTTTATGGAGACCTCACGGCCGACCACAGCCCATCTATTCAGTATATGGGAGTTAACGGCCAGCATTAGCTAAAGATAAAAGTATATAATAGGGTATGGACTTGTATCCAAATTTGCGTGAAGAGTTTCATAACCGATCAGGGTCCGCTCACATATGAGAAATCGACAATATACATACGATTTGGATTAAATTCCCCATATTCGTCAACATATGGATTGATGACCATAAAACATATGATTTTGAGCCCTTCCCACTAGGCAACCATTCATGGTCACGTTAAAGCTGCACACCCTGGTGAAGTGCCGTCCTGGTGGCGAGAAGCTCCTTCAAGAGATGAACCATGTATAACTATGTAGTCATATATCATCATATGTAGATAGTTGGGTATATGATCTATCATATTCCATCTATTTCTATCTATTCTCTAGTGCCTCATATTTTTTCTACGCCGTTCATGTCATGCTTTCCGATCGTCTATGAAAGTCTTCCCACAAATTTGAACATCCCAATCTCCTGGCTCCCGTGCGTTCAGCTGCAGTCGGGGCAGAGGGCCCTGGGGCGAGAGTTTGTAAGGGATGGGAACAAAGGGGGCGCGTTTGGCTGCTGAGGGCGCTGCAGGGTTGCGGGTTACGGGTGGTGTTTGTGACAAGCCGGGAAGGCGAGCAGCTCCTCCTTGGGGAAGCGGCCCGTCGACAGACCGATGCTGCGTTTCGCTGTTTCGGCCTTGTCTAGCAGGGCCTGGGCGCCCCCTTGGCGCCAGGTTGTGAAGGCTGCTGTCTTGGCCTCTCGGGCTGCGGCTGCAGCTCCAGAACCAATTTCCTCAAGAGATGAGTGCGCAAGAGGCAAGACCCCAAAAATAGCAGGACAGGAAACACTGTGAAAGCACCGCAGTGCAAACGACTCGCTCTTTTCCATTTTCTTATGTTACTACGTTAAATTGCTGGTATAAGTCCAAGCTTCAAAATACATCGTTTGTCTCTTAAATCGATATATAAAGATGACTGTCAGCCACTTCTTCTTGTGGCACCCCATGCACAGGGTCCAACGAGCCAGTTGGCCCTGCCTCTTCCACTTAACCCCTCTGCCTCCGCCCAAAGCGCCACCAGCCTGCAGGGACAGGGAACACAAGGGGGTGACACCTGACCGGGCCTTTCCGCACGCAACTGAGTGAGGTAGGCTTTCCTGACCGGGCGGCTTGGGTTCGCCCGAAGGCCGCGCCTTCCCCTTGTCATGCCGGTCGTTTGACCGGTGCCCGCCCCTTTGCTGCCGGCCGTTTCACCGCAGCTTTTCCAATGCCTACGACCTACCTTCCCAGAAAACTCAAGCAGAACAACAGCTAAGGACAAGAACCAGCATCGGGACAGGAACAGAGACCACCAGACGACAAACCAACGAGGTAGAATTTCAAGGTAGGATTTCTCATGTGGACTCATCAAATAACGGCGCTATGAAAGTAAACGGGTGCCAATGTTTCGCTATTGTTCCGTTGGCCAATGTCAAATGATTCCGTTACATCATTTTTAGGTCACATGGGGTTACTATAGCGCGCTATTATTATAATTATGTCAAATGGCTGATTACTATTACGTTATTATTCAGTCAAATGGTGATTACTTCACGGAATGCTTACGTTACAGGGGTATTCGCATTTCATTATGATCAATGGAAACGGTGGTTATTCTTACGGTGTGATTAGGTCAAGTGGTGATAACTTATTAAATATGGGGGTTTCAATATCTACGGGGTTTGCACAAGCAGGGGTACCAGTGCAAGAGTGCTTGTGTCCGCAATTACCGTCAGCTTTCTCAAGGACCCTAATTCAGCTCTGATGCTTCGATGTGTGGCCTTCATTGATCCCGTCACCAAGAAATGTGCATCCACCGGGCATTGCAGCGTGTAGGATAGCCACTGGCAAACAGACTCCGCATATGATGCATCGCCAAGTTCGACGGGCTGCAAGGCTTGCGGTAGATCGCTACTATAGTCATATTTGCCATGGGAGGGCCATCCTCGATTCAGATAGCAGGCCAAGTCCAAAGCCGAGTACCTCGATTGATCAGGAGACAGCTTCCTCTGTGCGGCGCCCGGGCTGACTACCCGAGTATTAGGCGGCAGGCCAAACAAGGGATCGACCAGGCATCTGGCAGCGTAAACATCCGGTTCCAACTGGCCTGCCTGGATCACCGGCGATGAAGGCTGATCAAAGACCAATCGGTGCATGCGGACATGGAGTGTTCTGAAGGAAATCGCATTGCCAGCGCGAAAAACTTGGAAAGGTCTAGCTGTAGTCCAATTAAATTCAAGACTGTTCAGCTTGTCCACCACCTGCGTGGTGCCGGCATAGTTCCGATGGCGCAGGTCTTCAAAATGCAGTTCAGGATCCAAAGTCTGCTGAGTCAACAGCCTGCACAAACCCTCATCGGACA
The DNA here is from genome assembly GCA_947184155.2 of Cladocopium goreaui. Lineage (NCBI taxonomy): Eukaryota > Dinophyceae > Suessiales > Symbiodiniaceae > Cladocopium > Cladocopium goreaui. Next base: position 605,649 of record CAMXCT020000680.1, on the reverse strand, counting down.
TGCACCTGTGAAAAAGATCTGCAACTAATGATGCTTCCTGCTCACTGACTTCAAGCATGTCGAGCAGGCCATGGTGAATATGCCAAAAAGCATTCACCCTGACCCAGCCTGGCGTGGGCTCATAGGGCATGAACATACCCACGATTCCCAGGCGTTGCTGCCAGAAGTCAGGGTTTTGCAAGAACTCACTGCCCGACGGGTGTGGCACTATCTCACGCTCAACTCCAGGGTGGAGGTTGACTGCAACGCCAGCAGATGTGCGGCCCACACGACCATTGCGCTGTTCCACAGTTGTCCGAGATGGTGCCCCTATAAACAGCATCCCTGAAGATGCAAACAATTCACGCGGGCCAGAGATTGCCAAAGTGGCATTCCTGAACGTCACGCCACGGGAAAGTTCAGTCATGACATATCCCGGACTGGAACTGTCAATGGAAATCCCAGACCACAAGGCTTGGTGTTGGATTTGCATCGTCTCCAGCCGCTCTGACAAGCGATGTACGTCTCGCTTGGCTGCTGACTGCAGGACAAATTGACCTGACATAGCATGGCTGAGGTGTGTCCATAATGCCATCACCAAATCAGTTGAAAACTTGTCATCGATCACGGAGATAGGGAAGGGCCGTTCAACGTCCACAGAATGAAAAGTGCGATTTGGTACACGGAAATGACTCAGAGTGTCAGGGCCATAGGTCGCGCTCACTAGCAAAATTTTCACGGCCGGGCGACGTTGCTTTATGGAGGCAGCGACGAAGATGGATGCTGTCCTCACCAAGTCGGCTTCGTCCACCACGATCAGGTCAATGGCATCGAAAGCACGTTCATCTTGTTGGAGGCGACTCGCACAATGCCCATCTACAGCTGAGATTAACATGCCTTGCTCAGGGTTTGCGTCTGTCCTGTCCAGACGGGCCGTTGGCTGGGAATCTCGTGCTACTCTTGATGGAGACAATACAAGGATGGTGCTGAAGTGCTTGTGAAGTAGAGGCAAAAGGATCTGACCCTTTCCTGTCCCCGTTGGAGCCTTGACAGCCGCACATCCTTCATTGTGCAGCGTGCGTAATATCGCAATCAAAGCACTTTCCCATTTCAAGACCCGTTCGCTGGAGCTGACCGTCAACGTTGGTCGCACTGTGAATTGCACTGCCCCCAATCGTGCTGCTGCTGCAATCGCATAATAAGCGGCCACAAAGACTGCCTGTGGCACAGACAAAATGCACAAGGGCGTAGGTATCAGTGCAGTCAAGACGGTTGCCAGGATCTTGCGATACAAGTTGGCATCTTTCACCACCAGATTCGCGGTGCGAGGGTCGGTGGTCCCTGGCCCCAAGAAGGACAACATTGATATAATAGACCAAAGCCCTGCTGATCCCGCAGTCACAAGTGAGTAAGCACGGACTGCCAAGCCAACAAACCTCATTTTCGCCAGTGACCGTTGCAGATGCCCGAGCAGCAAAGTAATGCTCAAAAGCAATTGAGCCTTCCCGGCATACATCGATTGTGCCAACACAGGTGGAGGCTCATTGAATGATTTCACCCAGAAGCTGACGGGGCGGCAAACTGAACCAAAGACGCTCTGAGCACAGTGTTGCTCGAATTGAGGAAGTGTGTCAGGATGGGTCGTCAAATAGATATGATGCTCAGTGACCGCCTCAGTCATGTATAGTGCATCTCTGCTGGCTAGTGTCAAACGCTCAGCTGCAAGCTTTTCGGTCGCTAGAGTGCGTAGCACTGCTAGACCGTTTGCCAAACCATGAGCCAATTGCTCTTCCCACAAGGTCCAGAACTCCACAGGGTCATCGCAGACATAACGCTGTGTGGGATGGGCTTTGGAACTGAGGTAGAATCGTCTCAGGATGTCTAATCGTTTGGGAACAGGCCTTGCACGCATGAATGCCCGTGCAGAAGGGCCCAATCGTTTCCATTCCCTTCTGAGCTCACGCAAGTGCTTCACAGCAAGATTGAACCTTTCCTCACTTGCGAAACAAGATTCAGCGTGACTTCGCAGCGACTCATGATAGCCTTTCCAATTCCGGGCAGTGGATACTGTATACCTCATATCCAGTTTGGGCTCATCCCTCTTCCAGCCACGTGATGGATAATGCGGGGAGTCAGGGAATAAGCCGGCCTTCATCAAGTCAGCGCGAATTTCAGGCTCCGCTGTCACCCTCCACCCACGCACGGGCAAGCCTGTCCAATTTTGATCCGGTGTGTCAGACTCACGGATCCACTCCAATTTCGGACGTATGCCCCATCTTGTCTGACACATGTCGAACCAGCGTTCTGTATTGATGGGATGGAGGAATGAATGTATTGTGTCGTCACCATCGTACAGCCCCTTCAGATCACTATAAATCACTATAAATCACATTAAATCACTATAATTCAAGTACTAATGTCCTAACATTTTCTACATTTCATCGCCTGCATCTCCTTTGGCCGCGCATCCATCCAGAAGCGCGCCGTAGCCGCAAATCTCCAGTGCCACTGAGGCGCGCTCCGCGCGCCGCAGCACGGACCTCGAAAAAGGCCGAGGGTCAACGGGAAAAATGGGGAGAGTTATGGTGGGAAAAATGGTGGAAAATTATGGTGGATTTTGGGATTTCAAAGGGATTTCGGGATTTTGATAGAATTGAATGGGATTTCATAGGGATTTCATTGGGATTCATGAGTTTTCTTTGGGCTTTAACTTCATCTAACCTGTGCGAACATGTTTAATTTAAACCACAAAGACGGGAAAGAAAATTGGAAAGTAGATGTCAAGCTCCCTAGTTACAGCAGCATATGTGGCAAGCTCGCCGTGCGTTGTTGGTCGGTGAATCAATTCAAGACCACCCCCCAAGAGCCATAGTTCCAAAGAGGATGGTCACCCCCAGATATGTTTGTTGATTTATAAACCCAAAAAAAAATAGTTCGTTGTATCTACCATAAACATCCATAAACCATAGTTAATTCAGGCACTTTTCTAAGGCAACTGAACGCACCCATCCTGTAGTTATAGTTCTCTGGCCTGCACCCGCAAGGGCTAAAAAATACAGTGAATATCCCCACAATTTTCTGCCAAAGAAAATGCCAAACAGTATCTCCATTTTAGGGTCATAACATTCCTGTTATAGTTATAGATACTTATGAACGTAACTATTCAAGTATTGTATAGATTTCCATAGCTATAGTAACTATAATAAATTGTAACTACTGTATAAACCTGCTGCAGCTATGCTAAGCATCACAATTTAGGCACCAAGTCCCTGGGGTGTTCCCCAGTCCTCTTGGCCAGCGCCATCTCCACGTTCGAACGTGGTGCCCACTGCGTGGTTGGAGACCATCCCCCAAGATGTCTTTAAACAACCCATGTAACTTGACCGTGACACACTCTGGTAATTTAACACAGCTATGGAAAATCACCATTTTTAATGGGTAAATCCACTATAAATGGCAATTTTCAATAGCTATGTTAGTTTACCAGAGGGTATATATATATAACTAAATGCCTGCCGTAGTTATGCTTCTTATGTAATTGCAAGTGCAGTTCCAGTTATAGGAGAACCATCCAAACTTATGGGGGGATAACAGAAAATTCCAGGCCATTGCAACTGCGACTATAGCATGTTATAGCCATCTTTTTCCACCAAAAAACCGCTATCCTCTGGTAATTTGTTACAGCTTGCTATTGAACATGGCCCATTTATATAGAGTTGATTTAACCATGAAAAATGGTGATGTTCCATACTTATGTTAGTTTACCAGAGGGTCCCATCCACTTTTTTTCACCAAGCCACTCTGCCACCAAGGGCCCTCCGCTGTTGACATCCTGCGCGGCAGCCGTCAGTAGCTTGCTGTAGCCCTTGCTGCTGCGGAGTGCCCTGGGGATGTGCGTGAACCAGGCCTGCGAGGCCAGGCGAGGGATCATGGAGGTAATTTGGTGAGGTATTGGCTGGGATATATATCTGTGACATATCTATACATATATATATATATACATACATACATATTATATATTATGTAATGTGTCTGTGTGTGATGTAATGTAAATTAATGTACATGTACATACATATCTGATATATATATATAATATATAATTATATACAATTATATGTATATATATATGATTTTAAAAATAATAATATATTTATATGTACATGTCTTGGTCAGGCTGGTGCCATGACGCAGCTTCCACCCTCAGCAACTCAGCAGCCTTCTTGATGATTGCTATGGTTAAATTCCACTGCGAGATGATATATGGACGCTGTTTGTTACAACATTGGGATACAGTCACAAGTACTTGTGGCATACCCTCTGGTAAACTATCCCATAGCTATGGAAAATCATGATTTGAATAGGTAAATCACCAATAAATGGCCCGTTTTCCATAGCAAACTGTTAGTTTACCAGGCCGGGTACCCTCTTGTTATTTCAAATCCCCTTTCTGTAGCGGTTTTAATGGGAAAAACCATGGGGAAATTCATCTATAAATGGAGAAAATTCAGAGGGTAACCCTTCACAGTGATTGCATGTGATGGCTCGCCTGGGTGATGGCGCACCTCAGTTGCCGAAAATGTTGGAGATAAAGTCACGTGTCGGACTTACTAAAAAACGCGAATCTGTAAAAGGGCAGTCCATTCCACTTCGGAACATCGGAACGTTTCCCTGACTGTAACCTAGCATGACCTATCTATAGTTTGATGGGTGAGAATAAACCAACTTATATTTGGGGGACACCGCGCACAGATCAACAAAAGAATCCATAAACTTTTGGTCTTTGCCGTAATAAGTCGAGAAAGAAATCCAGTCCATTGGGAGAGCGGCCAAAAGTTGACAAATGGTCCATGTTCATCGGCTATATCGTGATATATGAAGTCTACCCATAAGTGGTCTCTTGTGCAAGCCTGTCATTAAGATGATACCACCACACACCACCCCAAATTCCAACCCCAAAGTGACATGGCAGCTCAACACAACCAAACAAACTTATTTCTTCCTGTGGAAGAATTCTCCAGAAATATCAAAATGCCAGTAGGTCATTTTTGGATTCACAAATAGGATGCTTCTCAGCCCCTTGCTGTACCCCAAACAATTGTCGCAGTTGCATGAACAAAAAATACAACTGTTGCATGATTTCGGCACAAACCCCTTTTTTGGGGATGAAAAATGATGAAACCGATAAAGATCGATCCATCCAAAAGTAGCAGTTTACCATCCGTTGAAGCGCAAGCAGCCGCATCTTCGAGCGGCGAAACCTTCATTTTTTTCGCTTTTAAAGCTCCATTCCTGTTGCTTAAACACCCAAAGATGTGGCTTTAACACCCAAAGATGTGGCTTAAACAGCTATTTTTCGACATTTTTCGATGTTTTTACTGATTCTTTTGGCCCACTTTTGACGGCCCACCCGCCTCTGCACTTGGCCAGTCCTTTGCAGTGACCTCGAAAAAATGATCCAATCACTCAACAAAAATGGGATTTACAGATCTACAAACACCACACAAAAAACACATAAAACACCATATATCTATATACAAACATATGGTAACATGGTATTTAATGGTGGTTTGATGGTGGTTTAATGGGATTTAATGGTGGTTTAATGGGATTTAATGGTGGTTTAATGGGATTTAATGGGATTTAATGGGTATCCTCTGGTAAACTAACATAACGATGGAAAATGGATCATTTATGTGATTTACCTATTCAAATACTGATTTTATGCCCATTTATGTTATGTATTTCCCATTGATAAAAGTTTGATTACCCTCTGGTAAACGTTTAAATAACGAACTGGAAAGATCCACCATTTTCAATGGGTAAATCCACTATTTCGACTGGGCCATTTTCTATAGCTATGTTAAATTACCAGAGGGTGTATGAGATGTATATGAAATTTATATAATGTTTAGAATGACTGGTACTTATATGATTGAATGATATTGAATGATCACTTAAGAGTAATTTGATGACTATAAATGACGACTGTAAATTATGATATTGATTATAATTAACAAGTGATTTGAGTATAAATGAGTATCTATCAAAAACTATCATTACCTTGAGTGTTTTGGAATTATATGGACAATGATGATTATTAAATGAGCAATAATTGACATAAGTATCCATTGATATGAATAATGATCCATGGTTTTTTATGCGATTGAAATGATGATTAATTATCATATAACCAACAGAGGTAAAACAAGATTAATAATCCAAAATTGCCCACTGTTAAAATAAATGTTGGGTAATGATCAGTATTAACCAACAATGGGAATATACTAATATGGATATGTTTGACCGACAATAGTAATGAATAATTCATGGATTATGATCAGCTACCACATTTGCGGCGACGAAATGCTAATAGTCCCACTACCCTAATAGTGAGTACACCCTAAATGGTCCTCAAGCATGTGTAAATCCCCTACGTTAACCATGGTTTCTGAGGGTTGTTATATATGAGGAGGAAGCGATTAGCGACTATGGGAAATAGACTGTAATGATCCCTTGAAAATGGGATGCACGGAATGATGACCCACTTTTCCAGTAACCCAAAAACAATAGAAACGCAATCGATCACTATGTTTGTCGGATTTTAGAGTTTCTATCTTTTTCGGGGGCAACTGTGAACAAACATAATTTCAATTTCAGCAAGTTGAAATTCTTGAATGGGGTTTAATAGGCTAATTCATGGAAGAAGTATGACCAAATGAAGAGCTGAAGATATGTCCAACGAACCAACAGGTTTTTCAGCAAATGGTAAAGGATTGCATCGCTGTCTGTGCCATGTGCTGCCCACAGCTGAAAGCGGCTACCATCCTGGCACTGATGCCTCTGACAATGCGGATCCTTGCAGTGAACTCAGCACATTGCTGGCACCTGGGGTGAACCACTCGAGGTGCGAGGCGCATCAGCTAGAAATGGCACCTAGAAATCTTGCCATTGGACTTGTGACTACATCATGATGCAAAGGCACCGGGTCTTCATCCCACCCCAAGTTGTTTGAACACCCCTTAGATTGGTCCCAAAGATGTGTAGATCCCTTGCTAAACCATACTTATCCATGGATTCTGATCAAGACCAAACCACCCTTGATTTTTTCCATCACTCCTCCATGCTGGAGGAATTGCGTTCCACAGAAAAAACTCACCGCTCTCCGGCTGTTGATATACATGTATCTTCGATTGGCAAGAGTATTTATTACTTAACAACACTTATAAGCAAATTACTGACAGGTACTAATAGATATAATTTCCATCCAATTCGAGTGTTGGTTTGCTGTTAGTAAATTGATGTCCGCTGCTAATTGAATTCCCATCTTGGATCGTTGTACTATCTCATTCTCTATGTATGATTATACACAGTACGGAGTACGCAGCACATATGTACTTCTGTAATTATTGGCTGCATTGGCCAGTGATCGAAAATAAATAGAACAACAAATGAAAAATCAAGCACTAAAATGTTAGGGACTATGTGTTCTACCATGTTTGATGATGATGATGCCCTGGAAAAGAAAAAACATGGTCCTGATTCAGTCCGAAAACAATATTATTAATCAATATTCCGCGGTTTATGATACCACGAGATATTATGAATATCCAATCAGCAATCCTTCAATCTACATGCTCAACAAATAGACAGTGTGCTTTAAAGTCAAACATTCCCCATTTGGGTCCCCCAACAATTCACCAAATCATTCCCCTTCATAGTTCCCATGGTTCCAGCATAGAAGTGCAACTATATAAGTGGATATATCACCATACTTATACAATGTGTATATCCATATATATATATTATAACCTATATAAAAATTATATATATATATATATGTATAGTTGTATCCCAAGTTGTGGGGGTTTACATACCATGGGATTACAGTTGCAAGCGTGTTTTTTTCCAGCCCAAGTGGGCCATGGTGTTCCCACTGGGTCATCCGCACACAAGCTTTCAGCACCAAATTCCACAAGAACGGCTTCTGGAAGCGTCGCTGCGGCCCCACTCCTGGTGAAGGGCTGGGAATTCAACAAAAAAATGATGAAAAATGGGTGGTGACTGGCTTATTCATCAGCCATGTTAAGGATGGTTCGTCCCAAAAAACTGGGATTTCACCCTTTGAAACCAAAAAAACTACCCTTTGAAACCAAAAAACTGGCATTTCACCCTTTGAAACCTCCCATCTGTAAATGGATGGAACCCCTCCACAAATCAAACGTGGCTGCAAAATCGACCGCGCGATCGCGCGGCCAAGTTTGATGACACCGGAGAGTGGCCCCGGTGGAGATCGGCAGAGATATCCCTTGGGCCCTTGCTTCATCATCTGGTTGTATGCAAAGGGTGTCTGCATCCATCATGCTTGGGAAATTCCGAAAAAAATAAATCATCCTCATTCTTGAGGCGAAATCTCATGTCTGAAGCATATTCATGATATTCCCAGTATTGTCAGGCAAACTCTCCCACTGTTTCGCCCGTTCTAGACTTTTTAGCGGTTGTGTCCGATGTTCAAACCGTTATTCAATCGCCTAAAGCGTCCGATGTCGCGATGGCTGGTTTGGCGCGTCAATCTCTGCCGGAAATATCTGTCCATTGGGACGTTTTCTGTGAAAGGTATGGGATAATTCCCAGAAAAACACCAGAATCTCAGATGGCTACCCGGCCTGGTAAACAGCCACAGTTCACGAACTGGAAAGATCCACCATGCTATTCATGGGAAAACTCCACGATTTCGACGGGGCCATGGCTTCTATGTCGCAAACTGTAAACGTTTACCAGAGGGTATAAAACTCCCAACGTGGTGACAGATTGGTTGGTACTGGGAGTTGCTCTCCAGGAACAAGAAATCAGATTCCCATCAGCAAATCCAAGAAATATCAGCTTTACCATTCACCACTACTAGTCACTATTCACAGTAATATACATGCATTATATTAACCATGAGTGATATTAATGTATAGTAATATATACATATATAAACCACTATATTATATACTATTATCCATTATATCTATAGTCTATGCATATTAACCACTTAATCTGGTTGGTGATTTTATATAACCATCTTGAAAAATATTAGTCAATGGGAAGGATTATCCCATATATATATATCCATATATTGTGGAAAATAAAAATGTTCCAAACCACCAACCAGTAAGTCATGATATTCCATATCCCATAATATTGATGGTTAAACAATTGGTGATAATCATCCATTATATCTACATATATATTAACCACTATATTATATAATATTATCCATTATATCTATACATACGTATATTAACCACTTTATTACTATCATCCACTATATCTATACATACTCATATATAATATCTATACATACTATATCATCTATATCTATATTAATCTATACCTATATTAACCACAACTAATTTCTTACGTCTTTATCCATTCATATCCATGAAACAAAGGCCATCAAAGGCCTACATAACCATCGAGTCGTCTCCTTGGAGCTTCTCGAAAATCTCTTTTGCCTCGGCTGGCGATTCATCCATGGCTAGGAAGTCACGGGACCATGGGGACAACCCGTTGGAAAAAAACGGGAAAAAATTGCTGGATTTGATCCCCCAGTTCTTCAGATTTTCCGAGAAAATTCAGTTTACCCCGTATCTTTTCCAAATATCGCATGAAATCCCCATAAAATCCTGATCATCATGCCCACATGAATCATGCTGAAATCACATCCTACCATCAGGAAAAAACCTGCCATCCTACCATCATCTACCATCCCCCAACTAACCAGCAATTCGAGCCATGGGTCGATGTTAGGGGATGGTCATCATCACAGTGATCCGAAAAATCCCCATTGTCACCAGTATATCCCACTGATATCATACGAAATATGCTCCGAATCCCATATGACAAAAAAAAAATGTTTTCTCACTGGTAAGATCAGCAATAAGAAGTCATGATATGCAAAATATCCCATAATATTGATGGTTAAACAATTGGTGATAATTATCCTGTAATATCAATTTCCCAAGTGTTTCCCAAATATATCCCCATAAAATGCTATACATCCCATTTTATTCCCGTCATTTCATGGCTAAATCCCATACTTATCCCATACTAATCCCAAATGTTGATAGTTCAATTCAGTTCAATCCCAAATGTTCATGGTGATTAAATGTGATTAACTCCAATAATTATCCCATAAATCCAATACTTAGGAAGAAATTATGGGATCATCCCCAAATTTTAGGCTTAATTATCCCATAAATTATCCCAACTTTGATATTTATCCCAATCATATCCATGATTTATCCCATAAATATCCGTTCTTCAATCCCATAAATCCAACACTTATCCCCAATTTTCATGTGATTCTCCCCAAATTGTCCCACGGAACCATGGAATCGAATCCCCCAGCTCCACCGATTCTCGTCACGCACTGCACCTCGCGCACCTGGCCACTCTCGGAGGCTTTGATCAACGAGGCCAGGAGGCCCTGGCACTCGAAGACTGGTTGGTGGTTTATAATCTATAGAATGGTTAATGGTTAATAGTTATAATGTTTTTTTAATGTTATATATCGTTAACAATGGTTAATGGTTTTTCTGATGGTTTTGACACTCTATAATCTATATATATATATAATTATATATGGTTTATAATGGTTAACAATGGTTAATGGTGGTTAATGGATGGTTAATGAATGGTTATTATTTCATGTTATATGTATTGGATGATTTTCAGGGTCAAACTGTTACCCTCTGGTAAACAGCCACATAACGATCAAAACGAACTGGAAAATCACCATTTTCAATGGGTAAATCCACTATAAATGTGGTATGTTCAATAGCTATGTTAAATTACCAGAGGGTAATTTACCAGAAGGTGTATATACATAAATAAATATACAATTATATACATATATTCTGTATTTTTTTGCGTTTTGGGCACTGATATCTAACCTGTATAGGATATAACTATGGTTGTTGGCACATAACTATGGTCTTAAATATGACTAACTATGGTAGGATATGACTATTTATGGTTGGTACACAACTATTTATAGTGTAGGATATGACTAACTGTTGGACTGTTGGCACATAACTACAGCTAGTGTAGGATATGACTCACTATGGTCGATGGTCTTTAAATATCCACTATAAATGATCCAGTAAAAAAGTAAATACATATGTACAGAATGATCCATGAGTATGGATCAAAATTAAAGACCTGCAGAAACCACAAATTTAAGTCTATGTTTAGTATTAACCATCCAATTATTGGGGTACCCAATCCAATTTCGACCCACATTAATAGAATATTTTCCCATTGGAGTAAACACAAACGTTATTAAGGGACGTGAGAAACGATGACAACTTCTATGAAACGAAGTTGTAAGTTCTCTGGAATCGTGACAACCCCTATGAAACTCCATGTTGATAAAAACAAGATAAAAGCCAAGTAAGATGGACCTGATATGTTGCAAAGACCGACCCTGTATATAAAAGATACTCGAATAAACCCTACGGGGTTATATGTGTAGAAATCGAAATTAGACTTATATCATCTTATATCTATGGATCGCATTCTACTTTTCTACAAAGTAGCCTAAGGAATCTACTCATTTCATTGAGATATTTTCGGCCATTGAGGTGCCGACCCAACTTTGTCAATCCCAGTGATCAACTTATCAACCATTGAATGGGAGTTTGCTTTACATCATACCAAATAGGGGTAATGGTGTTAAAACAATGCCATAAACCACCCCATGTTTGATGGTTTATACCACCCATAAAAATGATGATGACTGGGGGATGGTTTATGATTGTCAAAAAAGTCTCTATGATGGGGAGTGTAAAACATATTGGGTGTCCCTTAAAAATCATGGGGAATGTGAACATGGGGATATTTTCTGATGGTTGAAAAAATCTGGATACATGGTACATATACGCCAACATCATCTGGTTGGTGGTTTGAACCATCTTGAAAAATATTAGTCAATGGGAAGGATTATCCCATATATTATGGAAAATAAAAAATGTTTGAAACCACCAACCAGTCATCTTAATGTTTGATGCCACAACAATCCCCAATGAACCCCACATAAATCATGTGTCAAAGCTAATTTTTTCTGCTGCTGAAACCACCACCATATTTTTCTCGTGGTTTCACCAGAAACCGTGGCCCGTCGCACCTTGGGCACCGCCATACGAAACGACTTCGTTCGCCATGGTTTGGACAGGAACTCCAGCTGAATGCAGGTTGATTCCTCTGTTTCAATGGGTTTTTTATGGGGGAATTCTCCAGCTAGAAGTGTAATCTGTCCAATTCTTTGGTGAATAAGTTCTACAACCCCCAAATCAAAATCATCAAACAGGAAAAAGGTGGGCATTTTGGCCATACTCGATCTTTGGAGCAGGGATATTAAAGTACTAGTTAGTATCCACTTAAATTCTGAACATACCTTGGTCTTGGCCATCAGAATTTGAGCCACGTTCCTGGACCTTGCCACGTATGGAACGGCTTGAACGGCTTCTTCGAACCTCGATTTGAAGTAGCCACAGTATAATTAATATATATCTTATATATATGCAATAATATCATTTATATAATATCATAGTCATATAGATATATATATATATATATTCATATAGGCTATATATATAATTATAGCTATTGTAGCTATGTATGTGGCTAGTGGTGTTTAACTATTGGCATCAGCATCTCGTCAATTGGCATCAGCATCTCGGCTAGGGATAGCCTAAGCCCGAAATAATGGGCTTCAATGGATGTAAATGGCATATGGAAGCCCTTTACATATATATGTGGTATGGTGTATTATGGCACTAATTATATGTAATCTATGATTATAGATGTATTTTGAAATGTTCACATATATATATATATATGAATAAAATAATGTATTACGTTATCGTAGCTAATAATTCACTGTATTATGGCACTATAACTGGCTTCTAATCCAGATTAACATGTAAATGGACATTATCATATATGTTGTAATCTGTTGTAAATAGCCTATCATATGGTATAATTTAGATTGAATATATAATGTCTATATTATAACATGGTATAGTAGATTACAATATATGTCTGCATATGTCGGCATATGTCCGCATACGTCTGCATAACTGGCTAACTTGGCTGCCAAACAGTTGGGGTTGCAACTGACCCTCGCGGATGGGAAACTTGTTATTTACGAGCCAAAGATGTCATATGCGGTGTTAACTTCAAATGAATGTTGATGACTGGTTGACTAGTAGAGTGGTACCATATGAAATCGCATCCTCTGGTAATCAAACATGGTAATGGAAAATTGTCTATTTATTTGTAGATGATATATTCCCATCAAAATCTCCATTTATGGGGGATTTCCCATTGCAATGTTCAATTACCGAAGGGTATGGCCTCTCAATGTTCAATTGGCAAATCCAAAAACGGGATACACCGAATTATTGAACTCTCTAGGAGTTGTTGAGAAGAGTATCCCTGTTCGAATTTATGTAGGAGCCAATCCATGTTGCTTCTTCTCCTGTTCTATGACTATATTGACTATCCGGTTTTTCCCCCTAAGCTGGGCTGATACCCAACTTGATTCTATCTACCAAGCTGTGTCCAAGCCAGTTGCTCTGGTGGCTCATCACCCTCTGAAAATGGTCCAAGTGTAGATGATTTACCTATTCAAAAGTGTCATTTCAATAGCTACCCTCCGGTAAACATGGCTTGCTGAAAAAATACCCCATTTAGTTGATGATTTTCATTGATTTTCCCAACAAACATGTCAAAACCTCCATCTATCAGGAATATTCCCATGTAAACATTCCCATGACTTTGCAATGAAAACCCACCATGGCTAGTTCGGGGATTTCCCATCAAAACCTCTATTTATACATAAAGGTTGTTCCATTGCCGCGTTTGATCACCGGAGGCAATGTTAAATTACCAGAGGCTGCCCCCACGAGTGTTACCCTGCCAATGGGTTTCTCTAGAGGGAAACACACACCAAATTTCATGGTGAATCATCGCTTTGGAATACCCTCTGGTAAACTAACAGTTTGCTATTGAAAATGGCAATTTATAGTGGATTTTCCCATGAAAAATGGCGATTTTCCATAGTTATGTTAGTTTACCAGACATTATATATACCACATGCTCAGCCATTTAGACACCCAAGACCTGCTGCTTGCAATTCCCATGGTTCATCATTTTCCCTGTCAAAATAGCCCTGAAAAAGAATTGGGGAGTCTATTCAATAAACATCAATAAACATCAATCAACACCAATAAATATCCATAAACATCAATAAACACCAATAAATATCCATAAACATCAATAAACACCCCATTTTCACACAAAACCAAGATGAAAACCGGCCTTTGCAGCCTCCTTTTTCGCTTCAAAAAGAGTGCGATGATTTCGTCTCGGTCACTGAATTGGCCCTGCTCGTGGCACAATGGGCTGCGAGTTTTGCGCAGTTGGATTTTAAAAAAACCTGTTGCCAATAAGTAAAAATGATGATTATTGAACATGAGTGATTCTTCCCAATAGATGGAAAGTCATAAAAGCCATGTTCCAAACCACCATCCAGATATTATTGAATCTTATTGAATATCCAATACCATCTGGTTATGACTAACAGTTTGCCATGGAAGGATCTACCATGCTATGAATAGGTAAACCATCTATTTCAATGGGCCATCTATACCATGGCTATGTAACAAATAACCAGAGGGTAAATAAAAATGATGATTGTAAAGAAAAAAGAACATCAATGGATTGGTGTAAGGGAACTTTTACAGGAAAGCCCCATAATCCATGGGAAAATCTATGGTTTCCTGTAGATTTTCCCTTAAACCAATCCATTGAAACATATGTAAAAATTGATTCAATACGATTCATATAATGTATGATAATGATTAAACATGATTGCGAATAATGATTAATAATTATTATAACATATAATGAGAGTTGGATGATTCTGATTATGGATAATTATGCTGGATGATTATGATAGCTGCCAACCATCAATGATTCCTATGGGATTATATGATAAATGCTAATCATTAATCACAAATGCATACAACTGCCAATAATATGATAGCAATGATGCCAAACAATTTAACAATATGATTGGCAATTTGGTTTGATAATCATTGATCATAGTGATCATAGAACGATGTCCATTAAAAAATTACACTCTGGTTATTTAACATAGCCATGGAAAGATCCACCATGCTATTAAGAACGGTAAACCATCTATTTCAATGGGCCATCTATACCATGGCTATGCAACAAATAACCAGAGGGTACAGGATGGGGCCCCCCAGTGATAAGTTTGCTTATAAACCATTATAATCCCCATTAACTATAGTTATATCTACCATAAACCATAGTGAAACCACTTAAAAACCATAGTATCGATGATGAGTGTCTTGTTTTCACGGGGATGATTCATTCTGTGTCCATTTCAATGGATCAAAACGCTGGCGCAAAGTTGGTGTGTCGTTTGATGGACTGATGTTGACAGTCAACATCCAACAAAAACCATAGGAAAAGCCTAGAAAACCA